>JARQOD010000001.1:18528035-18724641 GCA_033576555.1 Oophaga sylvatica | reverse complement strand
AAAAAAAACCGCTTTTAAATAGTAAATAAAACCCCCTTTTTAAACCCCCTTATTTGGGGAAAAATAATAAAATTAAAAAATGTATTTTTTCCTTTTTTCCCATTGGGGTTGGGGTTAGGGTTGCGGCAAAAGTTAGGGTTGGGGTTTGGCGCAAATTTTTAGGTTTTGGGTTTGGGGTTTGGGATTGGGGGTGTGTTGGGGTTTAGTTTGTGGTTAGGGTTGGGACTGGGGTTGGGGTGTGTTGGGGTTGGGGTTTGGAGTTAAAAGGGGGGGGGGTTTTCCGCTTTTTGGCACATCGGGGGCTCTCCAAATTGACATGGCGTCTGATTCAATTCAAGCCAATTGGTTGAAAAAGTCAAACGTGCCCTTCTTTTGACTCTGCCATGGCCCAAAAACGTTTTTATCCCACAAGGGGGGTATCAGGTACTCTGGACCCCAAGAGTTTTTGGGCAATTTGCCCCTTTTCTTCTGTTCCCTTTGGGGAAAAAAAAAAACTGGGGGCGAAAATATCTTTTTTGTAAAAAAAAAAATTTTTTTTTATTTTTTTCGGCGACTTATAAACTTCTGTGAAGCACTTGGGGCTTCATGCGCTCCCCAACACAGATAAGTTCCTTGGGGGGTTTTTTTTCCCAAAAGGGGGTCATTTTGGGGGGGATTTCCACTGTTTAGGGATCGGGGGGCCCCCAATGCGATGACGCCCCCAGACCTTTCCCACAAAGCTGCAATCCCAAAACTCACTACTTCCCCCGGCCCCCAAGTGACCCTTACAGTAGTTTTCCCCACATATTGGGATTAGCGTACAGGCAAATTGGGCAACATTTTTTGGGGTCCAATTTCCCCGTTACCCTTGTAAAAAAAAATTTTTGGGGCAAAAAAATTTTTTTTGCAAAAAAAAAAAAAGTTTTTTATTTTACGGCTGTGCGTTATAAACTTCTGTGAACATTTGGGGGTTTAAAACGTGTCCCCCCACATCAGATAAGTTCCTTTTGGGGTTTTTTTCCCAAAAGGGGGGTCACTTGTGGGGGTTTTCCACTGTTTAGGGCTCAGGGGCTTCCAAACACAATGCGCACCCACCATTCCATCAAAGTCGGGCAATCCAAAAGTCACTACTTCCCTTCCCGAGCCCTGACGTGCGCCCTACAGTAGTTTTCCCCCCCACTATTGGGTATCAGCGTACCAGACAAATTGGACAACAACTTTTTGGGGTCCATTTCCCCTGTTACCCTTGCGAAAATAAAATATTGGGGGCGAAAAAATTTCATTTTTGTAAAAAAAAAAGGATTTTTTATTTTTCGGTGTGCTTATAAATTCTGTGAAGACTTTGGGGTTTCAAAGTGCTACCACACATATCTAAATAGTTCCTTGTGGGTCTATTTGCCAAAATGGGGTCACTTGTGGGGGGTTTCCACTGTTTAGGTGCATCAGGGGCTCTCCAAATGTGGACTGACGCCCCCAGACCATTCCATCAAAGTCTGCTTTCCAAAACGTCACTACTTCCCTTCCGGCCCCGACGTTTTACCCTAGTAGTTTTCGCCCACATATTGGGTATCATGTACCAGGACAAATTGGACAACAACTTTTGCTTCCCAATTTCTTTGTTACCCTTGTGAAAAAAAAAATTTGGGGGGCGAAAAAATCATTTTTGTAAAAAAAAAAAAAGATTTTTTATTTTACGGCTGTACGTTATAAACTTTAGTGAAACACCTGGGGGTTCAAAGTTCTCACCACACATCTAGATAAGTTCCTTGAGGGGTCTAGTTTCAAAATGGTGTCATTTATGGGGGTTTCCACGTTTAGGCAGATCAGGAGCTCTCCAAACACGACATGGCGTCCAGCCAATTCTGCGTTGAAAAAGTCAGACGGCGCTCCTCCTTCCAAACTCTGCCATGCACCCCAAACAGTGGTTTTACCCCCACATATGGGGTATCAGCGCACTCAGGACAAATTGCACAATAACTTTTGGAGTCTTGTTACCCTTGGAAAAATAAAAATTGGGGTGAATGATCATTTTTGTGGAAAAAATATGATTTTTAAATTTTACGGCTCTACGTTATAACTGTGTGAAGCACTTGGGGGTTCAATTTGCTCATCAAAAATCTAGATAAGTTCCTTAGGGGGTCTAGTTTCCCAATGGGGTCATTTGTGGGGGGTTTCCACTGTTTTAGGCACATCGGGGCTCTCCAAATGCACATGGCATCCAAAACCAATTCCAGCCAATTTTGGTTGGAAAAAGTCAAATGTGCTCCTTCCATTCCGGCTCTGCCGTGCGCCCAAACAGTGGTTCCCCCCACATATGGGGTATCAGCGTACTCAGGGACAAATTGTACAACAACTTATGTGGTCCAATTTTCTCCTGTTACCCTTGGGAAATAAAAAAATTAGTGACTAAATATAATTTTTGTGGGAAAAAAATAGGATTTTTTATTTTTCATGCCCGGGCATTATAAACTTGTTGAAGCACTTGGGGGTTCAAAGTGCTCACCAAAGATCTAGATAAGTTCCTTAGGGGGTTAGTTTCCAAATTGGGTTCACTTGTGGGGGTTTCCACTGTTTAGGCTCATCTGGGGCACTGCAAACGGAACATGACCCCCATTAACGTCTGCATTCCAAAACGTTACTACTTCCTTTCCAAGCCCTGCCATGCGCCCAGTCTCCCCCCCCCACATATGGGGTATCAGCGTATCAGGACAAATTGGACAACAACTTTTGGGTTCCAATTTCCTTGGGAAAATTCAAAAATTTGGACTAAAAATTCATTTTTGTGGAAAATTTTTTTTTTTTTTTTTCACACTGTCATGTGTGCATTGCCACGAAGATCGTCGCGGTTGCACATTTTGATTCTCACAGCTGAGTTGCTGTTTCTTTGTGTTTGGCAGCTAGGGAGTTAATTCTGTCTGTGCTCGGTGCTGGGACTGGGTGCAGTTTCTCCCGGCTGCAATTGATTATTGTTGATTGGTTTCCTTTTAAATTCCTGGTTGTCTGCTTTGGGAGTTGCCAGTGAGATCTTTCATCAGACCACAGATAGGAATGAATCTGTATAGACTTAAGTTGAGAGCTCCTTAGCTGTTTTAAGCTCAACTTACTAAGTTTATTTCCCAGACATTTATGTTTCCTTCGGTGTTTGAGTGTTATGCAAGTGATGCTATCCTGTCTGTCTTATATGTCTAATCTGTGTATTTAGCTGAGATCAGCCCATATCCCTTTGGTGGTAATCAGGATCCTTTCTTAGGACTGATTACAGGGTTCAGGGTCTGACAGGAGACAGGGTTAGGCTGGAGACTTGGACCTCTGAACCATTATCATACCTCCAAGGTAAGGGATTAGTTAGGACCCCAGTGTAGGGTCAGGTTAGACCCCGGTCCTCCTCTTTCCTGTTACAGCTCATCAAGTCCTCAAGATTAACCCTGAGTTCAACTATATCGTTTCTGCACATCAAGTCCTCAAGATTAACCCTAAGTTCTGCAGAGATTGTGTCAGGTAAATCTATTTTATACTTACATTCTGATGTTGCTAAAATATGTTGTATAGAGTGTGGTTCCTGTATAAATAGTTTACTGACATTGTATTCATATCATTAGACAGCGTGACATTTTCACTGGCCATAAAAAATTATCTCTAGTTACCATGGATCCAGTAGCTCAGCTGGCTCTGCAGTTGCAGGGATTATCCATGGAGCTGACGGAATTAAGTCCAAAGTTTTGTCTCCCCTGGAGCAAAACCAGAGTTGAACCTAAAGTAGCTCTTCCCAGATAGGTTCACTGGTGGGCGAGACAAATTTTTTACCTTCCGGGAGGCATGTAAATTGTATTTCGGCTTCGGCCGCGATCATCAGGGAGTGATGAGCAGAGAGTGGGAAATTGTTATCTCACTTCTTCAGGGGACCTCAATCGGGGCATTTTCCCTTCCTCCGGGATCCCCGGCTCTACAGTCTGTAGATCAATTTTTTACTGCTCTGGGATTGGTATATGATGACCCAGATCGGGTCTCTCTTGCTGAGACCAATTACGTAAGTTACAGCAGGGAGATCGTCCGGCGGGAATTTGCTTCTGAGTTTCGTAGATGGGCCACGGTTTACTCAGTGGGAATGACCCAGCTCTTAGGAGCCAGTTTTGTCATGGGCTTTCTGACAAATTAAAAACGTTTTGGCTCAGTATGAGTCTCCTCCTTCTCTGGAGGCTGCTATGGCCCTAGCTATCCGTACTGATAGACGACTTCGGGAGAGGGGTGAGGTAACTCCACTCCCTGTTGTTTCTCCCACCTACTACTAAAGTCCTTATGTTGAGGTTCCCCTTGTCTGTTCGGATGAGCCTATGCAGTTGGGAGGGACATCTTTTCGTAGTAGGGGATTGGCGGCACGCCGCAGGACTAGAAGGTGTTTTTTTCTGCGGGAAGAGGGACATTTTGTTGGAGAATGTCCACCCCGTGTCTTGTTAAGTAAAAAAGTCGCCGGAAAACTGCTAATCCCAGGTTGTGTGGTGGACGACAACCTGGGAGTATGTATTTCATCCGCCGGTTCTTCTCAGTTCCTGTACCAGTGGAGGTGGTGGTTGGTACTAGAGTGAAGAGATTGTCTGTTCTTCTGGATAGTGGTTCTGGGGTAATCTGGTTGACGCTCAGTTTGCTCAGGCTCAAGGTAGGCATCTGAGAGTATTGGTCAAACCGATCCCTATTTTCTCCATTGACGCCAGGCCTCTCGCAAGGTAGCTTTGTTCATGAGGTTCATAACATTGACCTTCGGGTAGGGTCAATACAAGGGAAAAATTATCTTGTTATGTGTTGGAGGGTCTCCCTACTCCCATTGTGTTGGGACTTCCTTGGCTGGTTAAACATAACCTGTGATTAATTGGCAGTCCAGAGAGATAAGCCAATGGGGTGATTTTTGCAAAAGCAACTGATGAACACAGTCATCAGTGCGGTCGTGCCTAGTACATTGCCTCCTTTTTGGAGGATTTTGGGGATGTTTTCTCTGAGGAGGGGTGTCGGGAGTTGCCTCCTCATCGCGTGTATGACTGCTCTTTAATCTACTTCCTGATGCTAAGTTGCCTAAAGCTAGGTTGTATAATCTTTCTGGTCCTGAAAAACAGGCTATGAAAGATTATATTTCTGAAAGTCTGGCAAAGGGCATATTAGACCTTCATCTTCCCTGTGGCCGCGGGTTCTTCTTTGTGAAGAAAAAGATGGAGGCCTACGCCCTTGCTTGGATTTCCGCGAACTTAATCGGATTACTGTTCGAGATCCGTATCCACTCCCTCTTATTCCTGATCTCTTCAATCAAATTGTTGGCGCCAAATGGTTCTCTAAATTGGATCTCAGGGGGGCGTATAATCTGATTAGGATAAAAGAGGGGGATGAGTGGAAAACGGCTTTTAACACGCCGGAGGGACATTATGAAAACCTGGTCATGCCTTTTGGTCTGACTACTGCTCCAGCAGTATTCCCAAATTTTGTTAATGACATTTTTCGTCACCTTGTGGGGGTGTTTGTGGTGATATTTGGATACATTTTAATTTACTCGCCAGATCTTGTGTCTCACCAGGGCATGTGAGAAGGGTGTTGCAGATCTTGCGAGACAATAAAACTATACGCCAAACTGGAGAATGTGTTTTTGCCGTACGGAACTTCAGTTTTTGGGTTTTTTGGTGTCAGCCTCCGGTTTCGGATGGACCCTGAAAAGGTGGAGAGCAGTGCTTGAATGGGATCAGCCAGGGATCTTAAGGCTCTGCAGCGTTTTTTGGGGTTTGCTAATTACTACCGGAATTTATTTGTAATTTCTCGTCTGTCGTCAAACCTCTCACTGATATGACGAGAAAAGGGACGGATTTTTCTAAGTGGTCGGACAAAGCTTGCCAAGCCTTTTCCTCTTTAAAAAGATGTTTTGCTTCGGGACCCGTTCTCATCCAACCAGATGTATCTCAGCCGTTCATTGTGGAGGTGACGCGTCTGACGTAGGGGTGGGTGCTATATTGTCCCAGGGTCCGTCCCCTGGTAAATGGCATCCGTGCGCTTTCTTTTCTAAGAAATTGTCGTCCGCCGAAAGGAATTATGATATCGGCAATAGGGAACTTTTGGCCATTAAATTGGCTTTTGAAGAAGGCGTCACTTTTTGGAGGGGGCAGTCCACCCGGTCACCGTTATTACTGATCACAAAGAACCTGCTGTATTTAGAATCCGCTAAGCGTCTGAATTCCAGACAAGCTCGATGGTCGTTGTTTTTTACCAGGTTTAATTTTGTCGTCACTTATCGTCGGGGTCTAAGAATGTAAAGGCTGATGCCTTGTCTCGCAGTTTCCCAGGGGCGGGAAAACGGACGACCCGATTCCTTTCCTTCAGGAGGGGGTGGTAGTGTCGGCTGTATGTTCTGAGCTTGAGGGGAGGTGTTAGAGGCTCAGGGGGACGCCCCTGCAGGACCTCCAGGGAGACTGTTTGTCCGAATCAGTTGAGACAAAAGGTTATTGAGGCACATCATAATTCTGCTTTAGCAGGACATCCAGGAGTAAGGCTACTTTAGATCTCCTTTCCCGCCGATTTTGGTGGCCTAACGCTAATAAGATGTTATAACTTTTGTCGCTTCCTGTGGGGTTTGTGCTCGCTCTAAAACTCCTCATACCCGTCCGTCTGGGGGCCCTTTTACCCTTGAAACTTCCGGAGCGTCCATGGACTCATTTATCTATGGACTTCATTACGGACCTTCCTCCGTGTCTGGGAATACTGTCATACTGGTGGTTGTTGACAGGTTCAGTAAGATGGCACATTTCGTTGCTCTTCCGGCACTCCCTAATGCTAAAACTCTGGCGCAGGTGTTCATTAGGGAGATCGTGAGACTTCATGGGTTGCCTTCTGATGTGGTGTCAGATAGGGGGTCTCAGTTTGTGTCCAAGTTTTGGAGGGCATTTTGTTTACGTCGGGGGATGCAATTGTCGTTTTCCTCGGCTTTTCATCCACAGACCAATGGTCAGACAGAGCGTCTGAATCAGAGTTTAGAGACATATCTCTGGTGTTTTGTATCGGAGAACCAGGAGGACTGGTCTTCTTTCTTGCCTCTGGCAGAGTTCGCTCTTAACAACAGGCGGAGCGAGTCCACTGGTAAGTCCCCATTTTTTGGGGCATATGGTTTTCATCCCCAGTTTTGTACTTTCAATGGGGGGGGTCCTTCTGGGGTTCCTGAGGAGGAGCGTTTCTCGTCGTCACTTGCTTCTGTGTGGCGAGGTGTATTGAATAATTTGAGTAATATGGGGAACCGTTACAAACGTATGGCTGATAGGAGGAGAGTTTCTGGTCCAGATCTGAATGTGAACGATCTGGTATGGTTGTCTACCAGGAATATAAAACTTAAAGTGCCCTCCTGGAAACTGGGTCCCAGATTCATCGGGCCGTACAGGATCAGTTCCATAATTAATCCTGTGGCATTTCGTCTGGAACTCCCTTCTACGTTTAAAATTCATAATGTGTTCCACAAGTCATTACTTAAAAGGTATGTGGCACCAGTCATACCGTCACCTCTACCTCCTCCTCCAGTGTTGGTCACTGGTAACTTGGAATTTCAAGTATCAAAAATCATTGACTCTCGTCTGAATCGCCGGTCCCTTCAGTACTTGGTGCATTGGAAGGGGTATGGTCCGGAGGAGAGGACGTGGGTCCCTGCGTCTGATGTTAACGCAGATCGTTTGGTTCGGACCTTCCACAGAACTCACCCGGGCAGGCCTGGCCCTGAGGGTCCGGAGGCACCTCGTAGAAGGGGGGGTACTGTCATGTGTGCATTGCCACGAAGATCGTCGTGGTTGCACATTTTGACTTCTCACAGCTGAGTTGCTGTTTCTTTGTGTTTGGCAGCTAGGGAGTTAATTCTGTCTGTGCTCGGTGCTGGGACTGGGTGCAGTTTCTCCCGGCTGCAATTGATTATTTGTTGATTGGTTTCCTTTAAATTCCTGGTTGTCTGCTTTGGGAGTTGCCAGTGAGATCCTTCATGCAGACCACAGATAGGAATGAATCTGTATAGACTTAAGTTGAGAGCTCCTTAGCTGTTTTAAGCTCAACTTACTTAGAGTTTATTTCCCAGACCATTTATGTTCCTTCGGTGTTTGAGTGTGTATGCAAGTGAGTGCTATCCTGTCTGTCTTATATGTCTAATCTGTGTATTTAGCTGAGATCAGCCCATATCCCTTTGGTGGTAATCAGGATCCTTCTTAGGACTGATTACAGGGTTCAGGGTCTGACAGGAGACAGGGTTAGGCTGGAGACTTGGACCTCTGAACCATTATCAGTACCTCCAAGGTAAGGGATTAGTTAGGACCCCATGTAGGGTCAGGTTAGACCCCGGTCCTCCTCTTTCCTGTTACAGCTCATCAAGTCCTCAAGATTAACCCTGAGTTCAACTATATCGTTTCTGCACATCAAGTCCTCAAGATTAACCCTAAGTTCTGCAGAGATTGTGTCAGGTAAATCTATTTTATACTTACATTCTGATGTTGCTAAACTATATGTTGTATAGAGTGTGGTTCCTGTATAAATAGTTTACTGACATTGTATTCATATCATTAGACAGCGTGACATTTTCACTGGCCATAAAAAATTATCTCTAGTTACCATGGATCCAGTAGCTCAGCTGGCTCTGCAGTTGCAGGGATTATCCATGGAGCTGACGGACATTAAGTCCAAAGTTTTGTCTCCCCTGGAGCAAACCAGAGTTGAACCTAAAGTAGCTCTTCCAGATAGGTTCACTGGTGGGCGAGACAAATTTTTTACCTTCCGGGAGGCATGTAAATTGTATTTTCGGCTTCGGCCGCGATCATCAGGGAGTGATGAGCAGAGAGTGGGAATTGTTATCTCACTTCTTCAAGGGGACCCTCAATCCTGGGCATTTTCCCTTCCTCCGGGATCCCCGGCTCTACAGTCTGTAGATCAATTTTTTACTGCTCTGGGATTGGTATATGATGACCCAGATCGGGTCTCTCTTGCTGAGACCAAATTACGTAAGTTACAGCAGGGAGATCGTCCGGCGGAGGAATTTGCTTCTGAGTTTCGTAGATGGGCCACGGATACTCAGTGGAATGACCCAGCTCTTAGGAGCCAGTTTTGTCATGGGCTTTCTGACAAATTAAAAGACGTTTTGGCTCAGTATGAGTCTCCTCCTTCTCTGGAGGCTGCTATGGCCCTAGCTATCCGTACTGATAGACGACTTCGGGAGAGGGGTGAGGTAACTCCACTCCCTGTTGTTTCTCCACCTACTACTAAAGTCCCTTATGTTGAGGTTCCCCTTGTCTGTTCGGATGAGCCTATGCAGTTGGGAGGGACATCTTTTCGTAGTAGGGGATTGGCGGCACGCCGCAGGACTAGAAGGTGTTTTTTCTGCGGGAAAGAGGGACATTTTGTTGGAGAATGTCCATCCCGTGTCTTGTTAAGTAAAAAGTCGCCGGAAAACTGCTAATCCCAGGTTGTGTGGTGGACGACAACCTGGGAGTATGTATTTCATCCGCCGGTTCTTCTCAGTTCCTTGTACCAGTGGAGGTGGTGGTTGGTACTAGAGTGAAGAGATTGTCTGTTCTTCTGGATAGTGGTTCTGGGGCTAATCTGGTTGACGCTCAGTTTGCTCAGGCTCAAGGTATGCATCTGAGAGTATTGGTCAAACCGATCCCTATTTTCTCCATTGACGCCAGGCCTCTCGGCCAAGGTAGCTTTGTTCATGAGGTTCATAACATTGACCTTCGGGTAGGGTCAATACATAGGGAAAAATTATCTTGTTATGTGTTGGAGGGTCTACCTACTCCCATTGTGTTGGGACTTCCTTGGCTGGTTAAACATAACCCTGTGATTAATTGGCAGTCCAGAGAGATAAGCCAATGGGGTGAGTTTTGCAAAAGCAACTGCATGAACACAGTCATCAGTGCGGTCGTGCCTAGTACATTGCCTCCTTTTTTGGAGGATTTTGGGGATGTTTTCTCTGAGGAGGGGTGTCGGGAGTTGCCTCCTCATCGCGTGTATGACTGCTCTATTAATCTACTTCCTGATGCTAAGTTGCCTAAAGCTAGGTTGTATAATCTTTCTGGTCCTGAAAGACAGGCTATGAAAGATTATATTTCTGAAAGTCTGGCCAAAGGGCATATTAGACCTTCATCTTCCCCTGTGGCCGCGGGGTTCTTCTTTGTGAAGAAAAAAGATGGAGGCCTACGCCCTTGCTTGGATTTCCGCAACTTAATCGGATTACTGTTCGAGATCCGTATCCACTCCCTCTTATTCCTGATCTCTTCAATCAAATTGTTGGCGCCAAATGGTTCTCTAAATTGGATCTCAGGGGGGCGTATAATCTGATTAGGATAAAAGAGGGGATGAGTGGAAAACGGCTTTTAACACGCCGGAGGGACATTATGAAAACCTGGTCATGCCTTTTGGTCTGACTACTGCTCCAGCAGTATTCCAACATTTTGTTAATGACATTTTTCGTCACCTTGTGGGGGTGTTTGTGGTCGTATATTTGGATGACATTTTAATTTACTCGCCAGATCTTGTGTCTCACCAGGAGCATGTGAGACAGGTGTTGCAGATCTTGCGAGACAATAAACTATACGCCAAACTGGAGAAGTGTGTTTTTGCCGTACAGGAACTTCAGTTTTTGGGTTTTTTGGTGTCAGCCTCCGGTTTCCGGATGGACCCTGAAAAGGTGAGAGCAGTGCTTGAATGGGATCAGCCAGGGGATCTTAAGGCTCTGCAGCGTTTTTTGGGGTTTGCTAATTACTACCGGAAATTTATTTGTAATTTCTCGTCTGTCGTCAAACCTCTCACTGATATGACGAGAAAAGGGACGGATTTTTCTAAGTGGTCGGACAAAGCTTGCCAAGCCTTTTCCTCTTTAAAAAGATGTTTTGCTTCGGCACCCGTTCTCATCCAACCAGATGTATCTCAGCCGTTCATTGTGGAGGTGGACGCGTCTGACGTAGAGGTGGGTGCTATATTGTCCCAGGGTCCGTCCCCTGGTAAATGGCATCCGTGCGCTTTCTTTTCTAAGAAATTGTCGTCCGCCGAAAGGAATTATGATATCGGCAATAGGGAACTTTTGGCCATTAAATTGGCTTTTGAAGAATGGCGTCACTTTTTGGAGGGGGCAGTCCACCCGGTCACCGTTATTACTGATCACAAGAACCTGCTGTATTTAGAATCCGCTAAGCGTCTGAATTCCAGACAAGCTCGATGGTCGTTGTTTTTTACCAGGTTTAATTTTGTCGTCACTTATCGTCCGGGGTCTAAGAATGTAAAGGCTGATGCCTTGTCTCGCAGTTTCCCAGGGGCCGGGAAAACGGACGACCCGATTCCTATCCTTCAGGAGGGGTGGTAGTGTCGGCTGTATGTTCTGAGCTTGAGGAGGAGGTGTTAGAGGCTCAGGGGGACGCCCCTGCAGGACCTCCAGGGAGACTGTTTGTCCCGAATCAGTTGAGACAAAAGGTTATTGAGGCACATCATAATTCTGCTTTAGCAGGACATCCAGGGAGTAAGGCTACTTTAGATCTCCTTTCCCGCCGATTTTGGTGGCCTAACGCTAATAAAGATGTTATAACTTTTGTCGCTTCCTGTGGGGTTTGTGCTCGTCTAAAACTCCTCATACCCGTCCGTCTGGGACCCTTTTACCCTTGAAACTTCCGGAGCGTCCATGGACTCATTTATCTATGGACTTCATTACGGACCTTCCTCCGTCGTCTGGGAATACTGTCATACTGGTGGTTGTTGACAGGTTCAGTAAGATGGCACATTTCGTTGCTCTTCCGGCACTCCCTAATGCTAAAACTCTGGCGCAGGTGTTCATTAGGGAGATCGTGAGACTTCATGGGTTGCCTTCTGATGTGGTGTCAGATAGGGGGTCTCAGTTTGTGTCCAAGTTTTGGAGGGCATTTTGTTTACGTCGGGGGATGCAATTGTCGTTTTCCTCGGCTTTTCATCCACAGACCAATGGTCAGACAGAGCGTCTGAATCAGAGTTTAGAGACATATTTCTGGTGTTTTGTATCGGAGAACCAGGAGGACTGGTCTTCTTTCTTGCCTCTGGCAGAGTTCGCTCTTAACAACAGGCGGAGCGAGTCCACTGGTAAGTCCCCATTTTTTGGGGCATATGGTTTTCATCCCCAGTTTTGTACTTTCAATGGGGGGGTCCTTCTGGGGTTCCTGAGGAGGAGCGTTTCTCGTCGTCACTTGCTTCTGTGTGGCGAGGTGTATTGAATAATTTGAGTAATATGGGGAACCGTTACAAACGTATGGCTGATAGGAGGAGAGTTTCTGGTCCAGATCTGAATGTGAACGATCTGGTATGGTTGTCTACCAGGAATATAAAACTTAAAGTGCCCTCCTGGAAACTGGGTCCCAGATTCATCGGGCCGTACAGGATCAGTTCCATAATTAATCCTGTGGCATTTCGTCTGGAACTCCCTTCTACGTTTAAAATTCATAATGTGTTCCACAAGTCATTACTTAAAAGGTATGTGGCACCAGTCATACCGTCACCTCTACCTCCTCCTCCAGTGTTGGTCACTGGTAACTTGGAATTTCAAGTATCAAAAATCATTGACTCTCGTCTGAATCGCCGGTCCCTTCAGTACTTGGTGCATTGGAAGGGGTATGGTCCGGAGGAGAGGACGTGGGTCCCTGCGTCTGATGTTAACGCAGATCGTTTGGTTCGGACCTTCCACAGAACTCACCCGGGCAGGCCTGGCCCTGAGGGTCCGGAGGCCCCTCGTAGAAGGGGGGGTACTGTCATGTGTGCATTGCCACGAAGATCGTCGTGGTTGCACATTTTGACTTCTCACAGCTGAGTTGCTGTTTCTTTGTGTTTGGCAGCTAGGGAGTTAATTCTGTCTGTGCTCGGTGCTGGGACTGGGTGCAGTTTCTCCCGGCTGCAATTGATTATTTGTTGATTGGTTTCCTTTAAATTCCTGGTTGTCTGCTTTGGGGAGTTGCCAGTGAGATCCTTCATGCAGACCACAGATAGGAATGAATCTGTATAGACTTAAGTTGAGAGCTCCTTAGCTGTTTTAAGCTCAACTTACTTAGAGTTTATTTCCCAGACCATTTATGTTCCTTCGGTGTTTGAGTGTGTATGCAAGTGAGTGCTATCCTGTCTGTCTTATATGTCTAATCTGTGTATTTAGCTGAGATCAGCCCATATCCCTTTGGTGGTAATCAGGATCCTTCTTAGGACTGATTACAGGGTTCAGGGTCTGACAGGAGACAGGGTTAGGCTGGAGACTTGGACCTCTGAACCATTATCAGTACCTCCAAGGTAAGGGATTAGTTAGGACCCCAGTGTAGGGTCAGGTTAGACCCCGGTCCTCCTCTTTCCTGTTACAGCTCATCAAGTCCTCAAGATTAACCCTGAGTTCAACTATATCGTTTCTGCACATCAAGTCCTCAAGATTAACCCTAAGTTCTGCAGAGATTGTGTCAGGTAAATCTTTTTTTATACTTACATTCTGATGTTGCTAAACTATATGTTGTATAGAGTGTGGTTCCTGTATAAATAGTTTACTGACATTGTATTCATAACATTAGACAGCGTTACACACACCCAGGCTTTATAAACTTTTGTGAAACACTTGAGGGTTCAAAGTGCTCACACAGATCTAGATAAGTACCTTAGGGGATCTAGTTTCCAAAATGGTGTCACTTGTGGGGGGTTTCCACTGTTTAGGCGCATCAGGGGCTCTCCAAACGCGACATGGCATCCAATCTAAATTCCAGCCAATTTTAGTTTGAAAAAGTCAAACGTCGCTCCTTCCCTTACGAGCTCTGCCGTGTGCCCAAACAGTGGTTTTCCCCCACATATGGGGTATTGGCGTACTCAGGAGAAATTGCATAACAACCTTATCTGTCCATTTTCTCCTTTTACCCTTGTGAAAATAAAAAAAAAGTTTGTAAAAGATATTTTTGTGGCTAAAAAGTAAAATATTCATTTTTTCCTTCCACGTTGCTTTAGTTACTGTGAAGCACCTGAAGGGTTAATACACTTCTTGAATGTGGTTTTGAGTACCTTGAGGGTGCAGTTTTTAGAATGGTGTCACTTTTGGGTATTTTCTGCCATATAGACCCCTCAAAGTGACTTCAAATGTGAGGTGGTCCCTAAAAAAAATGGCTTTGTAAATTTTGTTGTAAAAATGAGAAATCGCTGGTCAACTTTTAACCCTTATAACTTCCTAACAAAAAAAAATTTTGGTTCCAAAATTGTGCTGATGTAAAGTAGACATGTGGGAAATGTTATTTCTTAACTATTTTGTGTGATATATTTCTCTGTTTTAAGGGAATAAAAATTCAAAGTTTGAAAATTGCAAAATTTTAAAAATTTTCGCCATATTTGCGTTTTTTTCAAAAATAAACGCAAGTTATATCGAAGAAATTTTACCACTAACATGAAGTACAATATGTCACGAGAAAACAATCTCAGAATCGCGAAGATCCGTTGAAGCGTTCCAGAGTTATAACCTCATAAAGAGACAGTGGTCAGAATTGTAAAAATTGGCCCGGTCATTAACTTGCAAACCACCCTTGGGGGTGAAGGGGTTAATGGAAAGTTGAATGGAAGGAAAAAGTGTGTTAGAAAAAGGTGCACAAGCAACCGGGATAACCGCAGCCTTGAAAAGATTATTAAGAAAAGGCCATTCAAAAATTTGGGGGAGATTCACAAGGAGTGGACTGCTGCTTGAGTCATTGCTTCAAGAGCCACCACACACAGACGTATCCAGGACATGGGCTACAAGTGTCACATTCCATGTGTAAAGCCACTCATGACCAATAGACAATGCCAGAAGCGTCTTACCTGGGCGAAGGAGAAAAAGAACTGGTCTGTTGCTCAGTGGTTAAAGGTGTTGTTTTCAGATGAAAGTAAATTTTGCATTTCATTTGGAAATCAAGGTCTCAGAGTCTGGAGGAAGAGTGGAGAGGCCACAATCCAAGCTGCTGGAGGTCTAGTGTGAAGTTTCCACAATCAGTGATGGTTTGGGGAGCCATGTCATCTGCTGGTGTAGGTCCACTGTGTTTTATCAAGACCAAAGTCAGCGCAACCATCTACCAGGAAATTTTAGAGCACTTCATGCTTTACTCTGCTGACAATCTTTTTGGAGATGGTAATTTCATTCTCCAGTAGGACTTGGCCCCTGTCCACACTGCCAAAAATACCTGCTGGTATAAAAACAACAGTATCACAGCACTTGATTGGCAGCAAACTTGCCTGACCTTAACCCAATAGAGAATCTATGGGGTATTATCAAGAAGAAGATGAGAGACACCAGATCCAACAATGTAGACGAGCTGAAGGCTGCTTTCAAAGCAACCTGGGCTTCCATAACCCCTCAGCTGTGCCACAGGCTGATCGCCTCCATGCCACGGCACATTGATGCAGTAATTGATGCAAAAGGAGCCCTGACCAAGTTTTGAGTGCATTTACTGACCATACATTTCAGTAGGAAAACATTTCAGATTTTAAAATCATTTTTCAAGCTGGTGTTATAAAGTATTCTAATTTACCGAGATAATGACTTTTGGGTTTTATTGGCTGTAAGCCATAATCATCAACATTAAACGAAATAAACACTTGAAATAGATCACTCTGTGTGTAATGACTCTATATAATATATGAGATTCACTTTTTTGTATTGAAGAACTGAAGTAAATTAACTTTTTGATGATATTCTAATTTTGTAAGACGCACCTATATTACCAGAACGTTTTTACCACACAATGAATGTCGTAAAAAAAAATCAAAAGTGAAAATCACCAATCGGGTGAGTAAGGCTATGGTTCCACGTCCGGAACATAGCGCTTTTGACGAGCGGAAATTCCGCTCCGTCTAGCCCGCCCCCTTCTGACGCGCGTTCTTTCGAGGGTTCAGGACACCTCGACACCTCGAAGAGCGCAGGCTTCATAGCCCTGTGTTATTATGTTGCGGGACGCACGTCGCCGCAATACGCGAGGACATGCTGCGTCTGAAAAGACGCGCCGCTGTCCGTTTACGCAGGTTTGCACCTGCGTATGTTACGCATAGTGAGACGGATTTCTTAATCCCTCCACTATCTGTAACATCTGGACGCTGCGTGTTTGGCGCTGCGCCACGCACAGCGCAACACGCAGCGTTTCCTGCCGTGGAAACTCACCTTAAACTGTTGTTGCATTGTCCTCTCAGTTCCGGTGCCTTACAAATATCTTATGCTGTCCTGTTAATTGTAGCAGCAGAAAACCCTGCAATGGCTAGATGTACAAACATTGGGTTTTTTCAGGTGTTAGGTGGAATTGTAACCAGACACTGACCTATATTTTGTGTTTGCTGGGTTCACAGGCTTGGTTGAAGTTTCAGGTCACTTATGCTGAAGGCTAATACTGTAGTTCAAAGGTGGGTGCAGAGAATAAAATGACCATTCTTAATGGCACCCATGGTGAGATGCTGCTAAGATAGTTCAGTACAGTGTGCAACTGAGCATAACTTGTCAATTGGCTCATCAATTTGACAGCCTGTCTTGGACGGTCTCTGTAGAGAGCATATGTCCTGAAATGGTTTCAGAGAATGTGACCTGGGTGCAGCATGGAACTGGGACCAAAGGCAGAGAGTGAGTAGTGCCATGGCCTCTATACTGACTGGTGCTGTGGTCTCAGAAGCTGTGGCTGGCGGAGACAAGCAGTGCCATGGCCGATGGTGTGAACTTTATGTTGCCTCTGGAGATATTGTGCTCTCGTTTGATGAGATTGTAAAAGATTGTACAAGGTATGATGTGATTTCTGCCTGAGATTTGGTGAATATTGCCTGTTACATCAGCTACAGAAATGTATCAACTGTTCTTGTACCACAACCACTAAGCTTAGCTCCTCCATCGGGCATGTAACCAAAAAGAACTTTGCATGCATATTGCTGTGCAACTATCCAGGCTATGCCCTCATTGAGAGACTGTAACTATTACAAGAGCCTCAACTGAGTAAAGTTGTTCCTAGCTAACCAGGCGTGACTGTGTCCATCCGTTCGCGATCATTAAGCTGGAATCCATGTCCATAGTCAAACGCACCTTCTGAACAACATACAAACTGCTTGGATACTACTCATTTAAAGAAGTTTTCCAGTTGTGGAAAACCCCTTTCTGCTAGGTGCAATTTGTTTTTTAACTCACCTTCCCCGAGTCCAGCGTTGAGTCCACGCCTTTGCTCCTGGTGTCTACTCTTGTCTGCAGCATTCACTTCCCGCCAACAATCTGCAGTTAATAACGGAGCAATGTGGCACAGTTTGAATTGACAGCATGAGCTGCTGAATCCACCGATTGGCTGAAGTGACATCAGCATTGCAGACAATAACAGACATCAGGAATTGCTGCGGAGGCTTAACGATGGATCTGGGGAGAGTGAGTATAGCCCAGTTTATTTTTTTTTATAACCAAGGAACCAGGTTTTTTTCTGAAACTGGAAAACCCCTTTAATAGTTGTTAATTCATCTCTTAGAGTTTTGCAGTGTGTTAAGGTATGTTCTGATCCTCATAGCCTCTACACATATTTCAGTTTTGCAAATTACACCTTTAATTACTACATATTTGCTATTGATACCATTACATCATTATTAACCTTAGAAGATGAATAATGGTTGACCCAAGGACGGGAGCGTCATTGACTTCTCAACACCAGCACACATCTTCATTTTCAGCATCAAAAATAATTCCAAAAAATTTACAATAGAACAGCTTGAGAACATTTTTCTTCTTTCACCTTTTGGCATTACGCCAAAAAAGAGCAATCCAAATAGAAATGTAAGAAAATTCTGATTTTAAGGAGTATAAAGCGCCCGCTCTATCTGCACTGCTGATAAAAAACTTGTGATCCAGATATTCCTAGCTGTAACAGACATTCCCCGAGCTATCTCCTGTCATAAGTGATATATTGTAACATGAATCCATAGAGGAGGCAGCAGTTAAAATAACTTATCTCAAACTCCGAGGAGGGAATAATAACTTTGTATAAGGTGGAAAATGGATAAATACTGTAAGTCGGAAGTGAAGAGGGGGTGGAAAGTTTAATCTCATCCTCTTTGCATACTACTTTCCAGACAGAAATCCATTATCACATATCACTGCATAGAAAAGTCCAATTTTCCAGAAAATCCCAATTCACAATTATTATATCATGTTCTATGTGTAGCCCAGCTGCGCTTGGTGCCACATGTACCCTGGAGGATGCACGGAAAGGTAATTCACAAATACCTGATAAGCATACAACACTTCACATTTTTCCTGGTTCCACTAGAGGGAGCCCTTGAGACAGCAGTGAGATGAAGACAATCTAGCTGAACGTTAGTTAGTCGTTGGTGTTACCTCAGGAGAGAAGACACACTTTTTAGAACGGAGTTACCTCAGACGAGCTGGGAGGGAGAAACCCCTGTCAGATTAGCCTGAGGGCTGAGGAAGTTTGAGCGAGAAGCTGACATCTACTGCTGCCTGTGCTTATATTAAGGTGTGCGTAGGACGACAGGCGAGTGGACAAAAGGGAGAGAGTGACTGAGGAGAAATAGCGACGATAGCTTATCCTTCACTCTGCACAACCGGACACCGGGTCCGAGCTTGCTAGCATCTTCACAGCTAGTGGGAAAAACCGGAGACTCTGGACTTCAAGTCGCAGAGGGGCCCTTCAGTGCTGATATGTAACCGGGGTCAGGAAGACGGGGTCTGGCAGGTACCGCCATAGAGACACTGTTCTGTCCACAAAAAGACCTCATCACAAGATCAGCCGGGCGTAGCAAGGAGAAGGAGTTAAACTTAGCTTCATGCAAGTTAGAAACCCACACACATCGGGAAGTAAGGAGGCCTTAACCCTACACAGTGATTACTGGACGTGCATCCTCCACCCTGAGCAGCTTCCCGGGACATGCCTGCAACCATCACCAGTAAAGGTATGGAAAGAGACTGACTTGTGTGTGTCTGCCTTATTGCTTGCACCCCTGCACCGCCATATACCTCGAGGGATTAGTCTCGCCTGTGGGAGACTTAACACCTTGCTGCCCAGTAACAACCCCTCCGAGGATTAACCCTGCAGCGCTGGTCACCCTGATCAGAAACCACAGGTAGCGTCACGAACATTTCTAAATCCCCTGTAAATATTCCCCCCTTGAATGAGCGCCCAGGGCAACGGACCGAGCTGCGCTACCCGTGACCTCCCCCATTGAAGTGAACGGGCTCGGTGCCGAGTACCCATAAGCCCTGGTTCGTGCGACTCATCTTTGGCGTCACGAACAGGATAAGAAGCTCGCTATATGTGAGTCCCGTGTGCCTAATTGGACTGTTTTTGTGCTAGAGACTGTGCTGCTGTTTTGTGATTTTTGGCGCCAATTGTCCGCCATTGCCCGCCAAAGTACAGCGTCTACAGCGCAAAGAGAAGGGGCGTACCTGCAGAAAGCGCGCGGAGTCCCGGATACGCCCCCAACGCTGACGCGGCGGCAGGTCCTGTGGAGAGCTTCAGAGTGCCAGCGACGCAGGTCCTTCCCCATTGCTGTGCCTGGCAGAGCTGCAGCCTTCAGGAGAAGGTAGGCCACACTTAACTAGGGGGGGCACAGACATGTCGCAGCCACAAGCTGACAGAGCGGCCCAGAGCGACCGCTCCGGTGACTTACCCGCCGGCGCTGCAGCGCAGGGTGGAATCGCTGGCCCCTCACCAGGTCCGGTGGCCCCGATAGTACCGCTGACGCTCCCATACCTGCCTGGAGCAAAGTGGCTCCCTCAGTATAGCGGTAAGCCGGATACCCTGTCAGGGTTCAAGCGCAAAATATGCAGCATAATGGACATGTACCCTATGACAGAGAAAGAAAGAAAGAGCTGCAGTGGTATTAGGACAATTGACTGGTGCTGCAGAAATAGAAGAAGAGACTTGGACAGCTGCAGACAAGGAATCAGTGCTTTCAATTTTCTTAAAGCTACAGACTATTTTTGAGGACCGCACTGAAACAGATCTCCGGATGAGGTTTTACCAATGCTCTCAGAGACCAGATGACAGTATTAGGGACTACGCCTGCCGACTACAGGGGGCCCTGCGATCTCTCAAACAGGTTAACCCTATAAGTGCCATTAATGAAAGCAAAATGCTGAAGGAACAATTTGTACGGGGACTGAGGTCCCAAGCTGAAAGCAGGACTGTGCACTGGTGGTCCTTGGATCATCCTGACGCTACCTTTGATGCCCTAAAAGATATGGCTATAAAAGGACTGCGACCCCTGGAGAAGCCCGAGGTGTCGACCCAGTGTCACCCGGGTGAAGCCACTCTAAAGCCGGCAGCATCCACCTTTTCCCCGCTGGTGGCGGAAGCCAAAATGCAGGTGGCGCCCCCTACTGAGTTGGACTGTCTGCGCTCAGAAGTGCGCCAGCTGACTAAAAACCTGGCCGCTGTAATGAGTGCCCTGCAACTGCGGAAGGAAGAGGGAGGAAAGATCCTGCTAGCCGACTGCCCAGAGGATGTCCCTTGGATGAACCGGAGGAAAAGAAGGACGTCGCCCCACCGGAGGAGGACAACGCCACCCCCAGGAGCGACCCCTGATCAGCACAATCCTCGCCGAAAGATCATCTGCTACCGTTGCAACAGGGAAGGTCATCTAGCCCGACAGTGTCATTTAAACGAGCAGATCCTGGGTCCGAGGGCCAACACCCAGGAATAGACTCATCAGGCCCCTCAGACTGGAACCGCAGGTTTGTGGGAGGAAGACCCTACCTGTCCATCATCTTGGACGGGATCGCAATCCCTGCCCTGCTGGACACTGGATCTCAGGTGACCATCATACCTGATGTCCTGTATAATAAGTTTTGGTGCATGGACAGTCTCCAGCCCCCGAGCCCTGACTTTGCTGTGTATGCCTCTAATGGTCTCCCTGTTGATATACTAGGAGCCAAAAACGTGGACGTAAAGGTGGGCAGAGTGGAGCTGAAGGACCAGGGACTCTTAGTAGTAAAGACTGTAAATGAGGAAAATGGCTTAAATGTGGTTTTAGGTACAAACATTATTAGTAACTGTCTAGGAGAAGTTGTGTTTTTGCTCCAACAGCTCGCTGAAGTTGCCAAGCCAAAGCAAAAGGGAGTGATCCAGAGGGAGATCCGGGCCCTGATGTGCCAGCAGCAAGCGAAGCTGACAGATGGTGAAATTGGTAATGTACGGGTGACAGACCCGAACCCCATTGTGATACCCCCAATGAGTGAAATGCTTATATGGTGTAGGGCAGCAATAGGTCTGAGAGGACAGAACTACCAAGCAGTAGTAGAGCCCCATTGTTCAGAGCACAGACCTACACTCTTGACTGCTAGAGGGGTAGTAGAAGTACGAAATGGGAGAGTACCAGTACGTCTTCTCAACTGGGGAGAAGATGAAGTGAATTTACCACGCTATGCCACAGTTGCTAAATTACATACCGTAGATAACAACTCTATTCTCACGACAGAGTCCTTAGCCTCCCGCCAACCAGCGGAGGATAATGACCCAGCAACCCAGGTGGAGGATTGGTGTCAGCAGCTCCATGTCGGGACAGACACCACTCCCGCCCACCAGAAACAGGGAGTACTACGGGTGGTACAGGAGTACACACAGGTATTTAGCAAACATCCACTGACTTGGGACAATTAGGGAGTTCGCATCATATCCCTACAGCAGTCATCCTCCCATCAAAGAGCGGTATAGGCCTGTACCTCCAGCACACTACCAGAAAGCTAAGGAAATGTTGCGTGACATGAAGGAAGCAGGGGTGATAAGGGATAGTTGTAGTCCATGGGCAGCACCTCTAGTCCTAGTTAAGAAAAAGGATGGAAGCATGAGAATGTGTGTAGATTACAGACAAGTAAATCGCATAACACATAAAGATGCATACCCTTTACCACGCATTGAGGAATCCTTAGCTGCCTTAAAAACTGCTAACTACTTTTCCACCCTCGACCTCACTAGTGGGTACTGGCAAGTAGCTGTGGCTGAGGAGCATCGGGAGAAGACGGCTTTCACCACCCCGATGGGACTCTGTGAGTTTGACAGGATGCCGTTTGGACTCAGCAGTGCCCCGGGAACGTTCCAGAGAGTGATGGAGAGTTGCCTGGGACATCTCAACTTTGAAACAGTGTTGCTGTACCTGGACGACGTAATTGTGTACTCCAAGACGTATGAGGATCATCTGAAGCACCTGGCAGAGGTATTCGAGTCACTGTCCAAGTATGGAATGAAACTGAAGCCTTCAAAGTGCCATCTGCTCAAACAAAAGGTACAGTACTTGGGACATATTGTCAGCTCAGAAGGAGTAGCGCCGGACCCCGAGAAGGTCACTGCCATCCAGAAATGGCCAGAACCAAGGAATCTCAAGGAGGTGCGTCAGTTCCTGGGACTGACAGGTTACTACCGGAGGTTTGTAAAGGACTACACCAAGAAAGCAGCGCCTCTGCAGGACCTCCTGGTAGGACAACCCCCCAAGAGCAGAAATCCTCCATTCCACTGGGGTAAAGAACAAGCTGAGGCATTCAAGGAGATGAAGGAGATCCTGACAGGCGATGAGATCTTAGCCTATCCTGACTACAGCCAGCCGTTCCTGCTGTATACTGATGCCAGCAATGTGTCATGGTTTACTGGGTTCTTGGATCAGGTAGTCGCAAGGTTAACTTGGTTGGCCTCTTTCTGGGTCCTGGGAGGCTTTTTATAGCCTCACTGTGAAGCCAGCCTTTGTCGTTTATACTCTGACCTTTGGCTGAGTGTGTCTGACCCTGTGCTTGTGCCAGTGCTTTGTGCCTGTGCTACATTTTATGCTTGCATGGTTATGATTTGGCTGTGTCCCTGTTACGAGTTTTGCCTGTCCCTTTTGTACTGCGTTGCTCTGTCTGTGTATGACCCCTTGGCTGTGTTCTGGTTATTCTCTGCCTGCTCCTTTTGTACTTCGTCGCCCTCTATGTGTATGACCTGGCTATCCTGACTATCCATTCTGTCTATGCCCCTTGGTAACTTTATTTCGTAGTTACCCTTCTAGGAGTTTTCCTTTACCTCCTAGATCTCTGGAGCTTAGGCCACGCCCCTAGGCAGTCACGTGCCTGCAGGTCCTTCGGCCTGAAACATTCTCTACCTGATACTGCTGCCTCTGAGAGACGTGTGCTGGCTCCGCCCTTGGCAGTCACATGGTGCGGAAGGTCCTGTGTCCTCAGAAGCACACATCTTCTCTGCTGCGGTTCTACTATACAGGTATCGTTGTGCACAGTTTGTTCACTTAGGACACACGCACTGGCTCAGTGAGCAAGTGCAGTGCGGTGTGCCTGACACAATGAAGGATTGGGAGCTGTCCTCAAACAGAAGCAAAATGGCCTGGAGAAAGTCATCGCATATGCAAGCAGGAAGCTCCGGCCGACCGAGAGAAACCCAGAGAACTATAGCAGCTTCAAGTTGGAGTTCCTGGCGCTGGTCTGGGCCATTACAGAAAGATTCAAGCATTACCTAGCCTCCAGCAAGTTCACTGCTTACACTGATAATAACCCCTTGACACATCTTGAAACAGCCAAGCTGGGAGCCATGGAGCAACGTTGGATGGCTCGGCTGTCGAACTATCAATTTACCATCAAGTACAGGGCGGGCCGTAAGAACGCCAACGCTGACGCCTTGTCCAGAATGCCGCATGAGTCCGACACGGAAGAGGAATTGGATGACCTAGAAGAGATTGAGCTACCTGCATTCCACAGAAATGGGATGATCCACGAGCAACGAGCCTACAGGAGGCAGCGTGGTAAGACGTTAAACCCTTTACCTCACCACAGCTGGAAGGAGACCCAGAACAGTGACCCGGATGTCAGCCACATCAAGGAACTGATAACTCAGGAAGGTTCCTCCTTGGAGAAGGATGCGTCTCAACAAGCAAAGCAGCTGTGGAACGAGAGAAGCCGGCTGTTTATCTACCGAGAGAAGCTGTGCCGAAAGTACGTCAACCCCAGAACCCATGAGATGGTATGGCAGATAGTAGTGCCAAGAACAGACATCCAGATGGTGTTGGAAGCCTACCATGATCGAGTGGGGCACTTTGGCTGGAAGAAGCTGGAAACCCTGCTGAAGTGTCGTTTCTACTGGGTGGGAATGCGAAGTTCGATCGAGAAATGGTGTAAAAACTGTGCGTCCTGTAGCCTCCGAAGAAAAGACTACAGTAGCCAGAAAGCACCCCTGCAGCCCATCAAGACGACTCGTCCCTTGGAGATCGTGGCCTTGGACCAAGTCAAGTTGTCACCCAGCAGGTCAGGATACTCATATGCCCTGACAATGGTGGATCACTACTCCAGGTTCCTGGTGGTCGCCCCTGTCAAAGATCTGACAGCTGAAACAGCAGCAAAGACGTTTCAGGCATATTTCTGCAGACCCCATGGATATCCAGAGCAAGTGTTAACTGATCATGGTCCTGCATTTGAAGCCGAACTGTTTAAGGAATTCTGTCACTTGTACGGGTGTAAGAAGATAAGAACCACACCGTACCACCCCCAAACCAATGGTCTCTGTGAGAAGATGAATCACATAGTCATTGATCTGCTGAAGACGGTACCTCTTGAGGAGAGGAATCGGTGGCCAGACCTACTACCTGACCTGGTAGATCTGTACAATCACATACCGGTGAGTTCCACCAACTGTACTCCAGCCTACCTTATGCGAGCAAGACCAGGAAAGCTACCCATGGATTTGTAACTTGGTGTTGTAGAACCAGAAGCTGATGTTACTACTGAAGATTGGGACACAAACCGACAGGAACAGTACAGGAGAGTACAAGCCTGCGTGGAAGATAGTCTCAATAAAGTAAGGGAAAAGCAAGAGGAGAACTACAACAAAAGTGCGCCAGCTAAGCCTTTTATGCCTGGAGAAATTGTGCTAAAAAGAAAAAGAAGAATGCATAAATGGATGATCAGTGGGAACAAGAGCCATATGTCGTGCAAAATTCCAAATTTGACAACAGGAAAACCTGTACCATTAGCAAAGATGGAGGAAAAACGACCACCACGGTATCCAGAGATTACCTAAAACTGTGTCCAGACATGTTAAAACTTCCCGAGGAAGAACTTGTTATGGAAAAAGAGAAATCAGGTGAAGTCATACCCACGGACCTAGGAGATTTTCCTGCAGATTGGCCTTGTATCGGAGACGCTGTGATTATTCCAGTACTTCAATTTTACCAACCACAAGAAGCGCTTCAACGTCCAGTTGAGCCAGTTGCCGCAGCAGAAGAAATAGTTCAAGAAGAACCTGCTCCTGTAGCATCTCCAGAAGTAGTATCTCAAAGAATGGAATCTCAAAATGTGGAACTTTCAGATGCTGGGTCTCAGGTAGAAGAATCCCCTGGCGGAGCAGAACCGCATCGCCCAGTCGCTAGTATGCTTGCCAGATCCCTAGAGAGGTGGAGGCGGATTTACAGTTTGCCAGCTAGCAGCACAGATAGCCTAGATGCTACTATACCTGACACCACACCACGTAGGTCAGTACGCACAACGAAAGGAAGGTTACCAGTTAGGTACCAAGAGTAGTCCTAGCAAATTAATCCAGTATGACCCAGACAGGGTTTACTTAATTGTACAAAGTTATGAAGAAAATTGCATTTTATTGAGAATGTTATATGATGATAATGTTTACATGCTGAAGTAGTATACCCTAGTTGGGTAATGTGATAGGTGAAATGTGTTTCTTTTTGAAGGACTGCGTGGCTGAGGACTTTGCCAGCCCAAAAACTGTGTTGTAAATAGTTGGCACTCAGTGCCCCATCTTGGTTTTAAGCAAACCATTCTACCTCAGAAGAAAAACCCGTATGGTGTGGCCTTGAGTGAGGTTTGCAGCAGAGAAGTCCTGCAGCCCACCCAGGACCCACGTGGGAGGTTTTGTACGGGTCCTCCACAAGAATCTTGTATTTATTTGCACTGTAAAAGTATTTGATATTTTTCTATTGCCATTTGTACACATTGTAACGTTTGAAGTGTGCTTACCTCCCGCAAGGGATGAGTTATGTTTATTGTTATGTTATAAAAATTGTTTTTCTTTTTCAGCCCGGGAGTGCTGATATTAACTAGGGGGGGATGTGTAGCCCAGCTGCGCTTGGTGCCACATGTACCCTGGATGATGCACGGAAAGGTAATTCACAAATACCTGATAAGCATACAACACTTCACATTTTTCCTGGTTCCACTAGAGGGAGCCCTTGAGACAGCAGTGAGATGAAGACAATCTAGCTGAACGTTAGTTAGTCATTAGTGTTACCTCAGGAGAGAAGACACACTTTTTAGAACGGAGTTACCTCAGACGAGCTGGGAGGGAGAAACCCCTGTCAGATTGGCCTGAGGGCTGAGGAAGTTTGAGCGAGAAGCTGACATCTACTGCTGCCTGTGCTTATATTAAGGTGTGCGTAGGACGACAGGCGAGTGGACAAAAGGGAGAGAGTGACTGAGGAGAAATAGCGACGATAGCTTATCCTCCACTCTGCACAACCGGACACCGGGTCCAAGCTTGCTAGCATCTTCACAGCTAGTGGGAAAAACCGGAGACTCTGGACTTCAAGTCGCAGAGGGGCCCTTCAGTGCTGATACGTAACCGGAGTCAGGAAGATGGGGGTCTGGCAGGTACCGCCATAGAGACACTGTTCTGTCCACAAAAAGACCTCATCACAAGATCAGCCGGGCGTAGCAAGGAGAAGGAGTTAAACTTAGCTTCATGCAAGTTAGAAACCCACACACATCGGGAAGTAAGGAGGCCTTAACCCTACACAGTGATTACTGGACGTGCATCCTCCACCCTGAGCAGCTTCCCGGGACATGCCTGCAACCATCACCAGTAAAGGTATGGAAAGAGACTGACTTGTGTGTGTCTGCCTTATTGCTTGCACCCCTGCACCGCCATATACCTCGAGGGATTAGTCTCGCCTGTGGGAGACTTAACACCTTGCTGCCCAGTAACAACCCCTCCGAGGGTTAACCCTGCAGCGCTGGTCACCCTGATCAGAAACCACAGGTGGCGTCACGAACATTTCTAAATCCCCTGTAAATATTCCCCCCTTGAATGAGCACCCAGGGCAACGGACCGAGCTGCGCTACCCGTGACCTCTCCCCCATTGAAGTGAACGGGCTCGGTGCCGAGTACCCCATAAGCCCTGGTTCGTGCGACTCATTCTACATATAAGCATAATGGCTTGTTCTACCTTAAAGCGAATCTGTCAGTAGGACCAACCCTCCTAAGCCGTCTATATGGTCATGTAGGTCATAGAAAGATGAATGAAATGTTACCTTGATATTTGCGATCTGATGTTTTATTCCAGAGAATTCCACATTTTTCCTAATATGTAAATGAGCTGTTGGAGATCTATGTCCGGCCCAGAGATCTCCTTGAGAATCTACTTCCAGAACTTATTTAAAATGAAAGGGGACTTTACCGACTAAAATGTCACATGAACCTTTCAATTAACTTTAAAATGTCACGTGTGGCCTTCAACTTTGACAGACCAGATGAGACAGTCTTAAAATATACCATATTTATCAAATAGTATGAACCATTAAGCCAAATCTGGAGAATTTTCAAGAACTAGACAATATTTATTAATATTTCCCTCTAGAAAGACCTAGATACTACGGAGTAGGCTTCTGTCTGCAGTGACCACTTTCAGCTCGCTGAATACTGTGATTGTATTTATTTCAATGTATGCACAGTATGCAGAATGCTCCTGAGCTCCCCCTAGTGGTGACTGTAGATGGAATTTTACAATCTATGCGTGGGATTTGGGGTTCTATATAACAATAGAGCTTTCACTTGTGTAGTATAAAATTAATTGTCCTTTTCTCATCTGCTAAAGATGCCCCTTGAGTCTAGATGCTGTGGTTGAGTCTGATAATGCATTCAACTTGTAACCAACGTTTTGTTTTACATTCATTATGTGTATTAAACTAACATGTTATTTAGGCATCTCCTTTTTCTAGAAGTGTCTGAAACATTTCAGAAGAGTTGCCAAGTATGGCCAAATATTGTATACATATAGCCTATTACCAAGCCCTGACTCTGCACCTGCTACGATTTCCAGTATTGTGAGGCTACAAAAATCCATATTTTCCAAAATGCAAATTTTGGGTAATTTTCTCTGTGGGAATGCTGCTAAAAAGGCGGCCTACCAAAAGTTAAAAAGCAAACAAAAAGTTATACCTGACTACTCACCACACTGGCCACCTTCACTGCTCGCTCTCGCCGGTATGTTCATCGGCGCCTCTTCTCACTGCCACCACACACTGGGACCCTGGGCATCTTCACCTTAGGCCAGGGTTTATTTTTCCTGTTTTCCTGTTGCAGGCAAAGCAGTCAGTTCATTGCGGACACAGTTGCAATTAAAATTATTCATCTCCCATCCAGATTCGGTTTGTTAGCAACATTTCCAAACTTTCTGCTGTTTGCAATAAACCAATGAAACAATAGCAAATTAAATAGCTCAACATGACTAATATAACATGATTTTTTTCAAAATTAATCACAAAATTATGCTTTTTTGACAACTGTCAATTCAGAATTATTCACCCATTAAAGACAAGTCATCATTAGTACTTTGTAGTGCCCCTTTGGCTGTTATGACTTGCTGCCCCTTTGGCTGTTATGACTTGCTGCTCCTTTGGCTGTTATGACTTGCTGCTCCTTTGGCTGTTATGACTTGCTGCTCCTTTGGCTGTTATGACTTGCTGCTCCTCTGGCTGTTATGACTTGCTGCTCCTCTGGCTGTTATGACTTGCTGCTCCTCTGGCTGTTATGACTTGCTGCCCCTTTGGCTGTTATGACTTGCTGCTCCTCTGGCTGTTATGACTTGCTGCTCCTTTGGCTGTTATGACTTGCTGCTCCTCTGGCTGTTATGACTTGCTGCTCCTCTGGCTGTTATGACTTGCTGCTCCTCTGGCTGTTATGACTTGCTGCTCCTCTGGCTGTTATGACTTGCTGCCCCTTTGGCTGTTATGACTTGCTGCTCCTCTGGCTGTTATGACTTGCTGCTCCTCTGGCTGGTATGATCTGCTATAATCACTAAGCATAGTTAAATAGTGAATGGTCTCCAGTTTACTACTATTCTTGGCTTGTCAAGACAGTGGTCCAAAAATGTAAGAGAAGAAATCATTGCCTTGCCAAACAAGGAAAAGGATGCAAAAAGATAGACAGGCATTGATTTTTCCTAGCGATATACATGGAAGAAAATTTAGAAGGTCAAAGAACACAACTAAGAGTCTAGAGTGGCCATCACACTCACCCAACTTGAATCCCATTGAAAATATTTTGTGGGATGTGAAGAAGACAGTTAAAGCATGTAAAGCAAAGAAAATTAGTGACTTGGAGGCCACGACCCATGAGGAATGAACTAAGATGATTATACATCTGTCACGATTCCTCCGCTCAGTGAGTGATTGCTATGCTGTTCTATGGAAACTGTCTTGCTGAGTTGTCTGTGTCTTGATTGACATCTTGGCTGTCCAATCCTGTGACTGGCTTGCTGGGCTGTTGGTGCTTTGATTGACAGCTCAGCTGTGACATGAAGGTGCAGGACTTTCTCCAGGTGTTCTGTGTTCTGGTGATTGCCCAGCTACTTAAATGAGCTGTCTGCCATTTATCTTTGCCAGACATAGTTTTTCTTCTTGGTGAGTGATAGCCTGATTCTGTTGCTCTGA
Source organism: Oophaga sylvatica (assembly GCA_033576555.1). Lineage (NCBI taxonomy): Eukaryota > Metazoa > Chordata > Amphibia > Anura > Dendrobatidae > Oophaga > Oophaga sylvatica. The sequence continues at coordinate 18,695,015 of JARQOD010000001.1, read as the reverse complement.
GTTTTGATCTTCTGCTGCCTGACCCATTGGACCATGTTCTGACTATCCCTTTGTCTTGTCCTTTGTCTTTTGAGCCTCTATATCTTGCTATTGACCCTTCACTGTGACCTGACATACGCCTTCGTCTTTTCCCTTGGCTATCTATGTATTCTCTTGGTATTGACTCCGTAACATCTGACTTTTTTGCCTCATGGTCTGTCCGTGAGTAGTGACTAGCGTCACAGCATCAAGTTTGCAGCAGGTCATAACAGCCAGAGAAGCAGCAGGTAATTACAGCCAGAGGGCTCTACCAAGTACAAAAGTTGCTGATAATAAAAGGGTGAATCATTCTTAAACTTCAGTAGTCCGTAAAAGTGGTATTTTGTATAGATTTGGAGATGCTCGTTTTATTAATCGTGTTGAGATATTTACGTTGTTCTTGTTTGATTGGATTACTGTAAACAGCAGAAAGTTTGGAAATTTAGCAAATAAAACTAATTTTGATTGTAACTATAGGTGAGAAGTTTGGTGTTGGTCCTGGACCAGGTGTGACTTTTGGAGGTTTTCATTGTTATTGCTTTCTTTGTGTTTTTATACAACTCTTTTATGAAGAATTAATATTTTTTGCTTTTTATTTTTATCCCCCCAAAAAATTTTTTGGGCTACAATGGCTTTCTGAAATTCATTCTCCAGGATGACTAAAGTCAAAGTCCTTAGGGCATAACAACTGTAGAAGATCCAGACACTGAAACGCCTACAATATATTCAGTATTTTGTGCCCTTCAGGAAAGCAGCCTGACACCAAAGACTGAAGTAAACTATTCCGGGTAGTTTTTGCTATTTTGGATGCAGCATCCCTGAGGGAAACATGAACATTTCCAGAAGTCAAGTAAAAAGCCCTTGTGAAGTGCAAGACAATGTAATGTATTCTGCCCATTGCTCATGTGCCAGGCTCTATTGCTCATCATTTATCTTTTATGAGATTTCTCTTATTTTTTTTCATTTATAGATGACAGATGATGAATTTCCATCAATCAGTTTCTTTTCTTACCATAAAAGCTAAAGCCGGCTTAGATGAAGGCTCTCATCCTTGGATGTTCTCCACTTAGAAGATATCGTGTTCCAATATAAAATGTCACAGATCACGAGACTGTGGATTATTGGCGGAGATCTGTAGGCTTCACCACTCAATGTGGCAGAAAGAAAGAAAAAAAGTAAAAAAATAAAAAATGGTATAAATATTTCAGTTTTCATTTTCTTTCAAGTTGTTATAAAATTTATGAAACGAGATGAACAGAATTTTTAGCCGATCGAAAGAAGAAAACGTTTTCGGGATTTTACTATTTACTTTGCAATTTAGAATTATTATTTTTATTTCTCAGGCAAATCCTATTTATATATGAAAGAAGAATAATGGAAATGCATTTTAACCCATTTGCTTGTTTTTTTCTACTCTTCCCTTGTTTTTTCAGGTTATTTTTGTTGACAAGAAATGTATTATGTGTAGGAAACTAGCAATGCAAAAAAAAGAAAAAAAAATCTTTACTAGATAGGTATAGATAGAACGATAGATAGATTATGTATAGATTAATATGGGATGGATGGATCAATATAGGGATGATGGCTAGATGGATCGATATAGTAATGGATGGATATACAGATGGATGTTATAGTGATGGAAGGCTATAACGATGGATATAGGAATATAGGGATGGATAAAGGGATGATTGGATGGATGGATATAGGGATAGATTCAGGGATGGATAGATTTCTAACAGAAACTCAGACACTGTGGGAGAATGAGCAGTTTACTGAGGACGTACATCCACCATCATCTCTATAATCTGAAATGGAGATTTGCTAAAGATACCACTGTTTGCTAAAGATATACACAGTCACAGGCAAAAGTGTTGGCACTAGAGTTGAGTGAAACAGGTCGGTCAGATTTATAAGTCGCCGACTTTCGCCAAAGTCGTGTTTCGCCAAGAGAAACCCAACCATAGCGTGAACTCTGCCATGCGTTCGGCAAAACGAGCGTCAAAGTCGGTTTTCCCATAATGTTTGCAGGCGCTTTTTTCAGCCAATGAGCAAGGAGGTACACTGTGGGTAACGAGATGAAATGTGCAGCGTCCACCACCATCTTAGAGAAGGGCATTGCAGTGATTGGCTTGCTTTGGGGGGCATCATAGTGTCTATAAAAAGCCCTGACCGCCGACCGCCATTTTACTTCTGCCGATCTCAACAGTAGGGAGAGGTCGCTGATGCTGTTTATCAGTAGGGAGAGAGTTAGGGCTGGAAAGAGAAGTTCTTCTGTGCTTGTGCTGATAGCAATTGTGCTGTACAGTTAGTGTGCAGTGACAGGGGAGGATTTTCTTGTGTGCAGCAGCAGCGCTGGTTATTAGGCTGCCTGATAGCTGTATTGCTGTGTGTACACTGCTGTGCAGACTGCTTTTTACACAGCACTAATACTTTTATTCTTTTTTTCTGCACAGCTACCGAGCATTCATTTTTTCCCACACCGTATAGAGCTGTACGCTCCTCACACACTACCGTGTACCGGCTGGTATCACGGACAAATATATGCAGACTATCTGTGTGTGACTCCGGAAATATATACGGAGATTTAAATTTTGATACAGTACCGTATTTCTGCTGTTTTTATTATCGTCAAATCCATACTGGGAGAGCGTCTGTGTGTGACTCCGGAAATGTAAACGGAGATTTAAATTTTCCCCTACACCATATACAGCTGTATCCTTCTGATACAGTACCATATATCTGCTGGTATTTTGGGAACATTTTCCCAAACATGAGGAAGTATGGTGGAAGAGGCCGCGGACGTGGGCGGGGGGCAAGCTGGTACTGATGGTGGTGGTGGTGCACATACTTTGCCTGGCTCACACCTTGAGCCTGGTGGTGCAGTGCTTCATAAATAATTATACGGAGTTACCAGCCCTGCTCCATAAGGTGCGAAAAATGTGCTCGTACATCCGTCGTTCGCCCGTAGACTCCAGTCATATGCAGAGGCTGCAGCAATCGCTCCACATCCCCAAGCACCGCCTAATGATAAACGTTTCAACAAGGTGGAACTCCACCATGCACATGGTTGAGAGGCTGTGCAAACAGAGGCAGGCTGTAATGCATTTGTGGGAGGATACACGGGCAGGCAGTTTGAGGGCAGACATCGAGTGGTCGGGTGTGCAGTGGTCAAAGCTGAAAGACCTCTGTAAAGTCCTTCAGTGCTTTGAGGAATGCACATGGCTGGTAAGCGCAGACGACGCCATCATAAGCATGAGGATCCCACTTATGCGTCTGCTCATGCAAACTTTGACTTACATTAAGGATCAGGCGTCTGCAGCAGAGGAGGAGGAGGAGGGAAGCCTTGATGACAGTCAGCCATTGTCTGCTCAGGGAACTGTCATTGACGAGGTGGAGGAAGGAGAGGAAGAGGATGAGAGGGATGATTATTTTGGGGAGGAGGATGCTTCTCAGGGGGCAAGAGAAAATGTTGGCTTGCCAAGGTCAGGTACAGGGTTTGTGCGTGACTGGAGGGATGTGGATTTGCCAGAAAGTGCTCCTCCACCCACTACTGGCAGTGCATCATTGACACCAGGAACATTGGCCCACATGTGTGGTTATGTCTTGCGGATCCTAAAAAGGGACCCCCGCATTGCCAAAATTATGAAGGATGACGACTACTGGTTGGCCAGCATCCTCGATCCACGCAATAAAGGCAAATTACAGAACATCATGCCACAGGAGAACCTAGAGCTAATATTGGCGAACAAACAAGCAACTCTGGTAAACCATTTGTTAGAGGTTCTACTACGAGCCGTACTGGGCCAAATGGAAGAGGTGTTCATGTTGCACACAGCCGAAGTGGCGTTGGAGACAGGGGTTTCATGACCATGTTGTGAACTGATTTCTCGAGTAACGCTCACATGACTGGTAATAATAAATCGATTGCAACAGACAGGAGACAGCAGTTGTCAACTATCGTTCAAAATTACCTCTCCTCCCCTATCGATGTTCTCCCTCACAGTTCATTCCCCAGAAAGAAGGACTCGGCTGTCGACCCAAAATGTAGGTGATCTCACCTTCATTAAAATGAACCATGCCTGGGTTTCAAAGGATTTTGTACCACCTTCCCCTGATGACACATAGGTTGCCAGCAAAATGGCTCGCTTTGTCCACTTCTTCCTCCGACTTCTCCAAATCCTCCATTTGCAGCTGCTGAACGTCCAGCCTACACCTCAACATATGTCAGTTCTTCCACCTCCCTAACTGGGCTGTACCCCCCCCAGGGCCGGCGTCAGTACCTGGCGCACCCGGGCAAGTGCCGGGGCCCTGAGCAGGTGGGGGGCCCACTCGCCGTCAAAGACACCGGCATACTATGAGGGGCCCTGTGCCATTGCCGGCGCCCATGAGTGTGCCCCCCCTGCTTGCTCAGGGCCCCAGCACTAGCAATACTTACCTCTCCCTGCTCCACCGCTATGACGTCTTCCGCATTTCCTGACAGTGACATTCAGGTCAGAGAGCGCGATGATGTCACGTCTGTGCGCCCTCTGCCTGAACAGTCCAAGTGCAAAGAGCTGGAAGATGGCGACACTGAGGAGTCCAGAGTAGAGCAGTGCCCAGCGAGGAGAGGTATTTCATTTTTTTTAATGTTTGGAGCAATATATGGGGAGCATTATACACTGGAGAATTATATATGGGGCCCATCATACACTTGAGCTTCATAGATAGGGTCCATTATACACTGGAGCATTATATATGGGGCCCATTATATATGGAGCATTATATAGGCCCATCATACACTGGAGCATCATCCATGGGGCCCATCATATACTGGAGCACCACATGGTGCCCATTATATATGGAGCATTATATAGGTCCATCATACACTGGAGCATCATCCATGGGGCCCATCATATACTGGCGCATCATATGGGGCACATTATATATGGAGCATCACATGGAGCCCATTATATATGGAGCATTATATATGGGGACAATTATATTTGGAACATTATATGGGGCTCATCATACACTGGAGCATCATATATGGGGCCCATCATATACTAGAGCATCATATGGGGTTCATTATTTATGGGGCATCATATAGGGCGCTTTATATATGGAGCATCATATGGAGCACATATGGGGCCTATTCTGTATGGAGCATTATATTGAGCCCATTCTGTATGTAGCAATATATGGGGCCCATCAAATACTGTATGGAGCAATATGTGGGGCTCATTCTACTCTATGGGGACCGTCCTATACTGTATGGCACATTTTATGGGGATCATCATATACTGGAGCATTATGTGGAGCTCATCATATACTGTATGGAACATTATATGGGACCAACTATGTATGGAGCAATATATGGGGTTCATTATTTTGTATGTAGCAATATATGTGGCTCAGTCATTATACTGTATGAAGCATTATATTAGGCCCATTATTCTGTATGGAGCATCATATATGGGACTCATTATTCTGTATGAAGCAATATATGGGGCTCATTATTCTGTATGGCGCACTATGTGGTGCCCATAATACTGTATGGAGGAATATACTGTCTGATTTTTGAGCTATTGTAGAATTTACAATAAATATCACTCATGTAATGTAAGAAGTGAAGTATTTGGCATTGTACTATACCTAGATTTCTCTGCCGTATCGGAGCATCATGAATTGTGGTATGTGTTAAAGGGGCCCACTGAGACTCTTTCGCCTGGGGCCCATGAAAACCTTGAGCCATCCCTGCCCCCCCACAACTTTAACCAAATAACCACCAGTTTTCAATGCGTAACTAATATTATAAAGTAAATGAAGGTTGACAAGCTTAAGTAATAAGAATTGATGTCGTTGGCATTGAAATGGGCACTGTAGGTGTTTACTGAACTCCACTCCCTGCCGACTTTTCTTCCCCATTGACTTGCATTGCGGTCAGTTCGAGTTTCAGTCGGACCTTTGACTTTTTCCGATAGTCAGCCGATTTCGTTCAACTCAACTTTTGGGAAAGTTGGGTGGTCCGAAACCCGACTCGACCCTCCCAGAGGTAAAGTCGCTCATCTGAAGTTGGCACCCTTAAAATGGTTTCAGAAAATGAAGTATTTCTCCCAGAAAATTATTGCAATTACACACATTTTGTTATACACGTGTATATTTCCTGTGTGTGTATTGGAACACAAAAAAAACAGAGAAAAAAAAGGTAAATTGGACATAATTTCACACAAAACCCCCAAAATGGGCTGAACAAAAGTGTTAGCACCCTCAACTTTGGTTGTACATACTTTGGAATAAATAACTGCAATCAATCGATTCCTATAACCATCAATACATTTCTAACACCTCTTATGTGGAATTTTTGATCACTCTTCTTTTGCAAACTGCTCACGGTCTCTCATATTTGAAGGTGACTTTTCCCAACAGCAATTATAAGATCTCTCCACAGGTGTTCAATGGGATTTAGATACGGACTCATTGCTGCCACGTCAGAACTCTCCAGCGCTTTGTTTCCATCCATTTCTGGGCTTCTTGAAGTATGTTTGGGGTCATTGTTCTGCTGGAAGACCCATGACCTAGGACACAAACCCAGCTTTCTGACACTGGGCACTACATTGCACCCAAAATCTTTTTGTAATCTTCAGATTTCAATATGCCTTGAACACAGTCAAGGCATCTAGTGCCTGAGGCAACAAAACAACCGCAAAACATCTTTGGCCCTCCACCATATTTGACTGTGTCCTTTTCTTTGTAGGCTTCATTCCATGTTCGGTAAACAGTAGAATGATGTGCTTTACCAAAAAGCTCCATCTTAGTCTCATCTGTCCACAGGACACTTTTCCAGAAGGATTTTGGCTTACTCACATACATTTTGGCAAACTGCAGTCTTGCTTTTTTATGTCCCTGTGACAGCAGTGGTCACTTCTTGGTTGTTCTGCCATAGCGTTTCATTTAATTAAAATGTATATGGATAGTTCTTGCTTACACTAATGCATCCAGAGCCTGCAGGACATATTTAATTTTTTGAAAACTTGATTGAAGCTGCTTATCCACCATGTGGACTATCCTACATTGCAAACTTTCATCATTTTTTTCTGCCATCCACATCTAGGGAAATTAGCTAGAGAGCCATGGGTATGGGTTGTAAACTTCCTGATTATGTTGGGCACCGTGGAATATAGAATATCAAGATCTCTGCAGATGGACTTGTAACCTTGAGATTGTTTACATTTTTTTACCGTTTTTGGTTCTCAAGTCCTCAGACAATTCTCTTTTTCTCTTTCTCTTGTCCATGCTTAGTGACACACACAGACACACAATGTAAAGTTTCAGTCAACTTTTGCACTTTTTATCTAGTTTCTGGTGTGATTTTCATATTGCCCACACCTGTTACTTGCCACAGGTGAGTCTGAATGAGCACCACATGCTTGAAACAAAGATTTTTTACCCACAATTTTGGAACGATGCCAACAATTTTGTCAGGCCGATTTTGGGGATTTTGTGTGAAATTGTGTCCAGCTTGCCTTTTTTCTCAGTTTTTTTTCTGTTGTTCCAATACACATAAAATATACACAAAGGAAATAAACATCTGTATAACAAAACCTGTAATTGCAATACATTTTCTGAGAGAAATGCTTCATTTTCTGGAACAATTTCAAGGGTGCCAACATCACAATCCCTGTGAGTTTGAGCTCTGACATCTCAGCCCATCTCATGAAATGACGTCACTTTATTGCGCCCGCTGTGTGCAGCTTCAGACCACATGTTGCAGAGACTAGAGCATATGGGGGATGAGGAGCAGGGTTTCCAACTTGATTATACATTTTTTCTGGACAGCTTCTCACAAAATCACAGCCAATTTTTTTATGGGCAGTACACAATAGAAGACCATAAATAGTTAAGATTATAAGTGATACATGTCTACAAATCATAAATCCTACATGACATTCACACTCTTCTTGTCACTAGACATTAGCTACATTTACTGTGAACTGTAAAAGGGTAATAAATACAGTCATTAAAAATCTGTACAGCTGACATGTGTCTCTAACAGCCGTGGGTGGAATCGCGATCCACCCACTGCTGTTAACCTGTTAAATGCTACTGTCAAACTCTGACATCGGTATTTAACATGCGTTTACGGCAAGCACGCTGAAAATCCTGCCCATAGACGACCATGTCACATGACCGCAGGTCGCCAATGGGTTCGCATGACAGCCAGAGGTCTCCAGTAGACATCTATGGTTGTCACTGCCAGATTGGTATGAGCGCCACCCGGTGGTTGGCACACATAGCAAGTCAGCAATTCGGCTACACACAGGCAATCTGATCATCACCTGTATGTAGCACAGCCGATCGGGTTATGGCCGCTTATAGTCTCCCATGGACACTATTGAAGCATGCCAAAAGTAAAAAAAAGTTTTTAAAAATATAAAAAAAAATTAAAAAAGTTAAAATCACCCCCCTTTTACCCCATTTAAAATAAAACAATAAAAAAATAAACATTAACATATTTGGTATCACCATGTTCAGAATCACTCAGTGGAACAGCCGCTGTGGTCGATATCTCTGTGCTGGACGACTCGTTTGTGGTAATGAAGTTCGGAGTTGGATCGCTGGTAACAGGCGTAGGCTGGTCGATGTGGTGCGTCAGGGCTGTCATCCATGCCGGAATGTTGACGGACGTACTCTGTGACACGCTGCGCTGGATCTTGCTGCTCTAGATCTGATCCGGGAATGTTGCTGCGTCTCTCACAATCAGGATCCTTCATAGCTTCCAAATACTCTGCTTTAGCAATTGCAGCTGCTGTCTCTTTGTCTGCCGCAAGTTTTTCTAGCTCTGCTCGCAAACGTGCAGTTTCCGCTTCTCTCTCTGCCTGCAAACGTGCAGTTTCCGCTTCTCTCTCTGCCTGCAAATGTGCAGTTTCAGCCTGTCTCAGCTTTAGGTACATCTCTCTTTCGGCGAAGGAGGATCTTGCTTTGGCTGCTTCGGCTTCGGCACGGGCGACAGCAGCGAGCTCTGCTAATGATGACCTGCTGGAGCTTGCTCGTGACCTCGTTTTGAGTGAGGATGTGCTGTTTCAAGACATTGTGCGCTTATCTGCGTACTGCTGAGTAAATTAGCAGGAAACAGTTTATGCACAGTGGCTTCCGCATGGCGTGAATGATGTAGCACTTTTTGGCAGGCTGCAGTTTCGTTTTGCGGTTGTTTGAAGGCTGCTGTGATACCCGTATGCGGAGCAGTGTGGGTGTTAGCAGTCCTGTACAGTCTGGTCTACCGCAGCCTGCGACCGGCTGTCAGTTTTACTGAAGGCAGCTAATCTGTTCTTATTGAGCCTGGGTTCTTGTTCCCTGCGGCTGTATGGCGGCATATACGAGCAATCTGGGTGGTAGCGGTCCCGTACAGTCTATGCAATCACCACGTGCGGCCCGTTTTTACTGTTCTGCCTTCCTCCACGTGTAGTGCTGTGTGGATTCTAGCATACGGCTAAACCTTTCATCCACTCCCAGTAAAAAAGACTGCATGGATTCTTAAGTCTATATTTATTGAGATGATGATGAACTTGGTAATAGTGAACAACAATGGTGGATGATTATCTGGTAAAAACTGCAAGAATAAAGAGCGTATCAATACTAGCATGTACAATGTGCAATTACGTAAGTAAGTGAAACATTACAGCAAAGAATGATACAGAGTACATAATACAGAAATGCTACTAGATACTACTACGTGTATCTTTTCCGAAAGCCTGGGAGAATATAGAATATGTCTGCATGTCTAGTTCCCCCCCCCCTCTGGAAGCTAAGGGGGCAGTTCTTAACCAGAACACACTGCTCCATTAAAGGGGAAACGTCCCTGAAACCTGGAACAGGACAAATGGGAACAACTAATGACATCTAATGGTCATAACTGGTACTGCGCTATGAGTTAACTTGCACATAAGTGGGCAGAACAGAGGCAGTCAGCCCTGCCAAGAACTCACTGTGCTGCCACTGTACTCCAACACAGTTACTGCTTAGCAATTCTGGGGGAAGGGAACACCTCATCCAAGACTCTAGTTAACCCCTAATTGCCTGCAGGGCCAACAGGTTATCTCCTGTCACGGCTAACCTTATGTATAACCCAAAAAATAAAAAAGCAAGATTAAAAAAAGGAAGTGGTAATTTTATAGTTGACCCTTTCAAGAGATATGGACCGAGATACATGGTATGGTATTATCGACAGAAACAGCAGATAATTTTGAGTACTGTGTAATGAAACGGTAGTAAGCAGAACATGGAATATAAATAAACAGTTTGAAACTAATCATTCCCAGCTCTTGAAAAAAGTGAGGATGAAGGGAAGGAATACATTTCCAGGCAGCCACACCTTTATAAGAGACAATCAAATTATATCCTTAAATTTGTAAGAGGCTCTACAAACGAAACATCTACAAGTTTCACCATTGCTCACTACATAGTTTATCTTGGTAAAGCCCTCAGTGAAGGAGAATTTATTAAACATACAGCATCAATTAAAATTATTATTTGCTCATTTCCTGGGAATTTTGTGTGGGACCGCATCCTCCATCTCTCTGATTTTAATACTGTATGTTTTCTATGTTTTTAATTTCATTTATTTGTATTTAGAACTTCGCCATTGGATCCACCATGAGGAGACTTCTTCATCCTGCTTACAGCATCTACCCAGTCCCTTTTCCTTCTTCTTTTTCCTTCATTTCATCCCATAATCCCCTCCCATCCTATTCCCCTTCCCATCCTCTGCCCTTTACCCCACCTTTATTGTTTCTTTTTTTCTCCCCTCCTTTCTCTGACCCTTTTCCACGTTTTATTTTTTCATTTTCCTCCCGTCCCTCCCCTACCCCCCCTTTTTTCTTGTCCTTTCTCTCCTTCCCTCTCCATTTTCATCCCTTTTTATCCTAATAATAATACTAATAATAATTTTATTTATATCGCGCCCAACATATTCCGCAGCACTTTACATCATAGAGAGGACTTGTACAGAAAATAGACATTACAGCATAACATTTTTCTCACCTCATAAATTGCCATATGTGTTATTCGTGGTTGGATACCTGGAGGACCACTCTCGGGACAGCAGGAATTATATATTTCTGATAGAAAAATATTTAGACTTGAGAGTCCTCAGTGGTTGATACCTTTTAATGGCTAACTGAAAAGATGGTAACAAATTGCAAGCTTTCGAGACTACTCAGGTCTCTTCATCAGGCATAGACTAATACAACATCTGAAGAATCACATATTTATACACAAAATAGCACAGAAAAAATGCAATAGGTAGGACAAGTGACATGAAGCAGAACTGTCATTATGGCAGAGGGATTAACATAAATATGACTAGTTCATAGATAAGGAGTGAAGGTTTTATTACCCTCTGATTGGGGTCTGGTATTGTGTTGTGATGACCCTAAAAGGTCAGGGAGGCAGATTCCTTAATTGTTGTAGAACGACATAAAACTCTGGGATATATTCATCCCAGCACTAAGAGTGTCAAAGGTCATCATAAGTTTATATTCCCAGACTTTTCTATCCTTCTCAGATTTGAAGTTAGATTTTAATACAAGTAATTCCATATCTGTCATGCTATGACCGGGCATACAAAAGTGTTTGGCCACAGGTAAATCCATTCTTTTTTCTCTTATCGTGTGGCGATGAGAATTCATCCTTGTTCTCAGTTTTTGCCCGGTCTCCCCCACATACAGACCCCCAGTTGGACATTTAGTACATATAATTAGGTACACCACATTAGATGTGATGCAGCTGAAAGTACCTGGTATCTTGTAGTCCTGATGGGAGTTGGGGATCTTTATCCTGTCCGTGGTCATTATAGATGTACAGGTCTTGCATTTCTTTTGTCTGCAAGGAAAGGTTCCTGCAGCTGTTGGGGAGGACAGGGAGCTTCTGACAATGATGCTTCTTAGATTTGGGGCTGCCTAAAACATAGTAGTGGGGGGGTCTGGAAATATGGATTGTAATCGGGCATCTTTTTGTAGTAAAGGTTGTAGTTTCCGTGCAGCTCCCCTTAGCATCTCCAGACTTGGATTGTAGGTGACCACTAGAGGCACCACTAGGCACCACTACTGGCTAACACGGTACGAAGATACACATCTTTCCTATATCAAAATGGAGGATACCAGAATGTACCGCATCTTTATGGAACTGAAACCACTTCTGAAGAAACGTGCACAAATGGACAGCGACATTTTTTCTTATCTAAATGCAAAAAGGAGAATCTAATTCCCAAAGGACTCTGGATTACAAACCCAATTCTTCACACCTACAATACCCATTATGCACAAAACCTTTGTCACAGGACTTCTGAAAGACTAAGGAACCATCTTTTGCATGTCTGCTACAGCATAAGGAGTAAAGTCCGAGGACAATTGGAAACTCTGAGGAAAACACTTACAGAAAGCACAGAGCAAAAATTACAACAATACTACAACAAACTACGGACCTTTCTGATTCAAAACAAGGAAAAGAAACTACACAGATTGCGCCTCCATTCCGGACTCTATACAAACAGATACAAAACAAAACCAAAACCTGACAACTCTGACAACCACTCCATTCCAGACACAAAAGCATCTAACTGTGTCATCAATCTCTCAGATTACAAACCCAGCAAAGTGGAGCTTGCCGTGCTTTCTAGAGGACTCTCATTTTGTCCTACTAAGGCCCTGGATAAAACCGAACTCTGCAGTGATATGGAACATTTTTTCAGGAGACTGCGCCTGAGGGAATACTTCAATGATACAGAAGATTCAGATAACACTCGGACTGAAGGAAGAGGGATCCCAATAACCAAGAAGAGGTCAGACTGGACACCTCCACCTGGACGTAACCCTCATTTGGATAAATATATAGACTCATTCAGACATTTGATAAAATCCACCATCATAGCCACCAACAAGAGACAAGCCTCCAACATCAGTGCCCAGGAGAGAAAGGCCATACAGTCTCTGAAAACCAACAAAGAAATCATCATTAAACCTGCTGACAAGGGAGGTGCAATAGTCATGATGAACACATCAGACTATATGAAGGAAGCAAACAGACAACTTACGGACACACGCTACTACAGAAAACTGGAGTCGGACCCTACACAGGACTATTACAAGGAACTAAGCAAGTTGGTATCTTGTCTGTCTGACAAATCCATAAGAGCTGATGACCTGATACCAGAAAGTCCAAGAACAGGGACATTCTACATGCTTCCCAAAATCCACAAAGCCGGAAATCCAGGGAGGCCGATTATTTCATGTGTGGACACCCTTACTGAGCAAGTATCTGGATGGGTAGAGGGTGTTCTTAAACCCCTGGTAAAGGATACACCCAGCTACATTCAGGACACAACTGACCTACTGAATAAACTAGCAGCAATAGGTTCTCTACCAGAAGGAACCATCCTGGCCACCATGGATGTGGAATCTTTGTACTCTAATATCCCACACCAGGATGGATTAAATGCCTGCAAAGTCTTCATGGGAAACACCGGGAATGATGCTGATTCTGTGGTGAAACTCACAAAATTCATCCTCACCCACAATTACTTCGAATTTGACAACAAGATCTATCTTCAGGAGACTGGCACAGCTATGGGAAGTAAAATGGCTCCACAGTATGCAAATCTTTTCATGGCCAAGCTTGAAAGCGAATTTTTGTCCTCCTGCCCCATCAGGCCTCGGGCCTACTACCGCTACATTGATGACATTTTAATCATCTGGACGGAGTCTGAACAACAGCTAAAGACGTTCCATGAACAGTTCAATCAATTTCATCCCACCATCAACTTAACACTTAACTACTCAGCACTGAAATTAACTTTTTAGACACCACCATTAAGCTAAAGAACAATGAAATAGAGACATCCCTGTATCAGAAGCCAATCGACCGTCCAACATATCTTAAATGGGACAGTTTCCATCCTAAACACATAAAAAACTCTATTGTCTACAGCCAAGCCATCAGATCAACCGTATATGTTCCAACCCCATGGATAGAGATGAACACCTTGGTCGCCTCAGAAAGACTTTTTTGAACCAGGGCTACCATCCAAGAACAATTGAAAACCAAATTACAAGAGCCACCAGAATATCAAGGAATCACCTGCTACATTACAAAGCTAAAGAAGAAAATAACCGGGTGCCTCTAGTGGTCACCTACAATCCAAGTCTGGAGATGCTAAGGGGAGCTGCACGGAAACTACAACCTTTACTACAAAAAGATGCCCGATTACAATCCATATTTCCAGACCCCCCACTACTATGTTTTAGGCAGCCCCCAAATCTAAGAAGCATCATTGTCAGAAGCTCCCTGTCCTCCCCAACAGCTGCAGGAACCTTTCCTTGCAGACAAAAGAAATGCAAGACCTGTACATCTATAATGACCACGGACAGGATAAAGATCCCCAACTCCCATCAGGACTACAAGATACCAGGTACTTTCAGCTGCATCACATCTAATGTGGTGTACCTAATTATATGTACTAAATGTCCAACTGGGGGTCTGTATGTGGGGGAGACCGGGCAAAAACTGAGAACAAGGATGAATTCTCATCGCCACACGATAAGAGAAAAAAGAATGGATTTACCTGTGGCCAAACACTTTTGTATGCCCGGTCATAGCATGACAGATATGGAATTACTTGTATTAAAATCTAACTTCAAATCTGAGAAGGATAGAAAAGTCTGGGAATATAAACTTATGATGACCTTTGACACTCTTAGTGCTGGGATGAATATATCCCAGAGTTTTATGTCGTTCTACAACAATTAAGGAATCTGCCTCCCTGACCTTTTAGGGTCATCACAACACAATACCAGACCCCAATCAGAGGGTAATAAAACCTTCACTCCTTATCTATGAACTAGTCATATTTATGTTAATCCCTCTGCCATAATGACAGTTCTGCTTCATGTCACTTGTCCTACCTATTGCATTTTTTCTGTGCTATTTTGTGTATAAATATGTGATTCTTCAGATGTTGTATTAGTCTATGCCTGATGAAGAGACCTGAGTAGTCTCGAAAGCTTGCAATTTGTTACCATCTTTTCAGTTAGCCATTAAAAGGTATCAACCACTGAGGACTCTCAAGTCTAAATATTTTTCTATCTACTGGCTAACACGGTACGAAGATACACATCTTTCCTATATCATATT
Organism: Oophaga sylvatica; assembly: GCA_033576555.1. Taxonomy (NCBI): domain Eukaryota; kingdom Metazoa; phylum Chordata; class Amphibia; order Anura; family Dendrobatidae; genus Oophaga; species Oophaga sylvatica. The sequence continues at coordinate 18,679,835 of JARQOD010000001.1, read as the reverse complement.
TCTGATATGCACTTTATGCTGATGTTATCCTCTAATGATATACACCAGTCATGTTTCTTATGCATTGCTGTATTTTTGATGTAGTTCTTTGTTATGAATGTTTTAGAAATGAATTCTGAGCAGAAGTTCCCTCTGGTGGTTGCAAACAGTACTGAACCATTCAATGAGGATTGGCAATCAGGGATCACAGACTGGCTGGATATAAGGGAGGTTTCCCCCCATCATGGTTGACGGTGATCAATTGTTCTTGTCTCAACATTGTTTCCTGGTTCACTTGGAAGCTTGCTGAGTCTTGCCTCTTCTCCTGCTCTCAGATAAGATATTTTTTGTTTTTTGATTTTGTGCTTGCCATTTGTATATTTCTCTGCATTTCTGTGAGGTTGGCCAGGTTCCCCTCCCGGGGGCTTGGTCTCCTCTCGGTTCCTCTGGAGCCATTGTTGTTTGTTCATTTGCCTTTTCCAGTTTTTTTTCTGTGGCTGAGGCTTAGTTTTGTTACACCAGAGAACTAATTTAGGTGGTGGAGGTCGTGTGATCTCAGGTGTTTTTACTGTTATGAATGTTTTAGAAATGAATTCTGAGCAGAAGCTCCCTCTGGTGGTTGCAAACAGTACTGAACCATTCAATGAGGATTGGCAATCAGGGATCACAGACTGGCTGGATATTAGGGAGGTTTCCCCCCATCATGGTGGCCGGTGATACTGTTATGTTTTGGTAGCTGAGGAGAGCAGGCAAAAACGGCAAACACCAGAGAGGTTGGAATCTACTGGATTGCAGTACCCTGACTAACCACCACAACTAAAGGCAGCCGTGGAGCGTTCCTACGTTGGTCCTAGACGCCTCGTCACAGCCTGAGAGGCTAACTACACCTAAAGATAGAAAGAGGAAAGCTATCTGCCCCGGAGCAGATCCCCAAAGAACATAGGAAGCCCCCAACATGTAATGGCGGTTAGACAAGAGGAAATACAGACACAGACAGAAAATAGTATGAGCAAATGCTGGGGCCCAATCTGACTTAGACAGAAAAGGATAGGAAGGATACTTACTGCAATCCAAAAAAAAACCCTAAAAAAAAAACAACGCTACTAATTGCAAAAACACCTGAGATCACACAACCTCTACCACCTAAATTAGTTCTCTGGTGTAACAAAACTAAGCCGCAGCCACAGAAAAAAAACTGGAAAAGGCAAATGAACAAACAACAATGGCTCCAGAGGAACCGAGAGGAGACCAAGCCCCCCGGGAGGGGAACCTGGCCAACCTCACAGAAATGCAGAGAAATATACAAATGGCAAGCACAAAATCAAAAAACAAAAAATATCTTATCTGAGAGCAGGAGAAGAGGCAAGACTCAGCAATAGTGTTGAGCGATACTGCTCGATATCTAAAAATATCGGATCGGAATGGTATCGCCGATATCACTAAAATATCGGCGATACACGATACCGATACCGGAAGTCCAATGTAAGTCTATGGGAACCAAATATCGACATTAAAAAAAACCCATTCTTGCCTTGTTGGTTAATTGTACATGAAGGAAAACAACAAAGAGTAATGTAGAATGTATTGGGGGAGGTTGAGGAGACAATAAAGGCATACATGTTTAACCCAATGCATTGGAATAGCATTAATATATTTTTTTTTGGAAATACGTTTGGATTGACGAACAAATTGACAATGTTGTTAACCTTTTTTCTATTTTGGCAAATATGTATGTTTCACAACTTCCATGCTCTTCACCTTTTTAACTTTTGCCAGTGCCACACTTTCTCCTTCATAATCTTCAGCAGCATCATCTTTCTCATCAAATTATTCTTCATCTTCACCTTCTTAATCTTCTTCTTAAACTTCTTGCTATTCATGTTTTTGTTTACATTACTCATATTGTTATTATTAAACTATTAATCTTCTTCATATTCAAATTCTTCATCTTCTTCATCATATTCTTATTTGTGACAGAGATTCCTGTACTTGTAATCTGTAAAAGTATGAATTTTTCATTCTTCCGTTCTTGCTGTCACAAAAGATTTAAATTACAACAGTATTTGTCCGTGTTCAGTTTAGCCTGCAGCAGCAGGCATTTTCCAGGGGCACCACGAGGAGGAACGGACTCACCCCCATACACTGCTTAGTCTTCTTCTGCTTAGAATTTAGAGCATATATTTTGCTCTTCATTTTGGTCTTATACTTCATGTTCTTCTGCTTTTTGATCTTCTGCTTATTGTTCTTCTGTCTGTTGTTCTGTATCTTGTAGTTTGTCTTAACCTTCTTTGTCCTGTTGGTGATCTTCTTCAGGGTAATCTTTTATTTTTTCTTTGTGATGGTGTTCAGGCTGGTTGGCTTCATGCTCGTCGTCCTTGTTGTCGTCATCTTCTTCTGGGTGGTCTTTAAGGTCGTCTAATTTCAGAGAACCAGCTGACGTTACTGGAACCTGGACGGGTATCAGATGGAACAAGAGACAATGGAAGTAACGAGGACCAGCTGACTGTGCTGGAACCCGGAGGGGCAGCAGAAGGAAAAGAGGCAATGTCACAACCGAGTACCAGCTGACGTTACTGTGACACGGTTACTAAGCAGGAGGTACCTGTGCTCCAAAGCACTACCAAGGACCAGCAGACGTTGCTGGAACTCGTATACGGAGATGGAGGCACCTAGGCCAATGGCACTGGGGAGAACCAGTTGACGGTACTGGACCCCGGACGGGTAGCAGAAGGAAAAGAGGCAATGTCACAACCGAATACCAGCTGACGTTACTGTGACACGGTTACTAAGCAGGAGGTACCTGTGCTCCAAAGCACTACCAAGGACCAGCAGACGTTGCTGGAACTCGTATACGGAGATGGAGGCACCTAGGCCAAAGGCACTGGGGAGAACCAGTTGACGGTACTGGACCCCGGACGGGTAGCAGAAGGAAAAGAGGCAATGTCACAACCGAGTACCAGCTGACGTTACTGTGACACGGTTACTAAGCAGGAGGTACCTCTGCTCCAAAGCACTACCAAGGACCAGCAGACGTTGCTGGAACTCGTATACGGAGATGGAGGCACCTAGGCCAAAGGCACTGGGAGAACCAGTTGACGGTACTGGACCCCGGACGGGTAGCAGAACTGCACCCATGAAAATATGTGAACGTTTGACAAGTGACGCAAGCCTGTTCGTCCTGGCAGTCACGAATTCTACACAGAACGCACTAAGTGGAGGGTGCTTGTCCACTAATTGTCTACAATGGAAACAGCCTTTATTTACATATCCCACAGCACACATAGGAATCACCTAAACTGCAGGCACCATAGAGTCGGCTAACCCGAATGCAACACGACAGCACAACTTATTGGAGGATAATTGACGTTCACACTGCCAGGAAACAGCTGTCGTGCTGTAACCAGGCTGGCCAGGAGTCAGTACCCCTGCCAATTACTTACGAGCAACAAATGGCGGTGTTGTAGCCCAGGGAGTAGAGTTCAGGTGGTAGAAAGATGAACATAACAGGAGACATGGAAAACGTTGCCAAACAGTTATTTAATCTTAAAACGGACAGGCAAATTCAGGTGATATCCATGCCTTGTTCATTTTCAGAAAAGTAAGCTGGTCTACATTCTCTGAGGATAGTCGCATGCGACGGTCTGTTAGTACACCACCTGCAGCACTAAAGACGCGCTCAGATAATACACTGGCAGCAGGGCAAGCCAGCACCTCCAATGCATACTGGCTAAGCTCTGGCCATGTATCCAACTTAGAGACCCAAAATTTGAAAGGGGAAGAGGCATCTGGGAGTACACTTAGAGGGAAAGACAAGTAGTCTGTCACCATCTTACGGAAACGTTGCTTCCTGGTGACTGGAGCCGTCTCGGATGGTGTAGACCTTGCTGGCGCTGTCACAAAACTTCACCACATTTGTAACATACAGCTCTTGCCCTGTGCAGAGGCGCTGCTTGTGCTCCCTCTTGTTGTAGAGGTGTCTACACTGCCTCGACGCACAGAGCTGCTTTGTAAAGCAGTAGCAGCAGCATCTCTCTCGGCTGGAATGTACAACAGTATGGATTGCACCAGTGTGTCTTGGTACTCCCGCATTTTACGGTCCCGGTTCCCCGGTGTGATGAGGGTTTGTAAGTTGTCCCGGTAGCGAGGGTCTAGGAGGGTGTACACCCAATAATCTGACGTGGTGAGAATGTGGGCGATGCGGCGGTCGTTTCTCAGGCACTGAAGCATGAAATCAACCATGTGCTGCAGACTCCCAACTGGCCAACAAAAGCTGTCCTGTGGAAGAGGCGTCATCTCTGCCTCCTCTGCATCACCCCACCCTCGCTCTACATACTGACTAGAGCGTTGTGTACCTCCCTCTGTAGTGATTTCTTCCTCCTCCATTGACTCCTCCTCCTCCTCACAAAGTGAACACTGCCCAGCCCTTTGTGAGGAACCACGTTGCGCTGACTGTCCTGAAGGTAATAGAATTTGTGACTCCTCATCCTCCACTTCTTCCAAAACCTCTTCCTTTAGTGCTTTCAGTGATTTCTGAAGCAGGCAGATAAGGGGGACAGTCATGCTGACTAGTGCATCATCTGCACTCGCCATCCGCGTTGAGACATCAAACGCACGCAAAACGTCGCAGATGTCCTTCATAGAGGCCCACTCAGTAGTGGTGAAGTGTGGACGGCGCAAAGAGCGACTTGATTGCGCCTGATGCAGCTGATACTCCATTACTGCTGTCTGCTGCTCACACAACCGCTCCAACATATGTAACGTGGAATTCCACCTGGTGGGTACGTCACATATGATGCGATGTTCAGGAAGGCGAAATCGGCGTTGCAGAGCAGCAATGCGGATCTGGCTATGCTGGAACGTCGCAAGTGAGCGCACTCTAGGCGGACCTTCTGCAGCAGTCCAGCAAGATCCGGATAGTCCCTCAAAAAACTCTGCACGACCAAGTTGAGCACATGTGCCAGACATGGTATGTGAGTAAGGTTGCCAAGGCCCAGAGCTGTCACCAGATTTCGGCCATTGTCACACACTACCAAGCCTGGCTGGAGATTCGCAGGCAAAAACCACACGTCGCTCTCCTGCTTGATGGCATTCCATACCTCCTGCGCTGTGTGGCTTAGATTCCCCATTGAAATCATTTTCAGGACGGCCTGTTGACGTTTGGCCACAGCTGTGCTCATATCGGTCGCAACAGGTAAGCGTTCACGGGTCCATGTGGAGGTATACCGTGACGGCTCGTGCAGCGATGATTCTGAGGAACTGGAGTAGGAGGAGGAATCAATGTGTACAGACTGGATTCCTGCAATCCTTGGAGTTGGCAGAACACGTACAGCGCCACTGGCAAGATCTGTACCCGGCTCCACAACATTGACCCAATGTGCAGTGAGGGAAAGGTATCGTCCCTGGCCATGGGTACTGGTCCACGCATCGGTGGTCAGGTGGACCCTGCTACTGACGGCGTTTAGTAGCGCATGTTTAATGTTTCCCTCGACATGTTTTTGCAGAGCAGGGACAGCTTGCCTGCTGAAATAAAATCGGCTTGGCACATTATATTGTGGGACTGCCAATGCCATTAAGTTCCTGAAACTGTCAGTCTCCACCAGCCTGAATGACAGCATTTCAAGGGACAGGAGTTTTGCAATGCCAGCATTCAGAGCCTGTGCTCGTGGATGGTTTGCCGAGTATGGCCGTCTTTTATCCCATGCCTGTGGTACCGATGGCTGTTTTGTGGCCTGGGAGTGTGACGATGACTGTGAACTTGCTGCTGTGGGTGGAATAACAGTTTGTCTATGGACAACAGTGACCGAGGTTCTTCCATGGAGATCCTGTGAGGAAGCCGAACCAGGTGTGTGTGAGCTGGAGGTAGAGGCTCCAACATGACCTGAAGATGTAGGTGCTGCTGTAGGTTGGCCTACATCTCCAGTGTGTCTTTGTAACTCAGCTACGTGCTTTGTCCGTACATGTTTCCACATATTTGTGGTATTCAGGTTACTGATATTTTTACCTCTTTTAACTTTTTGCTTACACAGCTTGCATTTAACATAGCAAATATCATCTACAAGTCTGTCAAAAAAGGACCACGCAGTGCAAGTCATGGTAGCGCCAATTTTGACATTTCTAAGAGAACTGCTCCCAACAGGTGCCAAACTGGAGGCTACAGGCAAGCGAGTCTGCAGCCTACCTCTCCCTCCTCTTTGTACCGTTGGGCCAATCTCTTCCTCAGAGCTGCTCCCACCACCTTCCTGCTGCTCACGCCATGTTGGGTCTCGGACTTCATCATCTCCACTACCCTCTTCCAACACCTGCTGCTGTTGGATGGTCTGGGCAGCACCATGCTCCACAAAACCTGGCAACTGAGTCTCATCATCATCATGAGATGCGTTCTGCGGTGTGCTGTCCATCGGCACTGGCTCACCCGCCTCTTCAGATTGAGAGAGACACAGCTGTTGCGCATCACTGCATACTCCCTCTTCTTCAAATTGCAGAATGCTGCTTGCCTGTGCCCGTGTTTGCGAGCCAACAGATTCTGAGAACAGAACCAGAGACTCAGCTGGCTCCTGTACAGAACTCTCTGACTGCCTGGGCAATTTGACAGGCGGTGAACAGACAGATGGTTGCTCAACAGTGTTGTGTTCCTGAGAGGAGGTGGAAGGAATTGAAGTCGATGCATTGGCTGCCATCCAACCAACAACGGCTTCAATTTGTTCTTCCCGCAGCAGGGGGGCACGCCGAGCTCCTACCAAAGTGCGCATAAAGGAACGCTCATGGGTAAAACTGGTGGATGCTGTGTCACTGAGGGCGGCAGCAGCCACAGAATCCCCACTCCTCTCCCTGCTGAAACTCCACGGCCACGACCACGTGCCTTACTCCCTGCCTTCTTCATCTTGGTAGATTGATAAAGAAAGTCAGAAAAGTTATAAGGCCTAAGTGTGGTTATTACGCAGAGACTGAAGTGAACACTGAAACACAACTGTTCACAATCTGTGAAAGGCTACTCCTTTGTCTACTTCTATAGTGTTTGCAACCAATGTATTGGATACGGATGGAAGCGCGTCACACTAATAGATTATATTTATTTTAAATGGAATGGAGCAGAACCAATTGGAGAGAAATGAAAAGGATGAGGCACTGAGACACGCTCAGCAGAGTACAAGCAGCAGTGCTTGAACAAGTAACTGGAGCGTGATGTGCACTCAAAAAATAAAAAACACAGACTGAAGTGAACACTGAAACACAACTGTTCACAATCTGTGAAAGGCTACTCCTTTGTCTACTTCTATAGTGTTTGCAACCAATGTATTGGATACGGATTGAAGCGCGTCACACTAAAATTTAAATTGCATGGAGCAGCAAGAATTACACTGAAGAAAAAAAAAAGAGTCTGTGAGTGACACGTGCAGATGCCTACAGACAGCGTTGCATGCAGAGCAAACTGCAGCGTCACCTGCACTCACACACACCTTGCAGAGCTGTTAAAACAACACTGCAGGCAAAAGGAAGCTTTACACAGCGGTTGGTGCTAGCCTGCCTAAAGCACACTACACTAAATCGCAATCTCTAACTGTCCCTCAGAGTCAGCACAGCAGCGTTCTGTCCCTAACTGAATTCACAGCACAGTGACGCTAAAATGGCGGCGGCGCCTTTTATAGTGCATTCTGACATCATTTCAGCATCCAATCACAGCCATGCCATTAGTTAACATGACCGCAGCAGTACAGGATGTGCCCACACTTCTTAGGATTCCTCATTGGCTGACTAAAATCACATTGCCTCTCAAAGAATTATGGGAACTTCCGATTCCGGTATACGATATATGGAAAATATCGGAACAAAGTATCGAAAGGCCGATACAGCTAATATCGGCCGATACCCGATACTTGCGGTATCGTATCGCTCAACACTACTCAGCAAGCTTCCAAGTGAACCAGAAAACAACGTTGAGACAAGAACAATTGATCACCGGCAACCATGATGGGGGGAACCTCCCTTATATCCAGCCAGTCTGTGATCCCTGATTGCCAAACCTCATTGAATGGTTCAGTACTGTTTGCAACCACCAGAGGGAGCTTCTGCTCCGAATTCATTTCTAAAACATTCATAACAGTTCTTTATTTTTCTCTCTTATCTCTGTGACTTTGTTATTGCATACCAGTATTGTCTACTGTATATATACCTGACATGTGATCCATACTTGCCCACACCTCTCCCCTTTTTAAAGATGGCTGACACACTGTGCGCATGCGCCGTGGATCCCCGTTCCGCTTGCGTCTCAAAAGGCCTCCTTCCAGCTCAGTGCGGGTCACTGACGTCACAGAAAATGTTTTCCTGATACTTGTACTTTAGCCTGGATTGCCGGATGTGACACACACGCGGCCGCGGACCTGCCCCACATGTGCTCATGGTAGTGCTGCGCTGATCAACTACACCTGGTGAGGTGCCATATATATGTGCAGCATGCAAGGCAATCCACACAGCCCCCCGAGGAAGCCCACCACACGAAACGTGCGTCGGGGCTGCGGCACACACGGCCCACCACTCTCTTTCCCACATGGGTAAACATTTCTTGCAAACAGCACTATTAGCAGCAGTTTATATAAGTGATATTAGCTTTGGACTTCTCCTGGCTATACATTGTTCTCTGCATGGTGCTACATTGAGTCTGACACTATTTTTCAATACCATTTTTTAAGGGAAATTTGTTAAGTGCAATAAATATACTTTACAAACATTCAATTTTTTTGTGCTGTTATTCTGATGAGAGTTGAGCTCTATGGTACTCTCCAATCATACTCATCTTGTCACTATGTGATGTATGGGTTATTCATACCCTCATGTTTTTAATATGAGTGAGCAATTAATAAAAATGTTGTATGTTACCACTATAACTGTCTCACCTCACTTCATGATCTAGGGCTCAATGCTCCAATTTTCTGTAGGATCCTACCAATTAAAAGGAGAACTAAATAATTGTTAATATTTTTCGATCTCTCTTGTTGAAACTACTGATGTCACATCAAATGCTCAGTTGGCCATTATTAGTTGATATTCTGATTGTCTCACAATGAAAGAAGAGTTGAAAAAGTTAGAATCAGTGCCAGTAAGCACATCAGGAAGCGAAATATTTAAGGTTGTTAAAAAAACATTCTGTGACCTAAGCCTTGGTGTCTCCAAAGTTGTGTCAGTGACGACAGATGGGGCACCCAACATGGTGGGGGGAAAAAAAGAGGGATTTGCAAAATTGTTTATGGACGCTATTGCACATCCACTTGTGTCTTTTCATTGTATTATCCGTCAGGAGATGCTATGTGCCAAGGTAGGATTCACAGAATGAAACGCCTTAATGTGAGTTGTAACAAAAATAGTGAATTTAATAGCTGCTCGACACCTTCACAAGAGAGAATTTTCAGCACTTTTACAGGAAGTTGATTCAACTTACAGTGGACTGCTGATGTTCAATAATGTGAGATGGTTGAGCCGAGGGAAAGTTCTGCAAAGGTTTGAGGAGTGATTTGTAGAAATTAAGGTATTTCTTGAGATTCAGGATCTGGCAAACTTTTCTTAGCTCATTGATCATAAGTGGGTCAACACACTGATGTTTTTTACAGATCTCTCTGTTCATATCATTGAACAGAACTTAAAACTTACAAGGTTTTGGCAAAACTATTGCCGTTATGTTTGGATACATAAAAGCTAAAAAACTAAAAAAATTTAAGCAAGATGTACAAACTATAACTTAAGTATTTTCCTTGAGAAGCAAAGTATTTTGAGAAGGCAAGCACAACTGTACAAAATAAAATGGAGCCCTTGCATATAAAGTAGAAGCATATTTTAAGCTCGTTACTTGACCAGTTCGGCAAAAGATTTAATTAATTTAGAAGCCTGGAAAATACAAAGAAAACTATTAAGTATTTGGATGTATTAGTCTACAGCAGTTTGGAATTAGACGGTTTCCAATGGATGCAAATTGATGATTTGGAGATGCAACTTGCAGAAATTCAATACAGCATTTGGGCTCAGGTGTTTGTTGACTTGAGGTCAAAGCGTGAGAATCTGGAAAGGTATTGCTTGGAGAATGAAGAGGAGTGCCACTACGAACAGGAAATTTGGAGTGCTTGGACACTTTTAGCACCTTGAAAAATCTAGCGATGGCATTACTCAGTTTTCCCCTCTGCCTACTTTTGTGAAACCTTATTCTTAGAGTTAAATAATATTAAACCCAGTTAAAGAAACCGACTGACAGATGAAGTTAGTAGCACTTGCTTGGGCCTGAAATGTACGAAATACCAACCTTCAACTGAAGACTTAGAAAATGAAATTCAGCAACAAAAAAGTCACTAAGGTGAGATAAAGAATTATTTGTTTTTGCTTTATTAATAAATACAGTATATATATTAAAAATATAAATTGTGTTATTAGAGCTACAAATATCACAAAATTATAGAGTTTTCTAGAAGTGACACATAACTCGAGTTATGCACTTTTTTTAACAAATGTTGACACACCGAGCACAAAAGGTTGGCCATCACTGGTATCAGAAAATGCTTAGAGGGCAATTCATAAAGGTGCTTAAACCGTAAATCTGGAGTAATCACCTTAATAAGTCGTAATGTATTGTGATTTTTAGCATTTACATTACATACCAGTCCTCCTGACCTGCTATGCCAATATGGGGGGGACATGGGCGGGATGGGGAGTGGTCATATCCGCTTTGTCAAATTCATTGTAAGTTACACAACTAAAGTGGCGCCACTCACTCTAAAAATGAATGCTAGCCCCCGGTTGGTGGACATTTTTGATGGCAGCATATACCTGACATCAGATGCGCAGGTCAATGTACTCCACTGGCTATTAAAATGGACGTGCACTATGCCAGTCTTACTGAATTGCCCCCTAACTTTTTCCTGTGTAAACTGCAGTATTTTCTCCCCCTCATTTGATCTCCTTGTGTGTGATCTGGACTTGTGAGTTACACTCTGTAACCTTGAAAGCGCCATTAGCTACAGTAAATCCAGGTTTGGTTAATTGCAAGAAAGTGGGATTTAATGCACTGGGAGTCTGAACTAATTATTTTGTCTTCTGTCTGACGCACTTATTAAGAGATGTAACTAAGAACTCGATTGTTTCATGAGAAAGTCTGTACTTTAGATTTATATAATTTGTGGAGGCGTCAAATCAAGCAAGGAAATAGCCTCGGTAAATTCATAGTAAGCACAACAAATCATGAAGTGCAATTATTCTGCTTTTTCTTCATTTCTTTTAATATTACAGAAGGCAGGGAGTCACATCAGAAACTTAAAAGCACTTTTGTTTTTTAACTACATTTTAAACTTAAAATGGTTTGAATAAATCTACATAGCATGGTGGAATTGTACTTTAAAAATGGGAGTCGACATACTGTGCCACTAATCTGCCTAGAACGGCGGTTTTAGAGAAGAGTTTAGGGTTCTGATGAATTTAGGCTAGTTTTACATTAGTGTCTCTGTGCGCTGCGCATTGTGCGCAATTAAAAACGCGTGCAAAAACGCATGCAAGCGCATGTTTTTTTAACACATCAATGTACACATTACGACAAAGAAATGCAGCGTTTGCATGCATTTTCATGCGTTTTTGCATGCGTTTGCGTTTTTTAGGCGCATGCGTTCTCTAAAGTGTCACATTTCACAGGAGGAAAATCCTTGAAACAGACTCCACCAATGGGACACCAGTGGGCGAGTGTCATGGGAATTCTTTATGTAGACCCTTACAGATGAATTCTTCAGATTTTGCTGCTGTTTCCTGTGTCACCATGGATCTGCGTTGGGAGAGTTTTCGCTTCAACTTGCATCTGGACATCGTGCTGGCTCTGGCTTTTGCATTTGCTTGCCAGCAACGAAGGCTGAGAGAGAGACAGCGAAGACGGCAGTGATGGCGTTTTTGGAGACATCCGATTATTGAACTCCGGGAGAGCCGTGGAGCGTTCAACACCCTCTTCAGCGAGCTCCAGGCAAACCTGTTGAAATTTAGTGACTATACCCGGATGTCCCAAGAAAGCTTCATGTATTTGCTTGCTCTTGTTGAAGGAGCCATCCGGAGACAGGACACACAGCTCCGTTGTGTGATTCCTCCTGAGGAACGGCTCCTGGTCACATTACGGTACGTAATATTTAAAAACCAATGCGTACATAATTGTTTTTGTTCTGCCATTTACTAAGAGCCTGCAGAATTATAGTTCTGCCATGTACAGAATTTTTTTTCATGTCAGTGTTTTGCCAAAGCCTACACAAAAATATTACAATTTTTCTTTCTCTGTTTTGCAGATTCCTGGCTTCTGAAGAGACCATATCTTCACTCCACTTCCAGTACCGGCTTGGAATGTCCACCTTGTCGGGACTAGTTGCGGACACTTGCCAGGCTATGTGGGACGTTCTCTGTCCTGAATTTATGCCCCTGCCCACCGCAGAAAAGTGGATTGAAATAGCTGAACAATTCTTGACAGTCTGCAATTTCCCCAACTGTTTGGGTGCGGTGGATGGGAAACACATCAGGATAACAAAACCCCCCAAAAGAGGATCGGAGTACTATAACTATAAAAAGTACTTTTCTACAGTACTCATGGCCATTGCGGATGCAGACTGATGGTTTATTGCGGTGGACATTGGGGCATTTGGCCGGGGCAATGATTCTCAGACTTTTAAGAACTCGGACATGGGCCGTAGGTTGTATGGCAACCATTTTAATTTCCCCCTGCCACGGCCTCTTCCCCACACTGAAGGTCCGCCACTGCCATTTGTAATGGTTGGGGATGAGGCCTTTCAAATGTGCCTAAACCTGCTGAAACCCTACTCCAGCGGGGACTTGGACCACACAAAAAAAATCTTTAATTACAGACTCACAAGGGCACGAAGAACTGTAGAGTGTGCCTTTGGGATTCTTGTGTCCAGATGGCGCATTCTCGGCACAGCCATTCATCTGAAACTTGAAACAGTGGATAAGGTGGTGAAAGCCTGTGTGGTTCTTCACAATTTTGTTATGGCTAAAGAGCACCCTAACTTTGAACTCGATGAACCAGCTGCCAACCCATTGCCCGATTTCTCTCAGCACCCTCTCAGGTCATCAGTTGAAGTTGGCCAAATGAGGGACCGATTTGTGGCCTACTTTATATCTGATGTAGGACGTGTGTCATGGCAAGATCAAATGTTGTAAAAAAATTTTATTGTGTGTATGTTAATAAAAAAACAAGTTTTGATACCTGTACCGAGTGCACTCTGTCTTTATACACTCCAATACAATAATCACCTGCCCCAGTGTCCCAGTGAAGTCAGGATGCTGTGTTTTGTGCATCCTGACTTTACTAGGACTCCTTACCAGCTGAGTCTACAGAGAAAAGTTGTATGACCTTCATCATCTCTCCAGTCTGTGTTCAAGCAGATTGCAGCGATGGTGGAGAGAATACAACTAATATTTATCACCTGGCCTGATGTTACAAATAGTGATTTTGGGATGCAATAGCATTCTTCTCTCTTTATGACACCTGATCATATGTGTATAAATATTAGTTGTAGTATCTCCACTGTGGCTTCAGTATGCACGCAGACTGGAGAGATGATAAAGTATAGACAACTTCTACAAGCTCCTGGCCTGGTGTCATGCTGAAGTGAAGATGCCAAAAAAAACCACATCCTGACTTCAGAATTTTATGACACCTGGGCAGGTGAATTACACATGAGGTAACCTCCAGCATCTCTCCAGTCTGCGTGCAATAGATAATGCAGACTGAAGCAACGCTGCCAATGACAACTCATAGGTATAGTCATCTGGCCAGGCGTGCTAAATAGTTATGATACCAGGCCAGGGTCTTGTAGATATGACGTGTATTTTCTCCATCATCTCTTCAGTCTATTCGCCACACACTGAATAGAGTATGTGATTACTTCCAAGGTATATCTACAATCCCCTGGCCTTGTGTCACAAAGAGTGAAATGATGATGGGCAAAACACACCATCCTCAATTCACTCTTTATGATACCTGGCAAGGTGAGAATAGATATGCCTTGCACTCACCAACATCCTCTATTCAGTCTGACCAATATTTGCAGACTGAAGAGACTGGTGGAGAAAATACAAGTCATATATTTGTGTTTTTGACAACACATAGCTCCAGGATTGACACAAGAAGCATGTGTCGGTAATAGAGCTATGTGGTGACAAAAACACAAAGTGTACGGCGCTGTGTGTAGGCGGCAAAAGACACAATTAAACCAAACAGTTGGGGAAAAACAAAATTACATTTATTTACAAACAAAACAAAAAAAAATTACCGGGAGCGACGTTTGGGGGAAGATGGTGGGAACTTGGGGTGTGGAGGGACGAGGAATGTCTTAAGGTAGGTAACGAAGGGGTTCTAGGGGAAGGGGCGACGAAAGTTGTGGGGGAAGGGAGCGGGTCAGACACAGTGGGAGATGAGGGGGAGGGAGAACAAAAGTTTTTAATTTTTTGTGGATTCTGCGGCCAGTCTTTGTGCTGTCCTTTTTGGACCTCATTGAGCTGGGGGACCTCCTGGAACTAGGGGACCTCCTGGAGCTGGGGACCTCCTGGAACTGGGGGACCTCCTGGCAGGATCCAGAAGATGCTGTTGCATGCTGGTGGTGATGGAGGTCCTGCCAGGGTCCGTGGTCCCGAATAATGAGTGTGGGTCCCCCAGCTGCTGCTCGGTGGTGGAGGTCCTGTAACAGGTGGAGGGTGGTGGAGGTCCAAGCAGGGTTGGAGGTGGTTGAGGTCCAAGCAGGGGTGGAGGTCCAAGCAGGGGTGGAGGTGGCGGAGGTCCAGCAGGAGCAACGCTTGGCATGGTGGTGGTGGGGGAGTGTACAGCTACACTGGGACATGCTGTCGTGTACTGGTGTCTGGCATGGCTTGGAATGCTGGTGGCCATGCAGTGGTATGCAGCAGAAGTCGGTAGTGAGGTAAAGCGAGTCAGTGGTGGCACGGTTGGAAAAGGCACCACTGGCTGCTGCGCGTACCGACTCTGCTGCATAGCCTGCATGTAAGCAGTGTTGCAGGCCTGCATCATAGTCAGCTGGAGCTCAGGACTAAGGTGTTCCGCCATGCCCCGTTCAATTTGGTGAAAGAAATGGTGTGCTGGTCTGTTGAGGTCGGCTTCCAGATGGTCAAGGCGACGCTCGACAGCCTGGAAGCATGTTTCCATTAGGGCAAAACCGCTTTCCAGTCTGTGGCTCATCGCATTGAGGCCATTCTGAAAAACTGAGCTCAAGTGAATGAACTCGGGCATGAGATTCCTGTCCGAGGCCTTCTGTCGCTGGCAGGAAGTGCCCGCAAAACCAGTGGCAGAGACCTGGGACAGAGGAACACCTGATGGACCAGCTTCCTGGTCTCCAGCTGTCTGTTTTGCTGACCCACAAGCTGCTTCTTGGCTGCTGGATGGCTGGAACGGGTCCAAGGCAGCTTGCTGAAGGACCGCTCCAGGACCAGGTTGCAGGGTACTGCTCCAGGTGCTGTGAAAAGAAAAGAAAAACATTAGTATCATGCATTTACAATAGTCAAAGCGCCAACTCCTGTGGAATAGAAAAACACAGAATACAACACAATACAATACAACAACAAAATACTTATGATCTGGTGGAAAGGACCAGTCTTAGAAAGGCCAATGCCCGTTGGTAACGGTATTTGGTGGAGGTCCTTGCTGCAGCACCACTGGCAACCCGGTTCTCCTGCCTCAGGTCCCTGTTGAAGCGGTCCTTCATCAAGCGCCAACGAGTTCTGACTTTGTTCACTGTGGGAAAAAAAAAGTTAGACAATGCACTGTAGGCCGGGATAACACAAATGTGTGTGATGCTAGAAACTCTCAGGAGGGCAGAGCAAAGTACTGCAGTGCACAGGCGCCGGGGTCAGAGAGGTCGGCGCCTGCGCACTGCAGTACTCTGCTCTGCCCTCACCAGGGCAGAGCAGTGCGCCTGCGCAGGAGCCACGACAGGACGGAAAGAAGAGGCCGGCTTTGCTAGAAGATGGGAGGCACCGAACTGGACTGCGACGCCCTTCGGATCGGACCGGACGGCGGAACGCCCCTGGATGAGTATAATATAACTTGTTTTTCTTCTCTTTCAGGTGACATCGGGGGCTTATCTACAGCATTATAGAATGCTATGGATAAGCCCCTGATGGCGGTGGTCGCATCTTATACTCGAAAAATGGGGTGACAGACTCCCTTTAACCCCTTTATTCCATCGGACGTACTATTCCGTCCATGTGACCCTGGACCTCATTCCCATGGATGGAATAGTACGTCCAGGGCGATCAGCTGCGCTCCCGGGGGGAGCGCAGCTGATCGCCGCCGGGTGTCATCTGATTATCACAGCTGACACCCGGCACTATGTGCCAGGAGTGGTCACGGACCGCTCCCAGCACATTAACCCCTGGCACCCCTGTACCGGGGGCACAGGGGAGCATCGCGCAGGGAGGGGGCTCCATGCACGCTCCCCTGAGACCCTCAGAACAGCGCGATGTGCCGCGCTGTTCCGAGGGACTCTCCTCACTGCAGGACCCCGGATCCAAGATGGCCACCGGGTCCTGCAGGGAGGCGGTTCCTCAGTGCCTGCTAAGAGCAGGCACTGAGAAGCCTGCAGCAGTGTCTGTGCGATCGCTGGTGTGACAGAGTGCTGTGCACACTGTCACACCAGCATCTGACCCTACACAGTGATGTCCCACCCTGGGACAAAGTAAAAATGTAAAAAAAATAAAAATAAACAAGTGTAAAAAAATTCCAAAATAAAAAAAATATATATATTCCCCAATAAATTCATTTCTTCACGTAAATAAAAAAAACAAAACAATAAAAGTACACATATTTGGTATCGTCGCGTCCATAACGACCCGCTCTAGAGAACTGTCCCACTAGTTAACCCCTTTGGTGAACCTCTTAAAAAAAAAAAAAAACAAAGCATAAAAAATCAATGCTTTATCATCATACCGCCAAACAAAAAGTGGAGTAACACGCGATCAAAAAGTCGGATATAAATAATCATGGTACCACTGAAAACGACATCTTGTCCCGCAAAAAACGAGCCACCATACAGCATCATCAGCGAAACAATACTAAAACTTATAGCTCGCAGAATAAAGCGATGCAAAAATAATTATTTTTTATATAAAATTGTTTTTATTGTATATAAGCACCAAAACCTAAATAAAATGATATAAATGAGGTATCGCAGTAATCGTACTGACCCGAAGAATAAAACTGCTTTATCAATTTTACCACACGCGGAACGGTATAAACCCCCCCCTCAAAAGAAATTAATGAATTGCTGATTTTTGTTCATTCTAACCTCCAAAAAATCGAAATAAAAAGCGATCAAAAAATGTCACATGCTCAAAAATGGTACCAATAAAAACACCAACTCGCACCACAAAAAATAAGACCACAAAAGACTCTGTGGGCCAAAATCTGCAAAAATTATAGCTCTCAAAATGTGGTGATGCAAAAACTATTTTTTGCAATAAAAAGCGTCTTTTAGTGTAAAAGCTGGCAATCATAAAAACCCGCTATAAACAGTAAATCAAACCCCCTTTATACACCCCCTTAGTTAGGGAAAAATAATAAAATTAAAAAAATGTATTTATTTCCATTTTCCCATTAGGGTTAGGCCCTGTGCACACGTTGCAGGTTGTGCTGCGGATCCGCAGCGGTTTTGGCGCTGCGGATTCGCAGCAGAGCGGGACGCCATGTACAGTACAGTGTTAGTGAAGGGAAAAAAAAAAAGCTGTGCACATGATGCGGAATTTTCCGCACGGATTTGTTGCGGTTTTAAAACCGCAGCATGTCAATTCTTTGTGCGGATTCCGCAGCGGTTTTACACCTATTCCAATATAGGTGTAAAACTGCTGGCACATCCGCAGAAAAACCGCGGCAAAACCGCAGTAAATCTGCGCTAAAACCGCAGGTAAAACACAGGTCGTTTTACCTGCAGTTTTAGCAAAATCAGCGTGGAAAAATCCGCAAGATAATCCACAAAGTGTGCACGGGGCCTTAGGGTTAGGGTTGCGGCTAAAGTTAGGGTTAGGGTTGGGGCTAAAGTTAGGATTAGGGTTAGGGTTGGGATTAGGGTCAGGGGTGTGTTAGGGTTAGGTTTGTGGTTAGGGTTATGGTTGGGACTAGGGTTAGGGGTGTGTTGGGGTTAGGGTTGGAGATAGAATTGGGGGGTTTCCACTGTTTAGGCACATCAGGGGCTCTCCAATTGTGACATGGCGTCTGATCTCAATTCCAGCCAATTCTGCCTTGAAAAAGTCAAACGGTGCTCCTTCACTTCTGAGCTCTGCCATGCGCCCAAACAGTAGTTTACCCCCACATATGGGGTATCAGCATACTCAGGACAAATTGCACAATAACTCTTGGGGTCCAATTTCTTCTGTTACCTTGGGAAAATAAAAAATTGGGGAGAAAATATAATTTTTTGTAAAAAAAAAATGATTTTAATGGACAACAACTTTTGGGGTCCAATTTCTCCTGGTACCCTTGGGAAAATAAAAAGTTGGGGATTAAAATATCATGTTTGTGGGAAAAAATATGATTTTTTATATTCATGCTCGGGCGTTATAAACTTTAGTGAAACACCTAGGGTTCAAAGTTCTCACCACACATCTAGATAAGTTCCTTGAGGGGTCTAGTTTCCAAAATGGTGTCATTTGTGTTGGGTTTCCTCTGTTTAGGCACATCAGGAGTTCTCCAAACACGACATGGCGTCCAGCCAATTCTGCGTTGAAAAAGTCAAACGGCGCTCCTTCCCTTCCGAGCTCTGCCATGCACCCAAACAGTGGTTTACCCCTACATATGGGGTATCAGCCTACTCAGGATAAATTGCAAAACAACTTTTTGGGTCTTGTTACCCTTGGGAAAATAAAAATTGGGGTGAAAAGATAATTTTTGTGGAAAAAATATGATTTTTTAATTTTACGGCTCTACGTTATAAACTTGTGTGAAGCACTTGGGGTTCAAATTGCTCACCACACATCTAGATAAGTTCCTTGGTGGGTCTATTTTCCAAAATGGTGTCACTTGTGGGGGTTTCCACTGTTTAGGCACATCAGAGGCTCTCCAAATGCAACATGGTGCCCAAACTCAATTCCAGCCAATTTTGGTTGGAAAAAGTCAAATGGTGCTCCTTCCATTCCGAGCTCTGCCGTGCATCCAAACAGTGGTTCCCCCCCACATATGGGGTATCAACGTGTGTACCCAGCTGCGCTTGGAGCCACATGTACCCAGGAGGATGCACAGAAGGTAAACCCACACACACACCTGATATTCATTCACAGCTTCACTATTCCCTGGAGCCACCAGAGGGAGCCCTTGAAGAGTATGTATATATATAAGGGTAGTGGAGGCTTAGCAGTCAGATCTCCTCAGAACACCAGAGTGAGAACTCCTCAGACGAGCTGAGAGGGAGTTGTTAGATCACCTCAGAGAGACGAGCTGAGAGGGAGAGTTACCTCAGATCTCAGATTACCTCAGAAAGCTGAAAGACTGTTTGTTCCCTTGGAGCGTGGAAGGTTATCTCTTGAAGTGTGCACAGATCACTTAGACGGAAGGTCCTGAATAGCTGCTTCAGACAGAGCATAAGAAAGAAGGAAGGAAAGGGAACAGCAGTTACTGAAAGACTAAAGACTACAGCTTGAACTTAGTTTACTGTGTGGAGTCCAGTAATAGTGGAGGAAGATAGCCACTTCAGCCTGGTCAGAACTGAGTCAACTGAGAGTACCTTCAGGAGTAAGCATGCCGACGCTTTGAGAGCGGTGAAGAGAAGGAGAAACTGCCATTACTGCTAGTGTGTGCTTATGCTAAAGGCGAAGTAGGACGAAAGGCGAGTGGAAGGAAAAGAGAGTGACAGAGGTTGAAACAGCATTGATCGCTTACCTCTACTCTGCACCACCGGACACCGAGTCCGAGCTTGCTAGCATCTACACGACTAGTAGGAGATACCGGAGACCCTGTGGGACTTCAAGTCGCAGGGGCCCATCAGTGCTGATACGTAACCGGGTCAGGAAGACGGAGTCTAGCAGGGCCCTGCATACAGAGACACTGTTCTATCCAAGAGAAGGCTCCACCACAAAGTCAGCCGGGCGTATATGAGAAGACAGAGTTAGACTTCGTTTCATACAGGTCAGAAACTCACATATACAGGAGTACAGAGGCCCTACACTTACTCAGTGGGATTACTGGACGTGCATCCTCCACCCTGCCAGCTTCCCGGGACGTGCCTGAATCTACCATCAGTAAAGGTACAGAAAGAGACTTTCGTGTGTGTGTCTGCCTTATTGCTCCTGCATTCCTACACCGCCATCTACCCTGAGGGATCCAGTCTTGCCTGTGGAAGACTTAACACCTTGCTGCCCAGTAACAACCCCTCAGCGGATCTACCCTGCATCGCTGGTCACCCTGACCAGGTACCACAGGTGGTGTCACGAACAAACTGTAAATACTTTAATCCCCTGTAAATATCCCCCTTTTTAGTGAGCGCCCAGGGCCACGGACCGAGCTGTGCTACCCGTGACATCCCCCATTGAAGTGATCTGGCTCGGTGCCGAGTACCCCACGGCCCTGGCGGGCTACTCAAACGTACTCAGGACAAATTGCACAACAACTTTTGTGGTCCAATTTCTCCTGTTACCCTTGGGAAAATAAAAAATTGGTGAATATAATATAATTTTTATGGGAAAAAAAATAGGATTTTTTATTTTCATGCCCGGGCATTATAAACTTGTGTGAAGCACTTTGGGGTTCAAAGTGCTCACCACAGATCTAGATAAGTTCCTTAGGGGGTCTAGTTTCCAAAATAGGGTCACTTGTGGGGGTTTCCACTGTTTAGGCACATCTGGGGCACTGGAAACGGAACATGACCCCCATCAACGTCTGCATTCCAAAACATTATTATTCCTTTCCAAGCCCTGCCGTGCGCCCAAACAGTTTCCCCCTCCACATATGGGGTATCAGCGTACTCAGGACAAATTGGACAACATTTAGGGTCCAATTTCCTTGGGAAAAATCAAAAATTGGGGACTAAAAAATCATTTTGGGGAAAATTGTTTTTTTTTTTTCACACCCAGGCATTATAAACTTTTGTGAAACACTTGGGGTTCAAAGTGCTCACAACAGATCTAGATAACTTCCATAGGGGGTCTAGTTTCCAAAATGGTGTCACTTGTGGGGGGTTTCCACTGTTTAGGCGCATCAAGGGCTCTCCAAACGCAACATGGCGTCCAATCTCAATTCCAGCCAATTTTGGTTTGAAAAAGTTAAACGCCGCTCCTTCCCTTATGAGCTCTGACGTGTGCCCAAACAGTGGTTTCCCCCCACATCTGGGGTATTGACTTACTCAGGAAAAATTGCACAACAACTTTAACTGTCCGTTTTCTCCTTTTACCCTTGTGAAAATAAAAAAAAGTTTGTAAAAGATAATTTTTGTGACTAAAAAGTTAAATATTCATTTTTTCCTTCCACGTTGCTTCAGCTCCTGTGACGCACCTGAAGGGTTAATATACTTTTGAATGTGGTTTTGAGTACCTTGAGGGTGCAGTTTTAGAATGGTTCACTTTTGGTATTTTCTGCCATAGACCCGTCAAAGTGACTCAATGTGAGTGTCCCAAAAAAGTGCTTGAAAATTTGTTGTAAAAATAGAAATCGCTGGTCAACTTTTAACCCTTATAAATTCTAACAAAAAAAATGTGTTCAAAATTGTGCTGATGTAAAGTACATGTGGAAATGTAATTTCATTAACTATTTTGTGCACATATTTCTCTGTTTTTAAGGGAATAAAAATTCAAAGTTTGAAAATGCTCAATTTCAAAATTTTGCCAATTGCATTTTTTGCAAAATAACGCAAGTTATATTCGAAGAATTTTCCATAACGTGAAGTACAATATGTCACGAGAAAACAGTCTCGAATCGCGAAGATTTGAAGCGTTCCAGAGTTATAACCTCATAAAGAGACTGTGGTCAGAATTGTAAAAATTGGCCCGGTCATTAACGTGCAAACCACCCTTGGGGTGAAGGGGTTAAGGTTGCATCCAAATCACTGTCTCCACACAAAGAATATAACATCTGCCTACTCTTATTGCAGGAACTCAGAACCACAGGGAGGGTCTCCTGACAGAATACTGTGCGGTGTCAAACATGGCAGCTCGGCTCCTGTTCCCTTTGCTTCAAATGGGTTAGCAAATGGTCTGTACTAGGCAGAATATTTCCTATTTTCTCGATAGAGATGAGTGTGGAGAGACACAAGATATTTGAAATTCAGGACCATAAATTAACCAGTCACAAACAGCAACTTTTAATAGGGCCATTCCTGGTCATCCTGGAAATATGAACCTATGGTTAGGACTCTAAAAGCTGGGTGGAACAAAAGTTGTTCACATGAGGGTTGCATATGCTGGTGTGGTCCATAATAGTGTTGAGCGATACGATACTGCAAATATCGGGTATCGGCCGATATTAGCTCTATCGGACTTTCGATTCCGAGTTCCGATATTGTCGTCTTATCGGATACCGGAATCGGAATTGTCACTGTCACTGTCAGTGTCTGTCGGTCGGGTCTGTCAGGAGTCAGCGGCACTTACCCGGCAGAAGATCTCCGGCGGTCACGGGCTGGACTGCTTCATGGCCGCCATCATCTTTCCCCGGCGGTCACATGCAGTTTCTCGCGATAACTGCAGTGACTGCTGGGTAATCCCGGCCGTAAAGCAGTCAGTCCGATGACGTCACCGCCGGGGAAGCAGGTAATCAGCTGTGCTGCGCCGGGATGTCAGGCTTTGCCTGTCATTGCGATGTAGCAGAGCTGGATCGTCGTGGGACTGTCGTTACTATGGACTGCGTCGGACAGGTGGTATACTGTTGGTTTGTTTTTTTTTCTTTTTTTACAGGAGATCGATGGCGTCTCAGGAATGAGTGTATAATAAAATAAATGAAAACTGTGTTGTCTCTTTTATTTCATTAAAAGACTTTTTTCTTGCTTTGTCTTTTTTTTATACATTTAAAAACTTTGGGATTAATAATGGATCGGTGTCTTATTGACGCCTATCCATTATTAACCAGGCTTATTGTCACCGTGCAATCAACGGTGACATTAACCCCTTATTACCCCACTTGCCACCGCTACAGGGCAGTGGAAAGAGCCGGGTAAAGTGCCACAATTGGCACATCTTTTGATGCGCCAAATGTGGGGCTGCTGTAGCCTGGTATTATCAGGTTGTTGAGGGCCAAAATCCATGGGCCTTGACAGTCTTTTAATACCAGGCCGCAGCAGTCTGCATTTTACTTGGCTGGTTAACAAAAATAGGGGGACCCCTACGCCGTTTTTTTTTCGAGGGATCCCCTATTTTTGTTAACCAGCCAAGCTAAGCAGACTGCTGTGGCCTGGTATTATCAGGCTGGCAAGGTCCATGGATATTGGATCCTTACAGCCTGAAAAACCAGGCCTCAGCAGTCTGCTTCATCTGGCTGGTTAACAAAAATAGGGGGGACCCCACGCCAATTTTTTTTCGAGGGGATCCCCTATTTTTGTTAACCAGCCAAGATATGCAGACTGCTGTGGCCTGGTATTATCAGGCTGGCAAGGTCCATGGATCTTGGCTCCTTAACAGCCTGAAAAACCAGGCCTCAGCAGTCTGCTTCATCTGGCTGGTTACTAGACCCAAAATTTAGGGGGGACCCCGAAGCCAACATATTTGTTTAAGTGCGAGGTGGTATCCACAAATGCATTTATATTGTTAACCAGCCAAGATATGCAGACTGCTGTGGCCTGGTATTATCAGGCTGGCAAGGTCCATGGATCTTGGCTCCTTAACAGACCTGAAAAACCAGGCCTCAGCAGTCTGCTTTATCTGGCTGGTTAACAAAAATAGGGGGGACCCCACGCCAAATTTTTTTCGAGGGGATCCCCTATTTTTGTTAACCAGCCAAGATATGCAGACTGCTGTGGCCTGGTATTATCAGGCTGGCAAGGTCCATGGATCTTGGCTCCTTAACAGCCTGAAAAACCAGGCCTCAGCAGTCTGCTTCATCTGGCTGGTTAGCAAAAATAGGGGGACCCAACGCCAAATATTTTTTCGAGGGATCCCCTATTTTTGTTAACCAGCAAAGATAAGCAGACTGCTGTGGCCTGGTATTATCAGGCTGGCAAGCAGGGTCGGACTGAGCCACCGGAGAAACCTCCGGTGGGCCCCAGCTCCTGCGGGTGGGCCCTGAGGGGGCCCACCCGGAGCTACGCTACAGTAACTGTATCGGCGTGCACAGCACGCCAATACAGTTACATTCTGCGGCAGAGCAGGGAGAATCGATCTTCCTGCTCTGCCGCCCAGAAGCTATGGGGCCTGAACAGGCATTGGGGGGGCCCGGTGCCAGCAGTGGGCCCCCCACCCGTCATCGGAGGGTCAGCTGTATCGGCCTCCAGCCGATACAGCTGACCGCATAGAGAGAGAAGGAGCGAGCGCTCCTTCTCTCCCATAATCCCCCTCTCAGCGTCTGACAGCGGGCGCGATGACATCACCTGCCGGCGCCCGCTGTCAGACACTGAGAGGGAGAACAGTGAGCAGCACAGGAGCCGGGAGGTGAGTATTTTTTTTTTTTTTTTTTTAATGGGGGTGCATTATACTACAGAGGCTGTATATGGGGGTGCATTATACTACAGAGGCTGTATAAGGGGGCTGCATTATACTACAGAGGCTCCATATTGGGGTGCATTATACTACAGAGACTCCCTATGGGGATGCATTATACTACAGAGGCTGCCTATGGGGGTGCATTATAATATAGCGGCTGCCTATGGTGGTGCATTATATTATAGACTCTGCCTATGGGGGTTTATTATAATATAGAGGCTGCCTATGGGGGTGCATTATACTATATTGAGGACTATCTGGTGTATTATGCTGTATGGATGCTATCTAGGGGCCATCATACAGTGTTGGACCCATTAAATAGTTTGGGGACATTAAGGGGTCAGTATATATCCAGTGAGGGGCATTATTCTGTGTATAGGGGAGATGTACAGGGGGAGACTTGGGACATTATTAAATGTAAAGTGGACACTTATTGTTATAGGGGAACTCGGGTTACTGTGACTGTCAAAGGGCACACAGGGCATTATTACAGTCTAGGGGACAAAATGTGGTCACTGTTTTCTAGGGCACTTGCACCCGGCATTACTATATTCTAGAGGGGTGCTTTAAAATTTAGCGGTCACACAGAACCACACAGCAGGTGCAGTAATAGGGACACATACGGCAGCAGCAGCAGCTCAGTATTGGGGTATCACGTGCAGTAATAGGGACACATACGGCAGCAGCGGCTCAGTATTGGGGTATCAGGTGCAGAAATAGGGACACATACGGCACCAGCGGCTCAGTATTGGGGTATCAGGTGCAGTAATAGGGACACATATGGCAGCAGCGGCTCAGTATTGGGGTATCAGGTGCAGTAATAGGGACACATACGGCAGCAGCAGCAGCTCAGTATTGGGGTATCACGTGCAGTAATAGGGACACATACGGCAGCAGCGGCTCAGTATTGGGGTATCAGGTGCAGAAATAGGGACACATATGGCAGCAGCGGCTCAGTATTGGGGTATCAGCAGGATGAGGAGTTTGTGCAGGTTGAGAATAGTCCAATTGGTGACCGTGACAGTGCTAAAAATATGAGAAGTGAAATGTGTCTTTGTTGTAATCTCTGCAGTCGAGTCCTGGCTGGAGAAGTCGTCATGTCGGTCTGTGCCAGATGGAAAAGAAATGAAAAGTGAACAATTCCATTAGAAAGAACATCAGCGGTAAGTCATTATCTGTACCTGTGCTGTAATCTATTATATGTTCTGTAGGACTGGTATTATTTACCACAGACCATATGGCGGTAATATCAATATTGGTGTCAGTATTCCGGGTTTTCTAGGTAACTTTGTCAATGATTTTGCCCTTTGTTAAAATGGAGTTTGCTGTTTTCTGTGCCCTACTTCCTGTTCGTTTGTTTAAAACCCGGCTCAGGTGCTGGCTTCACTGCTGGAATATTCTGCTTCCGTTTCCCTGCAACCCAGCTGCTTGTTCCTCACAGATCGTTGTGTATTTACCAGGGAAGTGCATAACCAGGTTATCTTCAGGTGTTTCTCTGCCACAGCAGTTTCTACCCATGGCTCTGGACATTCTCTGCATATGTAAGTTGCACATACTGTGTTGTCACTAAACTGTTGACTTGGGAATTTAACCCTTGGTTCACTCCATCTGATAAGAACTGTGTTTCTGAACTGTTGCTGTTTAACCCTTTGTGCATTACCTCTGGTGAGAGCTGTTGGAACTATTACTGGAACCTTACTGACTTATGAACTTGTTGTTGGACTTCACTGAATTAAGCCACAACTGAGATTAACTTGTTTCCTGGACCTCCCTGTGTTTTCTGCATACCTGGATCTGACTCTTCACACACCAGCAGTGTGTAAATCCAGCCACGTTATCTGTGCATCAGACTTACCTTGTGGTCACATTTGTGTGAGGACTCCGTCGTAAGAACTTTACCACCCTCGCTATAGAGGTTCAAGGACTTATATATCCGGATTCATATAACTGGACTTGTGTATATATATATGGACTCATTGCATGTCACTACGGGTTGTTTGAATATTGTTTTTGGGGGTTTTGCTGTTTCACAAATACATTATTTGCATTCAAAGAAACCCGTCTCTGATTGTTCATTGCCCCACGCTATCAGAATCCTCGAGTTCCTACAATAGTATTACAGGATATTCCAGCCTAAAAAAGAGGATTCTGCTGGGGCAATGACGGAGACACGGGCAGACAAACTGTTCACCATAGTTAACTCCTTGCAGCAGGAGGTGGCGGCTGCACTCAATCAGATTAGAGACTTGGAGTCTCGGGTTAACCACAATGCACAGGGGTTTGGTCAGGCTCTCCAAGATCTACGTTCTAGGTTAGGAGTCCTGGAGGCCTTACCTACTGAGCCTACCTCATCCACCAGTATGCCCAAATTGCCTCCATTCCGTTTTAATGGTGACCGAAGTCAATTCCGTGGGTTTGTTAATCAATGTATATTATTTTTTGATGTACATGCCTCTTACTACCGGTCTGATAGATCTAAGGTTCTATGTATTATTATGTTGTTGACATCACGTGCACTGGCTTGGGCAAATCCTATGGTTGAAAGTCATGATACCCGTCTAAATAATTTGGACAATTTTCTGGCAGCCATGGCGCAAATGTTCGACGATCCTAACCGCCGTGCTACCGCTGAATCTGCCTTGCTTTCCTTACGCCAGGGGAAACGGTCAGTCATAGAATATGTTACTGAATTTAAAAGGTTAGTGGTGGACACCCAGTGGGAAAACAATGCTTTATTACCAATCTTTAGAAAAGGTTTGTCAAATGTAATCAAGGATGAGCTAGCTCGTTCAGAGTCTCCACAGGAGTTTGAATTGTTTATACAGCACTGTGTACGTATTGATATCCGTTTAACTGAACGCAGACAAGAAAAATGGGCCGCTGTAAATCGCATTACTAATTACTCTCTTCCGTCCAGGGAAACCACAGGCAAAAACCCGCGAGAGGCTGAGGAGGTGCCTATGCAGGTGGACTCACTGCAGAGACGTGAGAATAATGAACGCCGCGAACACCGTTTCCGTGAGCGCTTATGTTTCTATTGTGGTCAATCGGACCATTTCCTCATCAATTGTCCTAAATGTCCTAGGCGACCCAACAAGGTGTTGGCGGTAGTAGGGGATTATGATAACACAGACGCTGAGTCTGAAGTTTCGGAAACCAGTCTACATCTAGATGCGGTTTTTCCCCAATACTGATGCCGACTTCCCCTAAAGATCAAGGGGAGAAATATTCACATTGTTCTCTTCCTATACAGATTCAGTGGGAGGAACAGTGGATATCAAGTTCTGCCATGATAGACTCTGGAGCAGGTGGGAATTTCATGGATTCTTCTTTTGCAGAGGAACATGGTATTAAGACACAACTAAGAGCTTCACCAATCACTATGGAAACGGTGGATGGTTCCCCATTAGTTTCTGGACCAGTAGATCGGGAGACAGTGCCTCTGGAGTGTAAGATGGAACCAGACCATCAAGAAACACTTTCATTCATGTTAATATCTTCTCCTCATTTTCCTGTAATTTTAGGAATTCCCTGGTTACGGTCACAAAATCCAATCATCAATTGGGAAACCAAGGAGATAACCTTTCTCCCGAAGTGCAGTTCTACCATCAGTCCAACTGTAGCGGCTCCAGTTACCCAGAACTTGGAAGAGGTGATACAGGTACCTACTCTCCCTCTGATTTATCAGGAATTCTCAGACATTTGTGATAAAAGGAAGGCAGATCAACTTCCCCCACATAGACCGTATGACTGCCCCATAGAATTGCTTCCTGGAGCAGCGATTCCTTTCGGCCATGTTTACCCGTTGGCGGCTCCGGAATTAAAATCTTTACGAGAGTATATAGATGAGAATTTAGCCAAGGGGTTTATCCGACCATCTTCTTCACCAGCGGGAGCTCCAATATTCTTTGTAAAGAAGAAGGATGGTACTCTAAGACCCTGCATTGACTACCGGGAGTTAAATAAGGTAACCATTCGTAACAGGTACCCGTTGCCCCTAATTCCAGAATTGTTGGAAAGAGTTCGCCAGGCCAAAGTATTTACCAAATTAGATCTTCGTGGGGCATATAATTTACTCCGTATACGGCCCGGAGACGAATGGAAGACAGCTTTTAGATGCCGGTATGGACATTTTGAATATTTGGTGATGCCATTCGGACTCTGTAACGCTCCTGCTGCTTTTCAACATTTAGCCAACGACATTTTCAGGGATTTATTGGACCAATATGTGGTAATTTACCTTGATGACATCTTAATCTTTTCTGACTCCTTACAGGAACATCAGGAACATGTCAAGACCGTACTTAGACGTTTGAGAGATAATCATTTGTACATCAAACTCGAAAAGTGTGAGTTCCATTGTTCTGAAATTCAATTTTTGGGCTATGTTATCTCGCCTCAGGGATTGAATATGGAGTCCAGCAAGATCCAGGCAATCTTGGACTGGCCGGTACCAGGAAACATTAAGGAGGTACAACGATTCATTGGCTTTGCTAACTTTTATAGACGGTTTATCCGAAATTTTTCAGAAATTGTCCGTCCCATCACTCTCCTCACCAAGAAGGGGAAGAAGTTTGAATGGTCTTCGCAAGCTCAGGAAGCCTTTGATCGCCTGAAGGGTTGTTTTACCACAGCTCCAATATTGATGCATCCGGATCCTGCACAGCCTTTTATCGTGGAGGTGGACGCGTCTGACTGTGCATTGGGAGCTATCCTCTCACAACGTACCGGAGACAAAGGTTTGCTGCACCCGTGTGCCTTCTTCTCTCGTAGGTTATCTTCTGCAGAACTGAACTATGATGTGGCAGATAAGGAACTTTTGGCAATTATTTCTGCCTTTAAGGAATGGAGACACCATTTGCAGGGGGCAACTCAGCAGGTAGTAGTACTCACGGATCATCGCAATTTGGAATTCCTTAAGTCTGCCAGGTGTCTTTCTCCTCGACAAGCTAGGTGGAGTTTGTTCTTGAACCAGTTTAATTTTATTATTTCGTACCGCCCAGGTTCACGTAATGGGAAAGCTGACGCATTATCCCGAATCCATACCGTGGATTCCGTGCCTGGGACCCCGTCGAAGACCATCTTGTCGGAGGCCAATTTCGTTGGAGTGCTCCGGAACCGGGACTTGTGGCAGGAGATCAAGCTGGCCTATGACGGTGACGTATTTCTTGCAGCTCCACCTGACAATGTGAATCTTGTCCTTCGGAATGGTGTGTGGCTTAGAGATCGATGTATTTATGTCCCAGAGGCTGTAAGACTTCGAGTTCTCAGATTGGTCCACGACTCTAAATTGGCTGGTCATAGGGGGGTACAGAAGACGCAGGAATTGTTAACTCGTTTTTTTTGGTGGCCTACCTGCTTGAAGGATGTGAATGACTATGTCCGCTCTTGTGAAGTTTGTGCCCGGTACAAGGTTCCTCGTGTTTCACCTACTGGTCTTCTTAAACCGCTACCTGTACCGTCTCGCCCTTGGGGGTCTATTTCGATGGACTTTATTGTGGAGTTACCCACCTCTGGTGGTAAAAATACTATTTTGGTGGTAGTAGATCGTTTAACGAAAGCTGCTCATTTCATTCCGTGCGCTGGTCTTCCCTCAGCTACAGAGACAGTAGATCTAGTTATCCAGAACATTTTCCGGCTGCATGGGGTACCAGATGACATCATTTCTGACCGGGGAATACAATTTACCTCTAGATTTTGGAAAGGATTTTGTTCTGCGCTCCACATTAATGTTTGCTTGTCTTCTGCATACCATCCTCAGACCAACGGGCAGACCGAACGGACAAATCAAACTTTGGAGCAATATCTACGCTGTTACGTCAGTCATTTGCAGGACGATTGGCTGAAGCTACTTCCTCTAGCGGAATTTTCGTACAACAACTCCCAAAGCAGTTCCACGAAGGTAACGCCTTTTTTTGCCAACCTGGGTTATCATCCAAATATTTTGCCTAGGTCTCCGGTTACGATTTCGGTACCAGCGGTTGAAGACAGAGTGACGGCGTTGCAACGTAATCTTGAAGTTTTGAAGGACTCCCTGACCACAGCACAGGAGCGTTACAAAAAGTCGGCCGATAGATTCCGGAAACCAGCACCTATGTATAAGGTAGGAGACTCAGTTTGGTTGTCCACCAAGAATCTAAAATTGGGTGTTCCTTCGCAGAAACTGGGACAGAAATTCATCGGTCCATTCAAGATCACGGGGATTGTGAGCTCTGTTGCCTGTCGGTTGAAGCTACCACGGACTTTAAAGGTACACCCAGTATTTCATGTTTCCTTATTAAAACCAGTCTCTCCTAACACATTTCAGGGACGTATCGTACCTCCCCCTCCACCAGTGTTGGTTGATGGCGAAGAACAATTCGTGGTACAGGATATTGTTAATTCGAGACTTCATAGAAACCGGCTTCAGTATCTAGTTAGATGGCAAGGTTACTCTCCTGAAAATGATTCTTGGGAACCAGTAAGTAACATCAATGCGCCTCTGAAGATTGCTCAGTTTCATCGGAGATACCCGGACAGGCCTGGTCCAGGACCGTCCGGAGGCCGTCTTTAGGGGGGGGAGTAATGTCAGTATTCCGGGTTTTCTAGGTAACTTTGTCAATGATTTTGCCCTTTGTTAAAATGGAGTTTGCTGTTTTCTGTGCCCTACTTCCTGTTCGTTTGTTTAAAACCCGGCTCAGGTGCTGGCTTCACTGCTGGAATATTCTGCTTCCGTTTCCCTGCAACCCAGCTGCTTGTTCCTCACAGATCGTTGTGTATTTACCAGGGAAGTGCATAACCAGGTTATCTTCAGGTGTTTCTCTGCCACAGCAGTTTCTACCCATGGCTCTGGACATTCTCTGCATATGTAAGTTGCACATACTGTGTTGTCACTAAACTGTTGACTTGGGAATTTAACCCTTGGTTCACTCCATCTGATAAGAACTGTGTTTCTGAACTGTTGCTGTTTAACCCTTTGTGCATTACCTCTGGTGAGAGCTGTTGGAACTATTACTGGAACCTTACTGACTTATGAACTTGTTGTTGGACTTCACTGAATTAAGCCACAACTGAGATTAACTTGTTTCCTGGACCTCCCTGTGTTTTCTGCATACCTGGATCTGACTCTTCACACACCAGCAGTGTGTAAATCCAGCCACGTTATCTGTGCATCAGACTTACCTTGTGGTCACATTTGTGTGAGGACTCCGTCGTAAGAACTTTACCACCCTCGCTATAGAGGTTCAAGGACTTATATATCCGGATTCATATAACTGGACTTGTGTATATATATATGGACTCATTGCATGTCACTACGGGTTGTTTGAATATTGTTTTTGGGGGTTTTGCTGTTTCACAAATACATTATTTGCATTCAAAGAAACCCGTCTCTGATTGTTCATTGCCCACGCTATCAGAATCCTCGAGTTCCTACAATAGTATTACAATTGGTCTTTTTATATATAGATTATTTTTGGCAACAGCGCGGTCATTTGCTGAGGTTCTCTGATTAGGGGCCCACTCAGAAGTTTCGCCCCCACTAAACCAAAACCCTAGCTACGCCTCTGGCTCTCTCTCTAGTCTTTCTTTCTCTCTCTAGTCTTTCTCGCTCTCTGTTCTTTCTTTCTCGCTCTCTGTTCTTTTTTCTCTCTGTTCTTTCTTTCTCTCTCTTTTCTTTCTTTCCTCTCTTTCTTTCTCTGTTTATTCTTTCTCTCTCGCTGCTCTTTCTTTCTTTTCCTCAGTACCAGCCACTGTGCCCTCATTACCAGTCAGTGTGATCAGCAGTGCTAAATGGGTACGCTTGGGGCCAGGATATGGGTGTGATTAGCTGTTAAATGGGTGTGGTCGGGGCGTGGCCTAAAATTTGCAGCGACGCCCTACGCGCGCCTCAGCCTTTAACCCTCTTTCCTGTCTTCAAAATTTGGGAGGTATGCTGTATGACCTCACTACAACTTCTGGCCATGCTCCTGATGAGCGCGACGGATGGTCTCCTGAGGGATCTCCTCCCACACCTGGACTAAAGCATCCACCAACTCCTGGACAGTCTGTGGTGCAACGTGGCATGGCCTAAAATTTGCTGCAGCAGGCAAGGCGTCCCACAGCCTTTGTCCCTCTTTCCCTTCTTCAAAGGTTGGGAAGTATGATGGTGGGCCCCAAGAATATTTTTTCTCTGGTGGGCCCAAGGTACTCCAGTCCGACGCTGCTGGCAAGGTCCATGGATATTGGCTCCTTAACAGCCTTAAATACCATGCCTCAGCAGCAGGGGCGTACATAGAAATCATGGGGCCCCATAGCAAAAGTCTGAATGGGCCCCCCCCCAAAAAAAAAAACCCAGAGCCATTGTAAATGTAAAGTGCCAGCACAGTGAGGGGACACATTAAACAAAAAAATGTATTATGCCCCCATAGATTGTGCCCCCATAGATGCTCCATAGTATAGGCCCTTATGCTGCCACAGCTGCTGCAACCAAAAAAAAAAAAAAGACATACTCACCTTTCGTCGCTGGGGGCCAGGTGCCGGTGTCCTGAGCAGGGGGTGACACCAGGTGCCGATGTCACCGCTCGCTCAGGGCCCCGGCACCTGAGATATTTACCTGTCCTCTCTCCACTGCTGAGTGCCGCTGTCTTCGGGGTCCTCCAGCAGTGAATGATCAGGCAGAGGGCGCGGCGCGCACTAACGACGTCATCGTGCCCTCTGACCTGAACATTGCAGCAAGAGGACGCGAGCAACGGTGGAACGGGACAGGTAAATATCCTTATACTCACCCTTCCGCCGGCGCGGTCTGTGCAGCCCCTGCTCTTCTCCCACGGTCTCCGCCGCCAGTGTTCAGCGGTCACGCGGGACAGCTCATTAAAGTCATGAATATGTGCGTATTCATGACTGTAATGAGCGGTACCACCTGACCGCTGAACACAGGCGTCGGAGACCGTAGGAGAAGAGCAGGGGCTGCAGAGACCGCACCAGGAGGGGTGAGTATATAGAAGAGCTGCGCTCCCCCTCCCCCGCCGACCCCCTGGTAGTACTGTGTCAGCACAGCTACCCGACCGTCGAGGGCCCCCTCACCTGTCCGGGCCCCATAGCAGCTGCTTGGTCTGCTTCATTCACGGTACGCCACTGCTCAGCAGTCTGCTTCATCTGGCTGGTTAACAAAAATAGGGGGGACCCGACGCCATTTTTTTTTCGAAGGGAACCCCTATTTTTGTTAATCAGTTCCCTCTGACGTCACTGATTGTGTCCCTGGCTGACCTGAAGTGAAAGTGGAAAGCAATCAATTAAGCTTTCCACTTCCTCTCCTGTCAGCCAGGAGAGGAACTCATTCATTTGGGGGTTTACTGTGAGGCTGCAGCATTAGCTGCGGTCCCTGCAGTAAACATTAACCCTTTCTGAAGGATTACACCGTGGGACCTGACTGTGCATGGGATAGGTAAGAATAATTTTGCTTTTTTATTTTATTTTTATTACAGGAAATGGTTTTTGCAGTCAAATAAAAGATGGTCAAAAACATGTGTCTTTATTTCATTAAAATGATTTTTAATTAAAGTGTGTGTGTTTTATTTTTATTTCATGCAATAGGATTAATAATTGATAGTTGTCTAATTGACAGCTCTCAATTATTAACCTGGCTTAAGGTCACCTTTCAATTGCAAGGTGGCTTTAACCCCATATTAACCCATTCGCCACCGCTACAGGGCAATGGGAATAGACGGGCAAAGTGCCAGAAAGGGCGAATCTAATTATAGATTTGTCTTTTCTGGGGTGTCTGGGGGCAGATGTTAGTAGCCAGGGGGGGGCCAAAAATAATGGTCCCTTTCTGGGCTATTATTATCTGCCCCCATTCGCTGGCTTTGTCTGTCTGGTTGCGAAAATAGGGCGGGAGCCCACGCATTTTTTTTAAACAATTTTACACCTCATATATATATATATATAGATGTCATTGAATTTGTGACACATATATATATATATTTATATTTATAGTTCATACACTTCTACATAGTATAATAGCCGCTAATTCAATTGCCGGCTTTTGTGAAAATGCAGAACCCGACATGAAATGACACTTGGTGTACATAGGGTTAACCATGTCTTTTCATGTCCTTTGCTATCTGATTTGCACAAACAATTACATCAGTCTATGTGTGCAAAATTTCACACCTGTAGGGGTTAATTAAAGGTGTAAATTCGTAGCAAAAAAGTCCGTTTTTTTTTACAACGAATTTACAACTTTAATTAACCCCTACAGGTGTGAAATTTTGCACACATAGACTGATGTAATTGTTTGTGCAAATCAGATAGCAAACGACATGAAAATACATGGTTAACCCTATGTACACCAAGTGTCATTTCATGTCGGGTGCTTCTGTCTTTTCACAGAAGCCGGCTTTACCCGGCAATTGAATCAGAGGCTATTTTACTATGTAGAAGTGTATAAACTATACATATATGTATATATATATGTCACAATGACATGTATATATATATATATATATGTATTCTATGTGTGTATATTTAGTGTTTACAAGGAAATAAAGGTTTTTTTTAGTTACGATATTTTGTTCCCATAGACTTACATGGGACTTCCGGTATCGGTATGGGGTATCGCCGATATTTTAGTGATATCGGCGATACCATTCCGATCCGATATTTTTAGATATCGAGCAGTATCGCTCAACACTAGTCCATAATTCATTTCTCCTTCACTCAAGGAAACAGATTATAACTGTAGATGGAAAGCTTTTGCTTGTGTAATATGTGCACTGTGATTGTGTGACATGTGCGCTGCACTTGTGTGACGTGCAGTGTGCTTCTGTTTATGCTTTGCTTGTGTGACATATGCTCTGTGCTTAGGTGATGCTTACTGTATGCTGTGTGTCATGACTAAAGTCATCATGTAGTCTCAGCCTAAGTCTTGTTGGCTTGCAGCTACCAATAAAACCCTGGGCCTTCATGTTTCTCTTACTGTTTTTTCCTGATGCTTTTAATTTACTAAATATGCTACAGCTAGAGTTTTCTTTAATGGATTTATCAGGTTTTAACATCAATTGTGCATTGGCGAAAATAACAAACACCACTGTACCCACCAACCAGTGCTCCACCCGACTCTCAGCTCAGACATCAGCGGAAATCTCACTACAAATTCAATGCATGTGATCTATCGCTGAGATCAGTGTTTACCTTCGTTGACAACGCGGAACTAATCACATCAACACTGAAGCATGTGAACAAGACCAGTGCAACAGAGGAGAGGCATCCCTGCACCTGGAGAGGACAAGTATTGCTGTGTATATGGATTGTAACCGGGCATCTTTTTGTAGTAAAGGTTGTAGTTTCCGTGCCCGGTTACAATCCATATTTCCAGACCCCCCACTACTGTGTTTTAGGCAGCCCCCAAATCTAAGAAGCATCATTGTCAGAAGTTCCCTGTCCTCCCCAACAGCTGCAGGAACCTTGCCTTGCAATCAGAAGAAATGCAAAACCTGTCCATTTATAATGACCACGGACAAGATAAAGATCCCCAACTCACATCAGGACTACAAGATACCAGGTACTTTCAGCTGCATCACATCTAATGTTGTGTACCTAATTATATGTACTAAATGTCCAACTGGGGGTCTGTATGTGGGGGAGACCGGGCAAAAACTGAGAACAAGGATGAATTCTCATCGCCACGCAATAAGAGAAAAAAGAATGGATCTACCTGTGGCAAAACATTTTTGCTCCCCTGATCATAGCATGTCAGATATGAAAATACTGGTACTAAGAAGCAGATTCACATCTCTGAGGCAGAGAAGAATTTGCGAATACAAATTGATGGTGACCTTTGACACTCTTAATGCTGGAATGAACCTGTCACATGGTTTTATGGCCTATTACATCAATTAAGGAATTTACTCCAAATACCCTGTGAAAACATCACAAAACATTACCAGACCCCAATCAGAGGGTAATAAAACTTTCTCTTCTTATCTATGAATTGTTCCAATGTTTGTGCTCGTCCCTCTGCCATGGTGACTGTTCTGCTTCACGTCACTTGTCTTACCTATTGCATTTTTTCTGTGTTTTTGTGTATAAATATGTGATTCTTCAGATTTTGTATTAGTTCAGCCTGATGAAGAGACCTGAGTAGTCTCGAAAGCTTGCAATTTGTTACCATCTTTTCAGTTAGCCATTAAAAGGTATCAACCACTGAGGACTCTCAACTCTAAATATTTTTCTATCTACTGGCTAACACGGTACGAAGATATACATCTTTACTGTATCAAAATGGAGGATACCAGAATGTACCGCATCTTTATGGAACTAAAACCACTTCTGAAGAAACGTGCACAAATGGACAGCGATATTTTTTTCTTATCTAAATGCAAAAAGGAGAATTTAATTCCCAAAGGACTCTGGATTACAAACCCAATTCTTCACACCTACAATACCCATTATGCAAAAAACCTTTGTCACAGGACGTCTGAGAGACTTAGGAACCATCTTTTGCATGTCTGCTACAGCATAAGGAGTAACGTCCAAGGGCAATTTGAAAGCCTAAGGAAAACACTTCCAGAAACCACAGAACAAAAATTACAACAATACTACAACAAACTACGGACCTTTCTGATTCATAACAAAGAAAAGAAACTACACAGACTGCGTCTCAATTCCGGACTCTATACAAACAGATACAAAACAAAACCTGACAACTCTGACAATCACTCCATTCCAGACACAAAAGCATCTAACTGTGTCATCAATCTCTCGGATTACAAACCCAACAAAGTGGAGCTTGCCGTGCTTTCTAGAGGACTCTCATTTTGTCCCACTAAGGCCCTGGATAAAACCGAACTCTGCAGTGATATGGAACATTTTTTCAGGAGACTGCGCCTGAGGGAATACTTCAATGATACAGAAGATCAGAAAACACTCGGACTGAAGGAAAAGGGATCTCAACAACCAAGAAGAGATCAGACTGGACACCTCCACCTGGACGTAACCCTCATTTGGATAAATATATAGACTCATTCAGATATTTGATAAAATCCACCATCATAGCCACCAACAAGAGACAAGCATCCAACATCAGTGCCCAGGAGAGAAAGGCTATACAGTCTCTGAAAACCAACAAAGAAATCATCATTAAACCTGCTGACAAGGGAGGTGCAATAGTCATGATGAACACATCAGACTATATGAAGGAAGCAAACAGACAACTTACAGACACACGCTACTACAGAAAACTGGAGTCGGACCCTACACAGGACTATTACAAGGAACTAAGCAAGTTGGTATCTTGTCTGTCTGACAAATCCATAAGAGCCGATGACCTGATACCAGAGAGTCCAAGAACAGGGACATTCTACATGCTTCCCAAAATCCACAAAGCCGAAATCCAGGGAGGCCGATTATTTCATGTGTGGACACCATAACTGAGCAGGTATCTGGATGGGTAGAGGGCATTCTTAAACCTCTGGTAAAGGATAACCCAGCTACATTCAGGACACAACTGACCTACTGAATAAACTAGCAGCAATAGGTCCTCTACCAGAAGGAACCATCCTGGCCACCATGGATGTGGAATCCTTGTACTCTAATATCCCACACCAGGATGGATTAAATGCCTGCAAAGACTTCATGAAAAACACAGAGAATGATGCTGATGCTGTGGTGAAACTCACAAAATTCATCCTCACCCACAATTACTTTGAATTTGACAACAAGATCTATTTACAGGAGACTGGCACAGCGATGGGAAGTAAAATGGCTCCACAGTATGCAAATCTTTTCATGGCCAAGCTTGAAAGCGACTTTCTGTCCTCATGTCCAACCAGGCCTCGGGCCTACTACCGCTACATTGATGACATTTTAATCATCTGGACGGAGTCTGAGCAACAGCTAAAGACGTTCCACGAACAGTTCAATCAATTTCATCCCACCATCAACTTAACACTTAACTACTCCAGCACTGAAATTAACTTTTTGGACACCATCATTAAACTGA
Organism: Oophaga sylvatica; assembly: GCA_033576555.1. Lineage (NCBI taxonomy): Eukaryota > Metazoa > Chordata > Amphibia > Anura > Dendrobatidae > Oophaga > Oophaga sylvatica. Next base: position 18,641,260 of record JARQOD010000001.1, on the reverse strand, counting down.
AGGACAATGAAATAGAGACATCCCTGTATCAGAAGCCAATCGACCGTCCAACATACCTTAAATGGGACAGTTTCCATCCAAAACACATAAAAAACTCTATTGTCTACAGCCAAGCCATCAGATACAACCGTATATGTTCCAACCCCATGGATAGAGATGAACACCTTGGTCGCCTTAGAAAGACCTTTTTAAATCAGGGCTACCATCCAAGAACAATTGAAAACCAAATTACAAGAGCCACCAGAATATCAAGGGATCACCTGCTACATTACAAAGCTAAAGAAGAAAATAACCGGGTGCCTTTAGTGGTCACCTACAATCCAAATCTGGAGGTGCTAAGGGGAGCTGCACGGAAACTACAACCTTTACTACAAAAAGATGCCCGGTTACAATCCATATTTCCAGACCCCCCACTACTGTGTTTTAGGCAGCCCCCAAATCTAAGAAGCATCATTGTCAGAAGTTCCCTGTCCTCCCCAACAGCTGCAGGAACCTTGCCTTGCAATCAGAAGAAATGCAAAACCTGTCCATTTATAATGACCACGGACAAGATAAAGATCCCCAACTCACATCAGGACTACAAGATACCAGGTACTTTCAGCTGCATCACATCTAATGTTGTGTACCTAATTATATGTACTAAATGTCCAACTGGGGGTCTGTATGTGGGGAGACCGGGCAAAAACTGAGAACAAGGATGAATTCTCATCGCCACGCAATAAGAGAAAAAAGAATGGATCTACCTGTGGCAAAACATTTTTGCTCCCCTGATCATAGCATGTCAGATATGAAAATACTGGTACTAAGAAGCAGATTCACATCTCTGAGGCAGAGAAGAATTTGCGAATACAAATTGATGGTGACCTTTGACACTCTTAATGCTGGAATGAACCTGTCACATGGTTTTATGGCCTATTACATCAATTAAGGAGTTTACTCCAAATACCCTGTGAAAACATCACAAAACATTACCAGACCCCAATCAGAGGGTAATAAAACTTTCTCTCCTTATCTATGAATTGTTCCAATGTTTGTGCTCGTCCCTCTGCCATGGTGACTGTTCTGCTTCACGTCACTTGTCTTACCTATTGCATTTTTTCTGTGTTTTTGTGTATAAATATGTGATTCTTCAGATTTTGTATTAGTTCAGCCTGATGAAGAGACCTGAGTAGTCTCGAAAGCTTGCAATTTGTTACCATCTTTTCAGTTAGCCATTAAAAGGTATCAACCACTGAGGACTCTCAACTCTAAATATTTTGCCATTAAGTGCAGTGACACATATCTCCCCTCTATTACTTTACTAGTGACTTTGTCACACAACCCATTTAAGGGAGTGATGAGAGACAGGATACAAGAAAGTAAAATTCGCTGAACCGTGCATCGCGCGCTGCTATTTTTCCTTGACGGGGATCAATGATGTACGGAGGCTGGTGGAATTTTAGTGCCATGGCTGCTTTTTAGTCCCAGTGCTTTTTTAGGGTCTGGGTAAAGGGTCGGTCCATGTCTTCTAATGCCAGCTCACACTCATTCTTCCATAAGTAAGTATCATGTAACTGTAAATTTCTTCAGCAATGTTGGGCCACAAATTTAACTAATTGATGGTTTCAAAAGCCAGAGGCTACTGTCAGACAGCCGTAGATTATCTCATGTGAGAGAATCTGGTAGATTATGGATATGACACTCTGATCATACTATTATCAGAGTTTGATCAGAGTGTAAGAATAATGTGATCCTATTCTCTCGGACGAGGAAAGATGGAGAAAAGAAGTTTTCCATCTTGTTCATTCTGTGAGTCCACGGAATTCGGACTGTTCTCGGAAGTCATCACATATGACCTCCTCAATACTGTGTTAACTAAGCTGTGATTTGTTGAAGATTGTAATTTTTTGATTTGCACCCTTTTGTAAATTTATTTTGTTTATATTATTAATTTTTCCGTTAAAGTTTTTATTTTATGTGACATTAGTTGTACTAGAGAGAAGGAGGAATGCCACCAAAAAATGTAAGAAAATCAGTGGTAGAGCCATCACCTTAGGATTGTCACTCTAGTAAGAAGGGGCTAAGGGGTAAAATTGCTAAGTTTTAAAAATCCCCTCAAAGAAAACTGCGGTTAACACACAGTTCCTTAACAATCTGGAGAGTGAAAATTCTGGGTCTAGATTTGCTGCACTGGACATGGAGAAATGGAGCAACAAGCCAGACGGTAAGGCCGGGGGAAATATTTTAGGAGAAAATTCTGTCTATTGTTGGGGAATGCGATGGGTTACTTGAGGATCATTTTTTGCAAATTGAAGAATGAAATGATACAGCTTCAATATGGGATGATGTTAACAGGATTTGGATTAAATTGAAAGAGAGTGTGAGATTGTCAAACTCAAACAGGAATTGTTGGAAGTGAGAGAAGAAGTAACAAAGGTGGAAGTGATTAATAATCTCATCAAAAATAGCATTGCTGAATTAGAGAACCAGTCTTGCCAGTTTAATCTTAGAAGCATTGCTCTCCATGAAGGGGAAGGAGAAGAGATTTGTGAGGTTTTATTAAAAATGGCTACTAGATAAATTAGATATAGAGCAAGTTATGCACAACAGATTAAAAAATGGCTACTAGATAAATAGCAAATTATGCACAACAGAGTATCAAAACATTTTGTAGGTTGTAAAGAACTTAAAATGGTCATTTGTTGAATTTTCTGCATTGAGAGGTCACATTTACTGAAATCAAAGGCTTTTTCAATCCTAAACATCTTAAAAGGCCAAGCTGCATGATTGTTAACATGAGAATTCTTCTTTGATATCACCTTCACAATTATTATTATTATTATTTATTATTATAGCGCCATTTAATCCATGGCGCTTTACATGTGAGGTGGCGTATACATAATAAATACAAGTACAGTAATCTTAGACAATACAAGTTACGACTGGTACAGTAGGAGAGAGTACCCTGCCTTCAAGGGATGGGTGAGGATACAGTAGGCGAGGGTAGAGCTGGTCGTGCAGCGGTTTGGTGGATCTGTGGTTACTGCAGGTTGTAGGCTTGTTGGAAGAGGTAGGTCTTCAGGTTCTTTTTGAAGGTTTCCATGGTAGGCAAGAGTCTGATATGTTGTGGTAGAGAGTTCCAGAGTAGGGGGGATGCGCGGGAGAAATCTTGTATGCGATTGTGGGAAGAGGAGATAAGAGGGAAGTAGAGAAGGAGATCTTGTGAGGATTGGAGGTTGCGTGCAGTTAGGTACCGGGAGACGAGGTCACAGATGTATGGAGGACACAGGTTGTGGATGGCTTTGTATGTCATGATTAGGGTTTTGAACTGGATTCTTTGTGTAATGGGGAGCCAGTGCAGGGATTGACAGAGGGGCGAGGCCGGGGAATAGCGGGGGGACAGGTGGATTAGTCGGGCAGCAGAGTTTAGAATAGATTGGAGGGGTGCAAGAGTGTTAGAGGGTGAGGCCACAGAGCAGGAGGTTGCAGTAGTCGAGGCGGGAGATGATGAGGGCATGAACTAGGGTTTTTGCAGATTCTTGGTTGAGGAATGTACGGATACGTGAGATATTTTGAGTTGAAGTCGGCAGGAGGTGGAGAGGGCTTGGATATGTGGTTTAAAAGAGAGATCAGTGTCAAGGATAACCCAGAGGCAGCGAGCTTGTGGGACTGGAGAGAGTGGGCAGTCGTTTACATTAATTGATAGGTCCATTGGAGGGGTTGTGTGAGATGGGGATAAGATAATGAATTCTGTTTTGTCCATATTAAGCTTTAGGAATCTAGCGGAGAAAAAGGATGAAATAGCGGACAGACATTGAGGGATTCTGTTTAGTAGGGAGGTGATATCTTGTCCAGAGATGTAGATCTGTGTGTCATCAGCACAGAGGTGATATTCAAAGCCGTGAGATTCTATGAGCTGTCCGAGGCCGAAGGTGTAGATGGAGAAGAGCAGGGGCCCTAGGCCTGAACCTTGCGGGACTCCCACAGATAGAGGGTGCGATGAGGAGGTGGTGTGTGAGTGGGAGACTCTGAATGTCCGGTCTGTTAGGTATGATGCAATCCAAGATAGGGCCAAGCCTGTGATACCAAGAGGTGAGAGGGTCTGTAGTAATAGGAAATGGTCCACTGTGTCAAAGGCAGAGGACAGGTCCAGGAGGAGGAGGACAGAGTAGTGTCGCTTGGCCTTGGCAGATAGTAGGTCATTGGTAACCTTAGTTAGGGCAGTTTCAGTGGAGTGGTATGGCCGGAAGCCAGATTGTAGGTGGTCGAGGAGGGAGAAAGATGAGAGGTGGGAGGACAGTTCAAGATGGACGTGTTGTTCCAGTAGTTTTGAGGCATAGGGGAGAAGTGATATAGGGCGATAGCTAGATACAGAGGATGGGTCAAGAGAGGGCTTTTTTAGGATAGGTGTGATTGAGGCATGTTTAAAGCTTGAGGGGAAAACACCAGTTGTTAGTAAATAGGTTGAAGAGATGGGTTAGGGTTGGAATGAACACTGTGGTGAGGTTTGGGATGAAGTGGGATGGGATTGGGTCAAGTGCACAGGTAGTGAGATGTGATCTTGAGAGTAGGGTGGAGAGTCGATCTTCTGTAATGGTGGAGAAGTTGGTTTTGAAGGAGAAGGGCAGGGCAGTTAGAAGGAAGGGCTCTGGGGGTTGTTGACCAAAACTGTGTCTGATGTTATCAATCTTCTCCTTGAAAAATGAGGCAAAGTCTTCGGCTGAGATGAGGGTGAGGGAGGAGGTGCTGGGGGTCAGAGGAGAGAATTGAAGGTGTTGAATAACAGTTTGGGGTTGTGAGACAATGAGGATATGAGAGATGAGAAGTAGGTGGTCTTGAAAGTAGTGAGGGACTGTTTGAATGTGATGAAGTCCTCATTGGAGTGCGATCTTTGGAGTGTGGTCTTGAAAGTAGTGAGGGACTGTTTGAATGTGATGAAGTCCTCATTGGAGTGCGATCTTTTCCATTTCCGCTCAGCAGCCCTGGAGGCTCGCCTCAGTTCTTTCGTCCATTGAATTTGAGAGTTTTTGGAGTTTCTGCTTGAATTTCTTTGCCGCATGTAAGGAAAGCTTCCCAAATCTTCCCAGTTTTGATGTGAACAGTCTTCCTCATAGATCTATTGCTTTATAATAATCTAAAGGTTCTCAATAAGGTTGAGGTCAGGGAAGGATGGTGGACACCCATCAGTTTCTCTCCATTTATACCCATAGCAACCAATGACTCAGAATTCTTTGCATCATGAGATGGGGCATTGACCTGCATGAAGATGATTTAGCTACTGATGGCACAGTCCTTCTTTTTGCACCATGGTAGAAAGTCGTCAGTTAGAAACTCTATATACTTTGCCAATTTTCATGCCTTCACTGACCTTAAAGGGGACTACCAACTCTCACTCCATGATTCCGGCCCAAAACATGACCCTGCCACCTATTTGCTGATGTAGCAGCCTTGTTGGGACATGGTGGCCATCCACAAACCATCCAGTACTTCATCCATCTGGACCATCCAGGGTCACACGCCACTTATCAGTAAGCAAGACTGTTTTAAAATCAGTCTTCATGTATGTCTGAGCCCACTGCAACCATTTCTGCTTGTGAGCACTGTTCAGGGGTGGCGAATAGTAAGTTTATACACAACATCAAGCCTATGGAGGAACCTAAACTTTAAGGTTTGAGACTCCAGAGGCACTAGCAGCTTCTGTGTGGCCCAGCTTCGCAAGGCACACATGTCTCCTGGAAAATGCACAGGAAGGTAACTGTAAAGCTTGATATTCATTCACGCACACTTCTCAGCATTGCCACTAGAGGCATATCAGACTATTTAGTAGTGTGACGTAGCAATAGTGAGTCATTCCAGTCAGTCTGTGCAGGAGGAGAGGAGACAGCACATTCCAGTCAGAGCTCAGTCTGAGCTAGACAGAAGAGATTCAAGTTCCTGTCTTTGGACAGAGAAGATCAGATTAGTCTTGGAGGGAGAGGAGAGAAGACTGAACCCACACAGAGCTTGTGTAGCTCATCTGATAAGAAAGTGGAGGCTAGTACGGGTGAAGTGAATCATCTTAGCCTAGTCAGAGCTACCCCTTAACCTGCTACTCAGAACAAGCTGTCTGTGTTCCTAAGAAAGTGGAAGGTGACTCTCAGAGCTACAGCGTAAATACAGTCTGACGAAGCGTCCTGTGAGCTGCTCTGGACAGAGTTCTGTGAAGGAAAGAAGGAAAGGAATTACAGCAGTTATACCAACGAGTCAACTGAGAACAGGTCAGTGAGCACTGAAGGAAAGCTGACCTTGGCACGATTGCTACACGTGCTTATGTTAAGGGCGAGAGCAGGGCAAAGGGCGAGTGGAGAAGTAAGAGTGACAAAGGGACAAATCACCCTCACTCAATTAAACCGGACACCGGGGTCCGAAGCATTGCTAGTACTTCACGCCTAGTAATAAGAAAACCGGAGGCCTTTCTGGACTTCAAGTCACAGAAGGTAGCCCTAAGTGCCGATACGTAACCGGGGTCAGGAAGAACAACAGTCTAGCAGGGCCCTGCACCAAAGACTAGTTCTATTCAACAGAAGACTCCACCACAATGTTGGTCGGGCGTAGTTGCTATTAAAAGAGTTGCACTTGACTTTATGCAAGTTGTGCTCACACACATTAAAAGGATAAAGGAGGCCTCTAACCTGCTCAACAGTTTCCTGAATGTGCATTCTCCAACCTAACCAGCTTCCCGGGACATACCTGCAACACCTACAAGTAAAGGTATGGAAAGAGACTGCATTGTGTGTGACTGAATTCTTATCTGCACCCTGCATCACCACCATAGACTTTGAGGGACCAGTCCCACCTGTGGGGGACTTAACACCTAGCTGCCATAACATCCCCTCAGAGATCTACCCTGCAGCGCTGGTCAATCAGATCAGAAACCACAGGTGGCGTCACGAACTACTATAACTACAATCCCTTGTAAATATTCCCCCATTGCATGACCGCCAGGGCCACGGACCGAGCTCTGCTGCCAGTGACATTCCCCATAGACTTCCATGGGCTCGGTTCCGAGTACCCCATAGCCCTGGTACCACCAATGTGGTGTGCGTCATCTTTGGCGTCACAAACAGGATACGAAGCTTGCAAATTGTGAGTCCTGTGTTGCCTATATTGACTGTTTTGTGCAGAAAAGACTGTTTGCTGTTTTGTCATTTTTGGCGCCATTTACCGCCATTTTGCCGCCATATTCGCGCCCTGAGGCGCTGGTGAAGAAGGTGGGCGTGCATTCGTGGGCGTGTACCCCCCTGTGGCGCGAAAGTTATGGCCGCCCTCTCAAAATGCTACTATAATGTGAGATCCTACCGCACTGCAAGGGAGATCCGCCTTCTCTTCCTCCTCTATGTCATGGAGAAGGTGGATGCGGTGCTGGAAGATGTGGCCCGCCACCGCAAAGAAGTGGAGGAGATGGAGAAAAGCTGGCGTGCCCTGAAACAGCGGCTGTTGTGGGACGCAACACTCTCCCCTCCAGGAGCGCAACCATTACCTGTGGCACCAGTGCCAGCGGCTGATGAGAAACCGGAGGCCGCCTCCAAAAGTGCTGATCCCGACTCCACCGATGAAGCGGCGGGAGAGAAGGAGGCTGAGGAGGCCCTGCCCGTTCCGGAGTACCAGCCAGGCCTGGAGGCCGCAGCGGAATGCAGTTCCCCGGTAGGGACACCGGAGGAGACCCAACTGTCAGCGATAGAAAACGACTGGGAGCAGCGACAGCAGCCGGTTAGTGCGTTCCCAACTGAGCCCCTGCGCACACCTGCGTCCTACTCGGAATCGCAAGCCCCAGCAGCGTCATCTTTGGCGTCAGCACCAAGCAGTGCACCAATCTCGCAACCTGCGTCCTCTTCTGCACCCATGACCCACTCTGCATCGCAACCTGTGATTACTTCAGCATCGCCCCCTGCGTACACCTCAGCAACGCAACCTGCGACCATTTCAGCATCACAATCTGCGACTACCTCAGCAACGCAACCTGCGTTTTACTACAGGGAGATCCCCGTTGGGTTCCCAGTTCGAATGAAGGATGTAGCCACTCAAACACAGATCGCAGGACATGATCTCTTTGTTATGCGTTCAAAAGAACACTGCGTCGTTCCAGCCCAGGAGTGGAAGACGTTATTGAAGTTTGCAAGAAAGAAGAAAATCAGTAGGACCCAGACAGGGGTTTACTGCAACTGAACATGTACAAAGTTTGAAGAAGTTTTATGAAAAATTGCACTTTATAGAAATGTTGAATAATGTTTACTACTATGCTTATTTAAAGTAGAATACCCGGCTGGGTAAAGAGTTAAAGTAAAAGTTGATTGAAATGTGATTTTACTTGAAAAATGTTTTATCATGCAAAGGACTGCGTGGCTGTGGACTTTGCCAGCCCAAAAACTTTCATTGTAAATAGTTCGCACTTCGGTGCCCCATTTTGGTTTTACATAAAACCTAAATTACCTCTGAAGAAAAACCCGTATGGTGTGGCCTAGAGTGAGGTCTGCAGCAATGAAGTCCTGCAGCCCACCCAGGACCCACGTGGGAGGTTTTTGGTGCGGGTCCTCCACAAGAATCTTGTCTTATACTGTGTATATTTATCGAAAAGTATTTTGATAATTTTCTACTGAACTATGTACAAATTGTAACGTTTAAGAGTCCTTACCTCCCGCAAGGGATGAGTTATTATGTTGATGTTATATGCAAAACAAAAATGTTTTTCTTTTCTATTTCAGCCCGGGAGTGCTGAGTTTAACTAGGGGGGGATGTGTGGCCCAGCTTCGCAAGGCACACATGTCTCCTGGAAAATGCACAGGAAGGTAACTGTAAAGCTTGATATTCATTCACGCACACTTCTCAGCATTGCCACTAGAGGCATATCAGACTATTTAGTAGTGTGACGTAGCAATAGTGAGTCATTCCAGTCAGTCTGTGCAGGAGGAGAGGAGACAGCACATTCCAGTCAGAGCTCAGTCTGAGCTAGACAGAAGAGATTCAAGTTCCTGTCTTTGGACAGAGAAGATCAGATTAGTCTTGGAGGGAGAGGAGAGAAGACTGAACCCACACAGAGCTTGTGTAGCTCATCTGATAAGAAAGTGGAGGCTAGTACGGGTGAAGTGAATCATCTTAGCCTAGTCAGAGCTACCCCTTAACCTGCTACTCTGAACAAGCTGCCTGTGTTCCTAAGAAAGTGGAAGGTGACTCTCAGAGCTACAGCGTAAATACAGTCTGACGAAGCGTCCTGTGAGCTGCTCTGGACAGAGTTCTGTGAAGGAAAGAAGGAAAGGAATTACAGCAGTTATACCAACGAGTCAACTGAGAACAGGTCAGTGAGCACTGAAGGAAAGCTGACCTTGGCACGATTGCTACACGTGCTTATGTTAAGGGCGAGAGCAGGGCGAAGGGCGAGTGGAGAAGTAAGAGTGACAAAGGGACAAATCACCCTCACTCAATTAAACCGGACACCGGGGTCCGAAGCATTGCTAGTACTTCACGCCTAGTAATAAGAAAACCGGAGGCCTTTCTGGACTTCAAGTCACAGAAGGTAGCCCTAAGTGCCGATACGTAACCGGGGTCAGAAAGAACAACAGTCTAGCAGGGCCCTGCACCAAAGACTAGTTCTATTCAACAGAAGACTCCACCACAATGTTGGCCGGGCGTAGTTGCTATTAAAAGAGTTGCACTTGACTTTATGCAAGTTGTGCTCACACACATTAAAAGGATAAAGGAGGCCTCTAACCTGCTCAACAGTTTCCTGAATGTGCATTCTCCAACCTAACCAGCTTCCCGGGACATACCTGCAACACCTACAAGTAAAGGTATGGAAAGAGACTGCATTGTGTGTGACTGAATTCTTATCTGCACCCTGCATCACCACCATAGACTTTGAGGGACCAGTCCCACCTGTGGGGGACTTAACACCTAGCTGCCATAACATCCCCTCAGAGATCTACCCTGCAGCGCTGGTCAATCAGATCAGAAACCACAGGTGACGTCACGAACTACTATAACTACAATCCCTTGTAAATATTCGCCCATTGCATGACCGCCAGGGCCACGGACCGAGCTCTGCTGCCAGTGACATTCCCCATAGACTTCCATGGGCTCGGTTCCGAGTACCCCATAGCCCTGGTACCACCAATGTGGTGTGCGTCACTTCAAATACCTGTATGCTGCTTTGTAACGAGATTTTAATAGCATTTCCAGATCTCATAAGACATTATTCATTTAAATGTCCACCACTAATAAACTACAGATAATTGGGAAAATTGAATAGGGAAAAGGGTAAGTTAATATAGCTTTTATTATTAATTGTATAAAATGATATAAAAATTATTAAAATAGTTCACATACGCCTGTGACGACACAGCATTTCTTCTAAACCCCTTCCCGACAAGCGCCGTACTAGTACTGCTCTGCGGGAACTGCGTTCCTGTAAACAGCAGTACTAGTATGGCGGCAAGATCGTGCGGCCTCACACTGAGCGCCGCAGCGATCACGTGCGGGTGTCAGCTGTATATGACAGCTGACACCCGGCAGCAATGCCCACGATCGGTGCTAGCGCTGATCATGGGCATTTAACCCCTCTGATGCCCCTGTCAGTAGTGACAGCGGCACAGAGAAGAATCGCTCAGGGAGGGGGCTCCCTGCGCGCTCCCACCGGAACAAGGAGATGCGATCACGTTGTTCCGGTGGTCTCCATGGAGACCTCTGGCTCCAAGATGGCCGCGGGGTCCTTCCGGGTACTGCAGGGAGGTGGCTTGCGAGCGCCTGCTGAAAGCAGGTGCCGGCAAGCCTTCTTCACTGCCTATCAGATTGCTGATCTGACACTGTGCTATGCAAAGTGTTAGATCAGTGATTTGACATGATATAGTAATATCCCACACTGGGACAATGTAATAAAGTTAAAAAAAATTAGAATGTGTAAAAATATTTTTTTTAAAAAATCTCCAAATAAAGAAAAAAAAAGTAAATATTTTTCCAATAAATCCATTTATTTATGTAAATAAAAAAAACAATAAAAATACACATATTTGGTATCGCCACATCCATAATGACACGCTCTATAAAACTGACCCACTAGTTAACCCCTTCAGTGAACACCGTAAAAAAATAAATTAAAAACGAGGCAAAAAACAATGCTTTATCATCATACCGCCGAACAAAAAGTGCAATAAAACGCGATCAAAAAGACTGATGTAAATAAAATGGTACAGCTGAAAACATCATCTTGTCCCGCAAAAAACAAGGCCTCACATGACTTTGTGGGCCAAAATATGGAAAAATTATAGCTCTCAAAATGTGGTAAGGCAAAAACTATTTTTGCTATAAAAACCCTCTATAAATAGTAAATCAAACCTCCCTTTATCAACGCCTTAGCTAGGGAAAAATAATAAAAGAAAAAAAATGTATTAATTTTCATTTTCCCATTAGGGTTAGGGTTAGGGTTGGGGTTAGGGTTAGGGTTGAGGCTAAAGTTAGGGTTAAGGTTGGTGCTAAAGTTAGGGTTAGGGTTGGGATTAGGGTTGGGATTAGAGTTAGGGTTGGAATTAGGGTTAGGGTTGGAATTAGGATTAGAGGTGGGATTAGGGCAAGGGTTTGGATTAGGGTTAGGTTTGTTGTTAGGGTTATGGTTAGTGTTGGGATTAGGGTTAGGGGTGTGTTGGGGTTAGGGTTGGAGTTAGAATTGGGGGAATTCCTCTGTTTAGGCACATCAGGGGCTCTCCAAATGTGACATGGCGTCTGATCTCAATTCCAAACAATTTTGCATTGAAAAGTCAAACTGCGCTCCTTCCATTCCAAGCTCTGCCATGAGCCCAAACAGTGGTTTACCTGCATATATGGGGTATCAGCGTACTCAGGATAAATTTAACAACAACTTTTGTGGTCCAATTTCTCCTCTTACCTTAGTAAAATAAAACAAATTGGATCTCTCAAGTAATTTTTTTGTGTAAAAAGGTAAATGTTCATTTTTTTTAAACATTCCAAAAATTCCTGTGAAACACCTGAAGAGTTAATAAACTTCTTGAATGTGGTTTTGAGTACTTTGAGGGGTGAAGTTTTTAGAATTGTGTCACTTTTGGGTATCTTCTATCATATAGGCCCCTCAAAGTCACTTCAAGTGTGAGGTGGTTCCTAAAAAAAAAAGTTTTGCAAATTTTGTTGTAAAAATGAGAAATCGCTGGTCAACTTTTAACCATTATAACTTCCTAACAAAAAAATTTGTTCCAAAATTGTGCTGATGTAAAGTAGACATGGGGAAAATGAGCTTAACTTGAGTTGGTACACATGCAGCATATAAGAGCATGTTCACATTGGCCATAAAACATATAAACCTACAGAAGAAAAAGTGAGCAAAACTCTGCTGTAACTAAGTAAATAAAAAGCAAAATGTGCCTTTAACCCCTTAACCCCCAAGGCGGTTTGCACGTTAATGACCGGGCCAATTTTTACAATTCTGACCACTGTCTCTTTATGAGGTTATAACTCTGGAACGCTTCAACGGATCTTCACGATTCTGAGAATGTTTTCTTGTGACATATTGTACTTCCTGAAAGTGGTAAAATTTCTTCGATATAATTTGCGGTTATTTATGAAAAAAATGGAAATATGACACAAAATTTTGAAAATTTTACAATTTTCAAACTTTTATTTTTTATTCCCTTAAAACAGAGAAATATGTCGCACAAAATAGTTACTAAATAACATTTCCCACATGTCTACTTTACATCAGCACAATTTTGAAACCAAATTTTTTTTTTGCTACGAAGTTATAAGGGTTAAAAGTTGACCAGCGATTTCTCATTTTTACAACAAATTGTACAAAACCATTTTTTTAGGGACCACCTCACATTTGAAGTCACTTTGAGGGGTCTATATGGCAGAAAATACCCAAAAGTGACACCATTCTAAAAACTGCACCCCTCAAGGTACTCAAAGCCACATTCAAGAAGATTATTAACCCTTCAGGTGCTTCACAGGAGCTGAAGCAACTTGGAAGGAAAAAATGAACATTTAACTTTTTAGTCACAAAAATTATCTTTTACAAACAATTTTTTATTTTCACAAGGGTAAAAGGAGAAAATGGACAGAAAAAGTTGTTGTGCAATTTCTACTGAGTACGCCGATACCCCATATGTGGGGGAAAACCACTGTCTGGGCGCACGGCAGGGCTTAGAAGGGAAGGAGCGCCTTTTGACTTTTTCAAACAAAATTGGCGGGAATTGAGATTGGATGCCATGTCGCGTTTCGAGAGCCCCCAAAACAGTGGAAACCCCCCACAAAAGTTACACCATTTTGGAAAATAGACCCCCTAAGGAACTTATCTAGATCTGTTGTGAGCACTTTGAACCCCCAAGTGTTTCACTAAAGTTTATAATGCCTGGGTGTGAAAAAAAAAAAAAAAATTCCACAAAAATGATTTTTTTGTCCCCAAGTTTTGATTTTTCCCAAGGAAATTGGACCCCAAAAGTTGTTGTCCAATTTGTCCTGAGTTCGCTGATACCCCATATGTGGGGGAGAAATACTGTTTGGACGCACTGGAGGGCTCGGAAAGGAAGTAATGACGTTTTGGAATGCAGACTTTGATGGGTGTCATGTTCAGTTTGCAGAGTCCCTGATGTGCCTAAACAGTGGAAACCCCCCACAAGTGACCCCATTTTGGAAACTAGACCCCCTAAGGAACTTATCTAGACCTGTGGTGAGCACTTTGAAACCCCAAATTCTTCACGCAATTTTATAATGCCCGGGCATGAAATAAAAAATCCTATTTTTTTCCCACAAAAGTAATATTTAAGTCACCAATTTTTTATTTTTCATAGGATAACATAAGAAATTGGACCATAAAAGTTGTTGTCCAATTTGTCCTGAGTACCCTGATACCCCACATGTGGGGGGAAACCACTGTTTGGGCGCACGGCAGAGCTCAGAAGGGAAGGAGCACCATTTGACTTTTTCAAACCAAAATTGGCTGGAATCGAGATTGAACGCCATGTCGCATTTGGATAACACCTGATGTGCCTAAACAGTGGAAGTCCCCACAAGTGACCCCATTTTAGAAACTAGACCCCCTAAGGAACTTATCTAGATCTGTGATGAGCACTTTGAACCCCAAGTGCTTCACACAAGTTTATAACGTAGAGCCGTAAAATAAAAAAATCATATTTTTTCCACAAAAATGATCTTTTCACCTCAATTTTTATTTTCCCAAGGGTAACAAGACATCGAAAATTATTGTGCAATTTATCCTGAGTACGCTGATACCCAATTTGTGGGGGTAAACCACTGTTTGGGTGCATGGCAGAGCTCTGAAGGGAAGGAGCGCAGTTTGACTTTTCAACGCAGAATTGGCTGTATTCCATGTCGCGTTTGGAGAGCCCCTGATGTGCCTAAACAGTGGAAACCCCCACAAGTGACACCATTTTGGAAACTAGACCCCTTAAGGAACTTATCTAGATCTGTTGGGAGCACATTCAACCCCCAAATGTTTCACTAACGTTTATAATGCCTGGGTGTAAAAGCAAAAAAAAAAAAAAAATTCCACAAAAAATAATTTTTAGTCCCCAATTTTCCAATTTTTGATTTTTCATAAAGTAATTGGACCCCAAAAGTTGTTGTCCAATTTGTCCTGAGTACGCTGATACCCCATATGTGGGGGGAAATACTGTTTGGGTGCATGGCAGGGCTCGGAAAGGAAGTAATGACATTTTGGAATGCAAACTTTGATGGGTGTCATGTTCAGTTTGCATAGTCCCTGATGTGCCTAAACAGTGGAAACCCCCACAAGTGACCCCATTTTTGAAACTAGACCCCCTAAGGAACTTATCTAGATCTGTGGTGAGCACTTTGAACCCCAAGTGCTTCACACAAGTTTATAATGCCCGGGCATGGAAATAAAAAATCCTATTTTTTTCCCACAAAAATGATCTTTTAGTCACCAATTTTTATTTTCCCAAGGGTAAGGGGAGAAATTTGACCCAAAAAGTTGTTGTCCAATTTGTATCGAGTACGCTGATACCCTATATGTGGGAGAAAACTACTGTCTGGGGGCACGTTGGGGCTCGGAATAGAAGTAGTGACGTTTAGTTATGCAGACTTTGATGGAATGGTCTGCGGGTGTCATGTCGCGTTTGGAGAGACCCTGATGTGCCTAAACAGTGGAAACCACCCACAAGTGACCCCATTTTGTAAACTAGACCCCTAAAGGAACTTATTTAGATGTATGGTGAGCGCTTTGAACCCCAAGTGCTTCACAGAAGTTTATAACGCCCGGACGTGAAAATAAAAAAAATCATATTTTTTCCACAAACATGATTTTTAGTCCCCAGTTTTTTATGTTCCCAAGGGTAACAGGAGAAATTGGACCCAAAAAGTTGTTTTCCAATTTGTCCTGAGTACGCTGATACCCTATATGTGGGAGAAAACTACTGTATGGGCAGACGTCGGGGCTCGGAAGTGAAGTAGTGACGTTTTGCATTGCAGACTTTGATGGAATGGTCTGCGGGTGTCATGTCGCGTTTGGAGAGCCCCTGTGCCTAAACAGTGGAAACCCCCACAAGTGACCCCATTTTGGAAACTAGACCCCCAAAGGAACTTATTTAGATGTGTGGTTAGAACTTTGAACCTCCAAGTGCTTCACAGAAGTTTATAACGTAGAGCCATAAAAATAATAAATCATATTTTTTTCTACAAAAACGATATTTTCGCCCCCAATTTTTTTTTCCCAAGGGTAACAGAGGAAATTGGACCCCAAGAGTTATTGTGCAATTTGTCCTAAGTATGCTGATACCCCATATGTGGGGGTAAACTACTGTTTGGTCGCATGGCAGAGCTCAGAAGGGAAGGAGCACCGTTTGACTTTTTCAACGCCGAATTGGCTGGAATTGAAATCAGACGCCATGTCACATTTGGAGAGCACCTGATGTGCCTAAACAGTGGAAACCCCCCAATTCTAACTCCAACCCTAACCCCAACACACCCCTAACCCTAATCCCAACCCTAATCATAACCCTAACCACAAACCTAACCCTAACACACCCGTAACCCTAGTCCCAACCCTAACCCTAACTTTAGCCCCAACCCTAACCCTAAACGGAAATAAATACATTTTTTTAATTTTATTATTTTTCCCTAACTAAGGGCGTGATAAAGGGGGGTTTGATTTACTATTAATAGTGGGTTTTTATGATTGGCAGCTGTCAAGGTAAAAGACGCTTTTTATTGCAAAAAGTCGTTTTTGCATCATCACATTTTGGGAGCTATAATTTTTCTATATTTTGGCCCACAGAGTCATGTGAGGTCTTATTTTTTGCGGGACGAGGTGAAGTTTTTATTGGTACCATTTTTGGGCACATGACATTTTTTGATCGCTTTTTATTACGATTTTTGGAAGGCAGAATGAACAAAAACCAGCAATTCATGAGTTTCTTTTGGGGGAGGGGCGTTTATAGCGTTCCGCGTGTGGTAAAATTGATAATGGAGCTTTATTCTTCGGGTCAGTACGATTACGGCGATACCTCATTTATATCATTTTTTTATGTTTTGGAGCTTTTATACAATTAAAACGATTATATATAAAAAATAATTATTTTTGCATCGCTTTATTCTGCGAGCTATAACTTTTTTATTGTTTCTCTGATGATGCTATATGGCAGCTCGTTTTTTGCGGGACAAGATGACGTTTTCAGCGGTACCATGCTTGTTTGTATCCGTCTTTTTGTCCGCGTGTTATTCCACTTTTTGTTCGGCAGTATGATGATAAATCATTGTTTTTTAGACTTGTTTTTCTTACTTTTTTTTTAAGGGGTTCACTAAATGGGTTAACTAGTGGGACAATTTTATAGGGTGGGTCGTTACGGACTCGGCGATACTAAATATGTGTACTTTTATTGTTTTGGTTTTTTTTACATTAAAGAAGTGAATTTATTGGGGAATATTTTTTTTTTTCATTATTTAGGATTTTTTTTTTACACATGTTTATTTTAATTTTTTTAACATTTTTACTTTGTCCCAGGGTGGGACATCACAGTATGGGGTCAGATAGCTGGTGTGACAGTGTGCACAGCACTCTGTCACACCAGCGATCGCACAGGCAGTGCTGGAGGCTTCTCTGTGCCTGCTCTCAGCAGGCACTGAGGAAGCCGCCTCCCTGCAGGACCCGGCGGCCATCTTGGATCCGGTGTCCTGCAGTGAGGAGAGTCCCTCGGAACATCGCGACTCATCGCGCTGTTCTGAGGGTCTCAAGGGAGCGCGCAGGGAGCCCCTCCCTAGGCGATGCTCCCCTGTGCCCCCGGTACACCGTGATCATGTTTGATCGCGGTGTGCCAGGGGTTAATGTACCGGGAGCGGTCCGTAACCGCTCCTGACACATAGTGCCGGGTGTCAGCTGTGATAATCAGCTGACACCCGGCGGCAATCAGCTGCGCTCCCCCCGGGAGCGCAGCTGATCGCCCTGGACGTACTATTCCGTCCATGGGAATTAAGTACCAGGTCACATGGACGGAATATTACGTCCAATGGGATTAAGGGGTTAAATAACAAAGAGTTTATAATAATACTGTTTTTGATCAAAAATAGCATAAAAGCCATCCCACCACGACAACGTAACTCTGACAGGACAGTCCTACATTCATAAAAATATATAAAGCAGCATCCAGTCCAGGTGATAAAGTAAAAAAACTTCTTTATTCTGCCATCAAAAACATCAAATACAACGTTTCGGCCATAATGTGGCCTTTTTCAAGTACTTGATACTTGAAAAAGGCCACATTATGGCCGAAACGTTGTATTTGATGTTTTTGATGTCAGAATAAAAAAGTTTTTTTTTACTTTTTCACCTGGACTGGATGCTGCTTTATATATTTTTATGACTTTTGTGGTTCAATTGGGTCCTTGAACTGGAAGCGTGAATCCCAAATACTCCTGTTGTGCTGTCAGTGGCTCTCAATTTTCTAAGGACAGTCCTACATTGTCTAATATTAAAAACCTTACCATGGGTCAATGTAAGGTTGGGTCAATTCACACACCTCAGTGTGTGAATAAGGGCAGACAAAAGGATTGGGCCCCACCAATTGAACACAAGTCTGGGGAAGTGTATATTGTAAGTGTACAGGTAACATACTGACTCACCAGTGACGTCAGTCCTTCATCTTCGCATTTCATCTTCATCCAGCACAGACCTCCATCACTTCTTCCAGCCAGGACTCATCTCTGCAGGAAATAACACTTTTATCTAGAGCACCTCTTGCAGAGCACATTACTTAATTTTTTCCCAACTTCTACACTACACTGATGAAGAAACAAAGGCGACAGTGTCACCCTGCACAGTACCAGCACCCCCCCATTAAAAACAGTGTCCTCAAAAATAAAATATATCACTGCAGTAATAATATCCTTTAATTAGCCCCTAAAGTAATAATATCTTCCACCCGGCCCCTCTTGTGTCTCATTCCTGGATCTAGCCATATGCTCTCCCATCCTGGCTCCATATGTTCTCCCATCCTGCCCTCATGTGTCTCGATTCTGCCCCATGTGATGTCCCATCCTTCCCCATATGATCTCCCTATCCTGCTCCATTTGTCTCCATCCTGCTCCATGTGTCCCATGATCCTGCCCATCTGTCCCATGATCCAGCTCCATCTGTCCCATGATCCTGCCCCATGTACCCCAGGATCCTGCCTCATCTGTCCCATGATCTTGCCCCATAGTTCCCATGATCCTGCCCCATCTGTCCCATAATGCTACCTCATCTGTCCCATGATGTTGCCTGTCAAATGATTCTGTCCCATGATCCAGACCCATGTGTCTCCATCGTACCAACCAGCCCCATGATTCTGCCCTATGTGTCTCCATCCTGCCCCATGATCCTGCACCATATGTCTCCATCCTGCCTCATGTTCCTGCCCCATCTGTCTAAATCCTGCCCCATCTGTCTCCATCCTAACACATGATCATGCACCATATGTCTCCATCATGTCCTATTTGTCTCCATCCGTCCCCATGATCCTGCACCATGTGTCTCCATCTTGCCCCATGTTCCTTCCCCATTTGTCTCCATCCTGCCCCATGATCCTGCACCATATGTCTCCATCATACCCCATGTTCCTGCCCCATCTGTCTCCATCCAGCCCCATAATCCTGCACCATGTGTCTCCATCCTGTCCCATCTGTCTCCATCCTGCCCCATGATCCTCCACCATGTGTCTCCATCCTGCCACATGATGTTGCACCATCTGTCTCCATCCTGTGGCATGATACTGCACTTGTGTCTCCATCCTGCCATGTTTTGCCCATCTGTCTCTATCCTGCCCATCTGTCTCCATCCTGAAACCATGATCCTGCACCATGTGTCTCCATCCTGCCCCATGTTCTTCACCATCTGTCTCCATCCAGCCCCATCTGTCTCCATCTAGCCTCATGATCCTGCACTATGTCACATGCTGCAGGATCGTGGGGCAGGATGGAGACAGATGGGGCAGGATGGAGACAAACAGTCCATGTGTCTCCATCCTGCCGCCCAAACATATTGCAGCTTTCTTTCAATAAGAAAAAAAACAAACTCTTTCTCCTGATCTGGCACTTGATGTCGTATGACAATGATTTCATGCGTCGAAGACGTGCATGCTGACATCAGCTGCCTGCCTGTGATTGGCTGGCAACTGTTAACTATTGACGTGTGGGCCCTCGCGGCAATAAATTTTAACAGAATGTATGTCTTGGACGCACGTTCATTTACTGCACTGGCAGAATCCTCATGCCTGGTCTGGGCCCCCTCTGTTCAGCGGGCCCCATATGCCAATAAGGGCAGAAATGCCCTGATAGCGACCCTGGCTACCACTGTTGCACCTTATAGACAAACCTTGTGTTGTAAATGTAACAGCCATAGTATCTTATGGATTTTGGTCTTTGAATAAATAAATGAAAGTAAATCCTATTAATCCGGTTGTATTTGTCTGGGATCCTGAGCTTTGTGACACGGTGCTACGTACTATACAGGGAAGATTCATTAATAGTGAAGTCCACACTGGAAATCTCTGTAAACAAATAAAGCATTTACTCTTCGCTGACATTTAGGATGACAGATCAGCATTGCAGCGCTACATTTCCTTGTCTTGTAAGTTTATTTCTCTCTATTCTGGATTCATCCAATTTCCTGCCTCTATTTGTCACTGTTGAATTGAATGAAATAAAATCTTTACACCAAGAGGGTAAATAATAAAAATGTCTGAAGAGAAATGTTAACCATAGAGATGAGCAAACTAACTCAATGCAAATACAGGTTTGTCAAAAGTTTACGAACACTGCAAATTTAAACAATTTGTGATTTGTATGGCATGAATCGCCTAAAATGGCCACCACCATTGGCAAAGAATGCATCAGTTAGATGATATTGTGTACATTTGGATGGGCTTCCTCAAAATGCCTTGCAGATATCACATCATATTGTATAACACAACCAGTCATGAGGGAGTAACATAGCCTGTATACAAGCCAAGATGGGGAATCCAGCAGCCATTTTTTATGAATTTGGCTTTTTGGGGCATGCAACAGCCATTTTTGGTGAATATGGATACCGAGGAAACATCACAGCTCGCCATGCAAAAAATAATCGCTCACCCAGCCCCAGATCCTGAAAAATGGAGATGCTATCGGTCTCGGAAAATGGTGCAATTTATTTTATTATTAAACAAACTTTGGATTTTATTTTCACCACTTAAATAAAAAGAACATACACACGTGGTCAAAATTGTTGGTGCCCCTCGTTTAATGACAGAAAAACCCACAATGGTGACAGAATTAACTTGAATCTGACAAAAGTAATAATAAATCAAAAATCTATGAAAATGAACAAATGAAAGTCAGACATTGCTTTTCAGCCATGTTTCCACAGAATTTAAAAAAATAAATAAAACTCATGAAATAGGTCTGGACAGAAATGATGGTACCCCTGAAAATAATGTGACAAAAGGGACATGTTAAATAGCGGTGTGTCCACTAATTAGCATCACAGGTGTCTACAATCTTGGAATCAGTGCGTGGGCCTGTATAGAGGGCTACAGATACTCACTGTGCTATTTGGTGACATGGGGTGTATCACACTCAACATGGACCAGAGGAAGCGAAGGAAAGAGTTGTCTCAGGAGATTAGAAAGAAAATTATAGACAAACAAGTTAAAGGTGAAAGTTATAAGACCATCTCCAAGCAGCTTGATGTTCCTGTGAGTACAGTTGCACACATTATTCAGAAATTTAAGCTCCATGGGACTGTAGACAACCTCCCTGGACGTGGCCGCAGGAGGAAAACTGATGACAAATCAAGAGATGGATAATACGAATGGTAACAAAAGAGCCCAGAAAAACTTCTTAACAGATTAAAGGTGAACTTCAAGCTCAAGGAACATCAGTGTCAGATCGCACCATCCATCATTGTATGAGCCAAAGTAGACTTCAAGGAGGACACCATTTTTGAAAAAAAATTGTAACAAAGCCACACTGGAATTTGCCAACTACATGTTGATGAGCCACAAAGCTTCTGAGAGAATGTCCTATGGAAAAATTGAACTTTTTGGCAAGGCACATCAGCTCTATATTCTATATACCCTACTGTGAAACATGGAGGAGGCTCTGTTATGTTCTGGGGTTGTATTGCTGCATCTGGCACAGGGTGTCTAGAATCTGTGCAGGGTGCAATGAAATCTTAAGACTATCAAGGGATTCTAGAGAGAAATGTGCTGCCCAGTGTCAGAAAGCTTGGTCTCAGTCGTAGGTCAACAGGATAATGACCCAAAACACACAACTAAAAACACTCAAGAATGGCTAAGAGGAAAACATTGGACTATTCTGAAGAGGCCTTCTATGAGCTCTGACCTAAATCCTATTAAGCATCTTTCAAAAAGGCTGAAACATGCAGTCTGGAAAACGCAGCCTTCAAACACGAGACAACTGGAGCAGTTTGCTCTAGAGGAGTGGGCCAAAATACCTGTCAAGAGGTGCTGAAGTTTCCTTGATAGTTACAGGAATCGTTTGATTGCAGAGATTGCCTCAAAAGGTTGTGCAACAAAATATTAAGTTAAGGTACCATCATTTCTGTCTAGGCCTATTTCATGAGTTTTATGTTTAAAAAAAATCCTGTGGAAGCATGGTGGAAAAGCAATGATTGACTTTCATTTGTTCATTTTCATAGATTTTTGATTTATTATTACTTTTGTCAGAATCAAGTTATTTCTGTCACCATTGTGAATTTTTCTGTCATTAAACGAGGGGTGCCAACAATTTTGACCAGGTGTGCATATGGTTGGTATCTGTGAACTCTTAATAACCTGAAGAATTATAATGGCAGGTCAGTTTTAACATTTAATGAACATGGTAACAAAAAAACAATTGTGGAATTGCACTTTTTTGCAATTTAACTGCACTTGGATTTTTTTCCCACTTTCTAGTACATAATTTAGTTCAATAGTACAAGTCTTCCCACAAAAAACAAGCCATCACATGGCCTTACATACACAAAAATAAAAAAGTTATGGCTCTGGGAAGAAGGGGAGCAAAAAACTAGAAACGGAAAATGACCGGGGGTGAAGGGATTAATAGCTCGACCATCGCTCAACATATTTCCGCATCGCCTATGACTACAGTAGATGACATAGTAGAGGGGGAAATAAAATTACACCCACCGGTAGTAGCCAGTAAATGTAATTTTAAAATTTTACTACTTTATCTGGGCATCTGTTGTGTGTTACAAGTGTAAGGATTGAACTCACTCAGGTGCGTAGGAGGAAACAGGAGGCACATTCTCTTCAACTTCCATGTGGGTTTATTTGCTTCATTAACCTTCAAGTCAGCAACAAAAAGGTAAACAGTCTTTACATTACACAGACACAGCACCAATGTCCATAGTGGAGCTCTGCTCTCTCAGGCCTGTGGGTACACAGGCTGTGCAATGTCCAGCACGCAGGCTCTGTCTGGAGCCACAGACACAGGGAGGCTTCTCTCTCTCAAGACACAGACTACTCTGTAGTGTCCAGCATGGACACATGGAAATCTGTCCACAATAGCAGACTCCCAAACACTCACTGTCATGTGCCAAACAAACCTCCATTACATCGCTGTAACCACACCCGGGTACCTATCACATGGCTAGTCACGTGATCGTGACATCACCACAGGTCCTCAAACTCACAACCACACACAGGCTTCTGCTGGGAAAAAGGAGTATAGTGAGCACTCTCACCTCGGGGTGAGGTATATGAGTAGCCAGACCCTCCTATCTCTCAGAGCTACCCGTAACCCGGACCCAAGTGGAACAACAACCCCTTAGTGCTTACGTGCACTAAAGGAAAAATACTCCGAGTTACATCACAGGGAGCAGCCATCCCTGTGATACATACCTTCCATTAATTATGCGGCCATTAGTCACGCTACAATAGTCAGACACATCCTGTTTTATTTAAGAAGGAGGAACTCTGAAACTTACAAAGCCTATGTGGACAATGCAAGAAGTGCCAAAAATTAGAGGGAAGAGGGACTCCGATGCACCCTGTGTTAGACAAAAAGGAGGGCCTCATACACATTCTATTAAACTTGTTAGGTAATGGGACTCCAACACTAATAAAGCGTATGCAATAATAGCAAAGGCTGCCAAAAATTAGAAGTAGGAAAGGCAAAATACACTAGAAGAGACGTGGCGGAGGGCTTCAGAAAACCTTTTTTTCTTATTTTTAAAGAGTGAGATTCCTAGACTGGTAAAGCCTCTGCGCTAAGTGCAAGGGCTGCCAAAAACTGGAAGGAACAAGGATACACCTTGTTTTAGACATAAAGGAGGGCATCATACACATTCTGTTAAAATTCTTAGGTAGTGTGACTTCAAGACTAATAAAGTCTATGCAATAATAGCAAGGGTTGCCAAAAATTAGAAGGAGGAAATGCAAAACACACTAGAAGAGTCGTAGCGGAGAGCCTCAGAAAACCTTTTTTTCTTATTTTTAAAGAGTGAGATTCCAAGACAGGTAAAGCCTGTGCTAAGTGCAAGGGCTGCCAAAAACTGGAAGGAAGAGGGACTCCGATACACCCTGTTTTAAACATAAAGGAGGGCCTCATGCACATTCTGGTAAAATTGTTAGGTAGTGGGACTCCAAGACTACTAAAGCCTATGCACTAATTGCAAGAACTGCCAAAAATTAGAAGGAAGAGGGACTCCAATATACCTTGTATTATACATAAGTGAGGGCCTCGTACACATTCTGTTAAAATTGTTAGGTAAATGAAAAATTGTTAGGTAGTGGGACTCCAAGAATGGTAAAGCCTATGCATTAAGTGCAAGGGCTGACAAAAATTAGAAAGAGGGACTGCGTGAGGGACACCTGATGAACATCTGAAAATTTTGAGAGATTGTCGCCTGATGAACCATTAAAAATTATGTGTGAGGGTTGCCTGATGAACCTCTAAAGATTTTGAGTGAGGACCACCTGATAAACCTCTTAAAATTTTGAATGAGGACCGATGTTTAGCCTCTAAATATTTTGAGTGAGAGCCGCCTTATGACTCTCTAAAAATTTGAAGTGAGGGACACATGCTGACTCTCTAAAAATTTGGAACAAGGGCTGCATGATAACCCTGTTGATATGGAGGAGGCTGAGGAGAAGGAGGGGTGTAGGAACTGGCGTAGGAGGTGGAGGAAACCCTGATGGAACTAGGGCCCACAATCTTCGGCATCGCTAGAAAGTGTGAAGTTCCAGGGTCTGACTTGATCCTGGCCTCCACAAAGGTTCACACAGTGTGCGATCAGGGAAATGTAGTGTCCTTGGCCACAAGAACTTGTCCATGTGTCAGTTGTTAAGTGGATCTTTCCAGTAACTGCATAGGTCAGGGCATAGGTGATGTTATGGGACCCGTGCTGGTGGAAGGCGGGGATGGCACATCAGGAAAAATAGTAGTGGCTGGAGACCAAGTACTAGGAGTCTGAGAGGGTCCTAACTTCCACAAGGTTCACCCAGTGTGCCGTCAGGGAAATGTAGCATCCCTGGCCACAAGCACTTGTCTAAATGTCAGTCTTTAAGTGGACCTTCCCAGTAACTGCATAGGTCAGGGCATGGGTGAAGTTATTATTATTATTATTACACATTTATATAGCGCCATTTATTCCATGGCGCTTTACATTTGAAAAGGGAAAATATAGACAGGTACAATAAACGTGTGCTAGACAAGGGACACCCAAGTACAGAAGGAGAGAGGACCCTGCCCGCGAGGGCTCACAGTATACAGGGATGGGTGAGGATACACTAGGAAAGGGTAGAGCTGGTCGTGCGATGGTTCAGTAGACTGAGGATCATTGTAGGCTGTAGGCTTGTCAGAACAGGTGGGTCTTCAGGTTCTTCTTGAAGGTTTCCGTTGTTGGTGAAAGTCTGATGTTTTGCGGCAGGGAGTTCCAGAGTATGGGGGAAGCCCGGGAGAAGTCTTGCATGCGGTTGTGGGAAGAAGAGATGAGGGGGGAGTCGAGAAGGAGATCTTGAGAGGATCGAAGGTTGCATGTGGGTAGGTAGCGGGAGGCCATGTCACAGATATATGGAGGCGAAAGATTGTGGATGGCTTTGTATGTCATGGTTAGGGTTTTGAACTGAAGCCTCTGGGCAATAGGAAGCCAGTGAAGGGCCTGGCATAGGGGGGAGGCTGGGGAATATCGGGGAGACAGGTGGATTAGTCGGGCAGCAGAGTGTAGGATGGACTGGAGTGGTGCCAGAGTGCTAGAGGGAGGCCAGACAGTAGGAAGTTGCAGTAGTCGAGGCGGGAGATGATAAGGGCGTGCACTAGTGTTTTTGTGGTTTCATGGTTGAGGAATGAGCGGATCCGGGAAATATTTTTGATTTTAAGGCGGCAGGAGGTGGCGAGGGCTTGGATGTGTGGTTTGAAAGAGAGGGCAGAGTCGAGGATCACCCAAGGCACCGAGCATGCGGGACTGGGGAAAGCGAGCAGCCATTGACATTGATGGATAGGTCTGGTGGAGGGGAAGAATGAGGTGGGGGAAAGATGATGAATTCTGTTTTGTCCATGTTCAGTTTGAGAAAGCGAGCAGAGAAGAAGGCTGAGATAGCAGACAGACACTGTGGGATTTTGGTCAGTAGGGAGGTGAGGTCAGGTCCAGATAGGTAGATCTGCGTGTCATCGGCGTAGAGGTGATACTGCAAGCCGTAGGATTCTATGAGCTGTCCCAAGCCGAAGGTATAGATGGAGAAGAGTAGGGGTCCTAGGACTGAGCCTTGAGGAACACCGACAGACAGGGGGCGAAGTGAGGAGGTGGTGTGTGGAGAGGGAGACACTGAATGTTCGGTCTGTTAGGTATGATGAGATCCAGGATAGGGCCAAGTCTGTGATGCCAAGAGATGAGAGAATCTGTAGCAGGAGGGAATGGTCCATGGTGTCAAAGGCAGAAGACAGGTCCAGGAGAAGGAGGACAGAGTAGTGTCGCTTGCTCTTGGCGGTTAGCAGGTCGTTAGTGACTTTAGTTAGGGCAGTTTCAGTTGAGTGATGCAGTCGGAAGCCGGATTGTAGACGGTCAAAAAGGGAACAGGAGGAGAGGTGGGAGGACAGTTCGAGATATACATGCTGTTCCAGTAGTTTTGAGGCGTAGGGGAGAAGAGATATCGGGCGATAGTTAGACACAGAGGATGGGTCGAGGGAGGGCTTTTTGAGGATGGGAGTGATTGAGGCATGTTTGAAGGATAAAGGAAAGACACCATTTGTAAGTGAAAGGTTGAAGAGGTGTGTGAGAGTAGGGATGAAGACTGTGGCAAATTAGGGATGAGGTGCGACGGGAGTGGGTCAAGCGCGCAAGTGGTGAGGTGTGATCGTGACAGGAGAGTGGAGAGCTGATCTTCTGTCATGGTGGTGAAGCTGGTTTTGGAAGAACAGGGCTGAGTGGCTAAGAGGGGCATTGGCGGCTGCGGGCCAAAGCTTTCTCTGATCAAGTTATGGGACATGTGCTGATATAAGGCGGGGACAGCACTCTAGGAAAAATAGTTGCAGCTGGGGTCTGAGTACGAAGGGTCGGCCACTACCATGAGGTTGCAGAAAGTCTCAGTGTCCACAAACCTGAACGGCAACATTCCCAGGGCAAACAGTCAGGAAATGTTCCGGATCAGTGTTTGGACCTGTGGGTTGGTGGCTGGGCATAATTGTTTATGTTCCAAGGATCTGGGTTCCTCGCATAAAGAAATTAGGGAAGAGGATAAGCATGGTGCAGAAGAGCGAGCGCCTGGATATATGAGGCCCGAGATGGCAGCCTGGAATTTGGATTCTAAGATAGTGACGGATCTGTTGACGAGAAGGAGAATGACCGCCTATTGTGAATGTGGATGGTGTCAGAGATTGTAAAAATGTGTACAGCCCTCAGGGGTGTCGGCCCGAATGAGGAAGTGCCCTGCTGCTAGGATCCAAGACAAATTGAGAGGTGCGTACTTGAGGTTGCGGCGCAGTGAGAGGCACAGCCTATTCGGTGAAATAATGTGAAGGTAGGAGCCGTGGTCGAAGGTGGTGTGAGGTTTGCCTGTAAACTAGGCCTTTCAGTATATTAGATCGTGCCAAATTAGATAGAGCTCTGATCACGGCCGGATGAGATGAAATGACACAGGAGACGGTTGTCTGGTTCTGATGCCAAAGTCATCTGACTTTAATCAATCCCAGCCGGCTTATATTGACAGCTGAACTGGGCGTACACATACATTAGGTAATGGTGTTTTCCAGGATATATTAGGAAACCTCACAGTGGAGTTGTTGGGAGTGGCGAGTGACCTGGTGAGCACGTCAGAAGTACAGCCGCCGGAAGGGCGGGGTGAATGGAAAAAGACCATGCAGAAGCGGAATCCAGCGCCATTCTGTTGAGAAGAGAAGAGCTGTGAGCAGCAGCATCAGTGTGAGCACAAGAGTGACAGAGCTGGCATTATCATGGCTTCCAGCAGAACAGGTGAGCGAGCGCTGTCTGTACCGGAGGTGGAGGATGTGATCGAGATCGAGACTTCAGTTGTCAAGGCGGCGACAAAGGCTCTGGAGGCCGCTGCAGAGAGAGTATGTATTCAGTCAACTGCTGGGGTGATCAGAGTGGGCCAGTAGACGCCTGGATAGAGGTGGAGTAGGTGGAAGAACGGTGCCCATTTCTTGAGACCAGTGAGCCTCAAGAGGGGAGAGTTGAGTACACTCTTTTACTAGAGAAAGGAAAATATGTATCCCTGAAAAGTACTTTTCTTTTAATTGTGAGCAATGGTATGTAAGTACTGTAATAGCAATATTAAACCCTGGCTATATGCCTGTAATCCAAAACTATCCCTCGCTTGAATGCAGGTAACAGCAGTTTTACAAGACAAAGGAAAATATTAAGCCCTGAAAATTACTTTTTTTAAATGTGCAGCAGCGGTGGTATACAAGAACTGCAATAGCAATATTGAACCCTACCTATATGCCTCAAGTCCAAAACTATCCCTCCATTGAATGCAGGTAACAGTGATTTTACTAAAGAAAGGAAAATATGTAGCCCTGAAAAAGAATTTTCTGTTAATTGTGCAGCCGCGGTATACAAGTACTGCAATAGCAATAATAAACCTTGCCTATATCCATGTAATCCAAAACTGTTCCTCCCTAGAATGCAGGTAACATCGGTGTGATGAAACGGGGCACACGGTCCGCCACACGGTAGCCCGGGGTATCACGGCTTGTGATCCCTCCGTGCCGCAAATGTGACGAAAGCACGCACACACACGACGGCTGCTGCCGTCCGACCCAGGAAACTGCAGGGATTTATAATTATCCCACTTCCACTTAGGAACCTGCAGCTCTCTGGCGCCCCCCTTACCCTCAGGTCAGTCAGGGAACTGCACCTAGGATAATTAGTCGCCAGACGGGTCACTTGGATGTGTGCTGGCTATTGGGCACGCTGCAGTGAGGGAATTATAATTACTCCGGGCCGCAGCCGGGCAATACACTTATAAAACCCGCTCCGTCACTGCCAACGCCACCCCATAGGTCAACACTTTACACCCCTTCTTTTAAGCTGCCACCAGCTACGGTTTACTTGGAACAATATATCAAGAGGGTCCGTAGCAACCCCAAAACAGTAGCGTAGTACTTCAGGCACGTGCAAATTCGTTTATAGAGCAGGAGAAACAAACTAATAAATTTATAGGTTTATTCCTTAAAAAGACAGGCAGTGCTTATAGTTTAAAAAAAAGGTAACCAGCTGAGGCAATATAGTTATGTACAAGGCAGTCAGAAATAAAATAGGATTAAAGATGAAAATCACTCACATGGTTGTTAGATCATTTACAGGCAAGCCAGGCTGGGGGAAGGAGCCACACGTCATAGTTCATTTGCAGATCTCTTAGTCAAGACGTCACAGCAAGGAATGAGTAAGGGGGGGGTCACTGCCAGACTTATACATGTGGGCTGCTGACCTCACAAAAGGGACTGTTTTTTCTGGCCACCTCCCAGGGACAGAAGTGTATGATTTGAGCTCTGAAATATCATAAGGTCCATCCCTCGTCCTGTGAACCTAGCAGAATAACGGTAGACCTATCAATGATCTTACTTTAAAATGACAGTTCAAATGAGCCCAAATGTCATGTATAGTGTACAGTTCCTATAGCGTCTTGTGCTTGGGTGCGAGGAAAACACAGGAGACATAGGTTGAAATGAAATGACTTGTATTACTTCATACAAGCATGCTGAAAAGTTCACACAGTTTGCAGGAACAGCGACAGGAGACACAGCACGCCAGAGTAACTTCAAGCACTACAATAAATCTCCAAAGCAGGTTCAGGATCTCTTCTCTGTACCGTAATTCCTCTGCAAACATGGATTCACCAAACAGCAGGTTTCCAGAGTCCAAAAGTGTTCCAAGGTTCCTCAGTAGGGAATAGCTGGAGTACAAGTCCAAGGCTTCCAGGAGTCAGGTCACAGACTGACTGAGGCTTGATTCAGGAGCACTGATTGTTCAGCTGAGGCTGCTTAAGAAGCAAGAGGGAAGAATCAGGGCGGGAACATGAAAACTGGAAACTCCATATTAACTGAGGGCAAGAGCTGCAGAAAGACAGAAAGCAAAATGGCCGACGGAAAACTGAGTTTCAAGGAACATGTCAACAGAGACAAAGAACCTTACATTACTCCCCCCTTAGGGACAACCTCCGGATGACCTCAGACCAGGCTTGTCAGGGTACCTCTGATGAAACTGGCGGAGCAGGCGAGGAGCATTTACATTATTGACTGGTTCCCATGAGTTGTCCTCCACTGGGTAGCCCTGCCATTTAATCAAATATTGCAACTGATTTCTGTACAACCTGGAATCTAGAATCCTTTCCACCATAAATTCTTCCTGACCATCGACCAGCACTGGGTCAGGGCAAGGAGAAGAACGTCCAGGAAACGTATTGGGTGTTGCAGCCTTTAGTAGGGATACATGAAAGACAGGGTGGATTCTCATAGTTCTGGGCAGTTGAAGACGACAAGCAACAGCACTTATAATCTTATTGATCTTATAAGGCCAATGTACTTATGTCCCAATTTAGACGATGGAATCTTTAATTTAAGATTTCTGGTTGACAGCCAGACCAAATCTCCTACCTTGAAAGCTGGTGCAGGTTTACGAAATTTATCTGCTGCTTTCTTGTACCTTTCCTGAGCCAATTCTAGATTTTCCTTTAGAAGATCCATATTCTTTTGTAAAGAAGTGATTCTTTCAGCCACTGCCGGCAAGGGCGTATCTATGGGAAATTGAGGAAGAATGTTAGGATGATAACCTAGATTGGAGTAAAAAGGAGACTGCTTAGTGGAGGTGCTCTGAGAGTTGTTATAAGAGAACTCAGCCAGTGGAAGTAGATCCACCCAATCATCCTGTAGGTGGCAGATAAAACAGCGGAGATACTGCTCCAGGGTCTGATTGGTTCGTTCTGTCTGTCCATTAGTCTGGGGATGAAAAGCAGAAGAAAGGTTTACTTTAATGTCCAATGCTGCACAGAAATTTTGCCAAAACCTTGAAGTGAATTGCACCCCTCGATCCGAAATGACCTCATCCGGTACTCCATGTAAGCGAAACACATTCTTAATCATCAAGTCTGATGTCTGTTTTGCAGTGGGTAAGCCGACACAAGGGATAAAATGAGCTGCCTTTGTTAGACGTCAACCACCACTAGAATGGTGTTCTTCCCTTGAGAGGTTGGTAACTTCCCAATGAAGTCCATAGAAATGGATCCCCACGGGCGGGACGGGGTAGGAAGAGGTTGCAACAGACCAGTTGATGAGGAGCGAGGTGTTTTGCATCTTGCACAGACTTCACATGAAGTGACATAGTTTAAGACATCTTTCCTGTAAGTGGGCCACCAAAAGAAACGAGAAAGAAATTCTTGTGTCTTTAGAATTCCCTATGCCCGGCTATCTTGGAATCGTGGATGAGTTGCAATACTCTCAATCTGACTGTTTCAGGTATATACAGACGTTGTCCCTGAATCCACACACCATTCTTAAAGACAAGACTTACGTCCCTTGGGGGTTGAGCCAACAAAGAATCCGCATGGTATGCTTCCTTGATGTCCTTAAGTAGGTCTTGATTATGAATCACTCCCAGGAATCTAGAGTCAGGAAGAATAGTCTTAGGAGGAGTAAGTGGACGTGTCTCTGCTGAATGAATCCTAGAGAGTGCATCAGCCTTTCCATTGCGCGATCCTGGTCTATAAGAAATGACAAAATTAAATTGGTTTAGGAAAAGATTCCAGCAAGCCTGGCGAGGAGTCAGGCACTTAGCTGACCTGATAAATTCAAGGTTACGATGGTCTGTCAGGACGACTATTTTCTGTGCAGCTCCCTGAAGAAGATGTCTCCATTCCTTGAAGGCGGCAATAATGGCCAACAATTCTCTATTGCCCACATCGTAGTTCCTCTCAGCCGAAGACAACTGCTGGGAAAAGAAGGCACAGGGATGCAAGACATTCTTCTCACTGTTCTCTGAGAGAGTATAGCTCCAACGGCACAGTCTGAAGCATCCACCTCTATTATGAAGGCAAGCTCGGGGTTGGGATGTACTAAGATAGGTGCGGTGGTAAATTTATCCTTTAAACAGGAAAATGCTACCTGAGCTTGCGGGGTCCAGGAGAACCTAGACTGTTTCCGGGTAAGTTGGGTGATAGGTGACACTACCTCAGAAAAATTCTTAATGAAACGTCTATAGAAGTTGGCAAACCCGATGAAACGCTGCACCTCCTTCACATTTCTAGGAATTGGCCAATCCTTGATGGCTTGGGTCTTGCTTCCATCCATACTAATCCCTTGCGTAGATAGTACATACCCCAGAAATTGAATTTCGGTAGTATGGAATTCACATTTTTCAAGTTTGATGTAGAGATGGTTTTGTCTTAGGCGTTCTAAGACCATTCTCACATGTCCATGATGTTCCTCTGTGGAGTTAGAAAAAATTAGAATATCATCCAGATAAATCACCACAAATGTATCTAGGAGATCCCTGAAGATATCATTCACGAAGTGTTGGAAAGTGGCTGGGGCGGTGCTCAGACCAAAAGGCATAACTAGATATTCAAAGTGTCCATAGCGTGACCTGAAAGCAGTCTTCCATTCATCCCCAGGTCTAATACGGACCAAGTTATAGGCCCACGGAGATCCAGTTTAGAGAAAATTTTGGCATGCCGCACTCTCTCCAACAACTCAGGGATTAAAGGCAATGTATAACGGTTTCTAATAGTAACCTTATTGAGTTCCCTATAGTCTATGCAGGGTCTCAGAGATCCATCTTTCTTCTTCACAAAGAAGATGGGTGCACCTGCGGGAGATGAAGAGGGGCGTATGAAGCCCTTGGCTAAATTTTCGTCTATATAATCCTTCAAAGCTTTTAGCTCGGGCCCCGCTAGGGGGTAGATCTTACCAAAAGGTATCTCGGCTCCAGGCAATAATTCAATTGGACAATCATATGGACGGTGAGGAGGAAGCTGATCAGCGTTCTTCTTGTCACATAAATCCACACAGTCCTGGTATACAGCTGGTAGTTCAGGGACTGACATGGTTCCTTTAGGAACAGAGCAAGCTGAAACTCCTTGACTCATCTGTTTCTCCGGAAAGTGTAATTCCTTGGTCTCCCAGTTAATCGTAGGATTCTGCGCCTGCAGCCATATTAGCCCTAGAATAATGGGAAAGTGGGGAGAAGAGATAAGCATAAAAGCCATTTTCTCCTGATGATCTTTACCCATAAGGACCCTCAAAGGCTCTGTTTCTTGATCCACTGGTCCAGAAGTCAGTAGAGAGCCATCCACAGTCTCCATCTGTACTGGAGTAGCCTTCTTCACTGAACGTATCCCCTGTTTCAGAGCAAAGGAGATATCCATAAAATTTCCACTTGCTCCTGAGTCGATCATAGCAGAGCTAGACACCCAGACAGAGTCAACCCAGAGTTTGATGGAAAGGAAGCAATGAGAATTGTTTCTTTTACAACTCAGCTGGGACACCGCTGAGGAAACTTGAAAAATTGCAGCGTTTATACCGTCATCGTCCCCAGAACTAACAGAGTTTAAGTCCGAGAAATCAAGATCTCTTGCAGCAGATCTCTCTGGAGCCTGAGGCTCGGACATGACAGAGCTCCTCTCGCAACACTCACAGTGAATGACTGCTGCAGTAGTCTTACGAGAACGGCTGGGGCAGTTTATAATGAAGTGCCCTGACTTACCACAGTAGAAACATAGATTTTCCTTTATACGATGTTCTTTGCGTGCATCGCTAACCCGTCTTTGTAAAGAGTCCACCTGCATGGGTTCAGGTTCTGGTTCCCTTGTGATCCTACTCAAAGGTTCCTTAGCTGAGGAGGGAGGTAGTAAAAGGTTAGTGCGATTATTTTCGAACCATCTCTCTTGTCTGCGTTCAGTCAGACGAGCATCAATACGGATACAATAGTTAATAAAGTCACCTAACGCAGTGGGAGGGTCGGCACGAGCAAGTTCATCCTTAATCAGTGGAGACAACCCTTTCCGAAAAATAGATTTTTTTAGCGGAAGTGTCCCAAGTGGTATCAAGAGCCCATCTCCTGAAATCCAGGGCATATTCGGCTACTGAACGCTTACCTTGGCGCAAAGTTAACATGGCTGCTTCAGCTGTTGCACCTCGATTGGGGTCATCAAACACCTGCCCCATGGCTGAAATAAAAGCATCAAGGTGATTCAAACAATCATCCTCAGTCTCAATCAGAGGGTTTGCCCACATCAAAGCCTTATTGGTAAGCAACATGATTATAGTAAGCACTTTGGATCGTTCAGTGGGAAATTGTGAAGCATGTGCAGAGAAAAATAAATTGCATTGATTAATAAATCCCCTGAATTTCTCACGTTCACCGCCAAAACGAAAAGGAGGTAATTTGGGGATCCCAGAACTTGGGGTTATGGCAGGAGCCTGGGCTCGTTCCTCTAGAGCCTCAATCCTGGCTCGCAATTCCTGGGTAGTCTGTCCAAACACTTGCAAATTATGATTAGTGAGGTCCTGTAGGCTTGCAAAACGGGTTTTTAAAGTCTGTACATCTGAAAGGATTGTATCAGTCACTCCGCAAAGTTCCTTTATGCGGGCCTCCATCTTCCAGATCTTTTAAGGCAGAAGTGCTGGAAGGAGAAGAGGAAAGGAAAAAAAAAAACAATAGTGTTTACCTGTGGTAACACTCCAGAGTAAAATTTTAAGGGAATGCGCTCACCTGGAATGGTTGTGAGAAGTCACAACCACTGTCATCACATAAGGTATTAAACGGACATCTGATATCCACAGTCACAGCAGACACGGCTTTCCCAGACCCAGCAGACACTAAATATTGGCTCCTGAATCTTGTCATGTATAGTGTACAGTTCCTATAGCGTCTTGTGCTTGGGTGCGAGGAAAACACAGGAGACATAGGTTGAAATGAAATGACTTGTATTACTTCATACAAGCATGCTGAAAAGTTCACACAGTTTTCAGGAACAGCGACAGGAGACACAGCACGCCAGAGTAACTTCAAGCACTACAATAAATCTCCAAAGCAGGTTCAGGATCTCTTCTCTGTACCGTAATTCCTCTGCAAACATGGATTCACCAAACAGCAGGTTTCCAGAGTCCAAAAGTGTTCCAAGGTTCCTCAGTAGGGAATAGCTGGAGTACAAGTCCAAGGCTTCCAGGAGTCAGGTCACAGACTGACTGAGGCTTGATTAGGAGCACTGATTGTTCAGCTGAGGCTGCTTAAGAAGCAAGAGGGAAGAATCAGGGCGGGAACATGAAAACTGGAAACTCCATATTAACTGAGGGCAAGAGCTGCAGAAAGACAGAAAGCAAAATGGCCGACGGAAAACTGAGTTTCAATGAACATGTCAACAGAGACAAAGAACCTTACACCAAACTTGGATGAACTAGTTCATAGGGCATCCGAGAATTCCATTTCTCGGGTTCTGTTGGAGTTACGGGTTCACCAGTACCACGGGAACGATGCCCGTCGGCGCATGGTTCAACACAGTGACTTTCATGTTTCTGACACAAATTCCCACCGTGTTATCACCAAAAGGAATGAATCCTCATAATGGCTGCTATAGAAGGAGAGCACATGTGAAGACAATGGAGACCCCCTACGGTGAGGCGGGAAACTCCAGTGCTGGGAGCTCAGATTACACTGAGCCTTACTTATGCTGGGAGGGGGGAAGGGAAGCGCGCTATACACAAGCTGCTAAATGTAGTAGATGTCATCACAATCGGTTTTACTAGAGAAAGGAAAATATTTAGCCCTGAAAAGGACTTTTCTTTTAATAGTGTAGCAGCGGTATACAAGTACTGCAATTGCAATATTAAACAAGGCCTATATCCGTGCTCTGAAACAACCTCTCCCTACTATAGCAACTTTCCAGAAACTGCTTGCTGAGGATAGTATGCCGAGCATCACATCACATCACCGGGTCTTATACAAGACCCGATGACACGATGCGGCAAGCCAATCACAGTAGCCAACAAGGCTGCGGCAATTACGTGTATGGCAGGCAATCCCCGCATGTTTATTGGCTGTCAAACAAGAGGGAAACATGCGGGGCGGGGACTTGAGCATGGCACTCCAGCACCCATGATAATTTGATCGAGTAACGAGCACACTATCTGTCTATCTATTTATCTATCTATCTTTCTATTATCTATCTATATATCTATCTATCTTTGAGAATAAAAAAACACTTTTTTCACCACTTGTCCTGGAGTGCTACCTGTTCATGGATTCATGTTGATGGTGATCTATCTGGGCCTGTTTAAGCTACAAGGTGTAAGCAGGTTCGAGGAAGCCGAAAACGCAGGGATTGCAGAACAATGCTTTAACAACAATGCAATTTAATTTATAACAAACATGATGAAAATGATTTCCTCGCAGGGACTTAATAAACAGTAACAGTTGAATTTAAGGTTTAACACAACAGTCTGATATCCAAATTTCACTTATCATAGTCTTCTCTGGTCCTCATCCACATACAGTCTGATGGGGTTGCAATACTGGGAATGGCCGGCATGTTGTCCTCAAACTTAACAAATTACAGTACAGCTTCTGGCGGCAACGGGTGGTCAACAGTTCTGCCCACTGAGCCCCTGGTCCATTAAACTGTGCAGCAGAAGCGGGAAACTCTGCAGAAGTGTCTGGCCAAAGCGTATTCCGCTGCATGCACTTCAGGATTCTGCACCGGGCACCCGCTCCTCAGCGCGAGCACCGCACACACCGATTAGCTGCGCATCCGACGTTCTCCATGCTCACTGGCTCCGAGATCACTCACGTAAGTTCTTCTTGAACAAGGCTCCGGGCTCTCTGACTCTATGCGGAGCGCGGCACACTCCTGCTTCCTCTCGCGCTGCTTGCGGGAACCCTCTGCCTTTTTCCCACGCTTCCTGCTCCCTGCCCAGCTTAGCCATGCCTCCTCTCCCCCATTCTTTTCCCCCAGCAACACTGGACGCAGCCTCGACAGTTCCGGACCCGGTGTGGTGCAGGTACCCGCAGTCCGATCTTCTTCCTTACACTGGTTCACATAGATAACCAAGGATAAAGGGCCAATATTGCAGTGTTAATCAGTACCCATAATCAACCATAGAATCACAGAATGTTAGAGTTAGAAGGGACCGCCAGGGTCATCGTGTCCAACCCCCTGCTCAATGCAGGATTCACTAAACCATCTCAGACAGATGTTTGCCTAGCCCCTGTTTGAAGACTTGCATTGAAGGGGAACTCACCACCTCTCGTGGCCGCTTGTTCCTGTTCCCTCACTGTTAAAAAGTTTTTTCTAATATCTAATCTGTATCTTCTCCCTTTCAGTTTCATTCCATTGCGTCTCGTGTTTTTATGTGCAAATGAGAATAAAGACGATCCTTCTGCACTGTGACAGCCCTTGAGATATTTGTAGACAGCTATTAAGTCTCCTTTTATTCTTCTTTTTTGCAAGATAAACATTCTCAGATCCTTTAACCGTTGCTGATAGGACATACTTTGCAGTCCGTTCACCATCCTGGTAGAACTTCACTGAACTGAAAGCCAAGTATCTTTTTAGAGATGTAGCTTGAATCTCATTGGCCACAATACAATATCTGGAACAGAACCTCTACCTTCCATGAGTCATTTATAATACTTGTGCTATCTACACCTTTGGGCCTCCACAAGCACAAGGGCCCAGGTGTGACTGCTGCCTATGTATCCCTAAAGATACGCTCCTGTGCCCTGTTACAGTTTTATCTCCAGTACCCAATTATAATGAAACCCAGCAATGCCAATTAGAAGACCCTATAAGAGTGAGTCTCTCTGACTGAAGTTGCAGGATGGCTCAGAGGGTCTTTTTTATATAGATTTGCTGTCTTGCATTACTTGCAAGGATCTTCAATTGATCCATGAAACCTTCCTTTGTATCTCCAATATCCAGTTTTTTAGATACGGTACATTTTATTTTTTTTTCTACTGTATTTCATTTATCCTAGAGTCGGGAGAATTAGTTGTTGGCTGACAATCATTTCTTGTCTCGAGCCACTTTCACTCCTGTATATCTGATCATGGTACCCCCCCTATAAAATAAAGGCATAAAGGGGGTCTCATGGCAACACAGGCCGTGAATAATCTCCATTTTATTCAAATGAATTTCCTCAGTTGGTTTTCATTTATATAAAGGTCAAACAAAGGTCAGTATAATGGCTGTGGTTATCCACGAGCAGTTTTAAACTTGTTTCTGACCAGTTTTATTGGCGCCTGTTGTGGCGGATTCTTATTGGTTGTTTTATATCTTGGGGGGCTGATTTAGGATATATAAAGCCCTGCTTAGGCTTATTTTCTGTATTCTGTGGTTTCTATGAAGAAAAGAAGATATACCTGTGTCAGCATGGACAACCTCCTGCAACAGTTTCTTTCAAGATTCGGTGAAGAGGATTGAGTAGATTGGCTGAAGAGCTGCCTGGCTATGAGACCTTCCTCCGCAGCTTCGGAAGCCATCCCTCCTCCTTCTGATCCATGCATCCAGCTCCAGCCGCCGCGTCAAGATCCGGAATTACTGCTGAGTCCGAGCAGCGGTGTAAGAAGGAGGAAGCCCCGGATCTCCTATTCTCCTCCAGTGTCGTCGACGAGGTCAAGCCACTGTGTTCAGGAGCTGCGCCGGAAGTCCCCGTCCTCCAGCCAGGAAGTCTCGCAGCCCGAAGCGAGACTTCCATCACTGTCATGAAGCTTCGCCAGCCACGTCATCAGAGACCACCGGCAGGGCAGGTGAGCGCCGAGGCCGTAAAAGCGCTGCAGTGGCTCCGATTTCAAATGCCTTGTTGGCTTCAGCTGCATTGGTATCCAGCATCCAGGCAGCATCACCCGGTCTACAGCCATCGCAGTCTGACGAGGATGAAGAGGAGTTTTCCACAGTCGTGCAGCTGCTCTCGCCTAACTTGGTGGGCTTGAGCGCAGGCTGCTCTATGGATCAAGTATCTGAAGACGGACGGTCCGGAAGGGGTCCAATTATAGTTTGGATCATCAGCCATTCCTTTATTTTTTGGGCCCAGAAGAGGGCTTGTCAACGGTCTTACACAGAGAACTTATCATTCAGTCCCTCTGCTGTGCAAATTTTTTGGCACAGCATCCACGGTATGAGTTGGTCCAATTTCGTCATAGAATTTAAGAAATGTGTTAAGCTATTCCCGCTTCCTGATTTAGTCATATTTCATGTGGTCGGAAACGATATTGGAAAGATCAAAACCCTGGACCTGTTGGCTATAATGAGATCAGATGTTTCTGGCTTTAGGCAGTCTTTTCCATTCACGGGTTTTGTTTTTTTCTGAAGTTGTTTCTAGACTTTTGTGGATTAAGAGTGATTTTTATTTTTTAGAAAAAATCCGTAAGAGGGTAACTAGGGGAATGGAAAAATTTTTACCACTGGTTAATGGCTTTTCTTTTAGGCGTGAAGATCTTGAAGGCTTCTTACCTGGATTGCATAGGCAGGATTCAGTTCATTTGTCTTATATTGGTCTTGATATTTTTCATTTAAATTTGCAGTCGATGGTCGAAAAATGGCTGTGTTGTTTTGGGGGGGCCACGTCTCGATGATTTGTGACTGTTGGGAAAATCGCTCAGTCCGTGTGAGGATTGGTTATTTGTGTTGGAATTTTATGGACATTTATCTGATTAATTATTTAAGTATTATATTATTTAGTTTTAATTAACCCAAAATAAACGTCACGGCCATTTGTCTCCCATTAAAAGGTGTTGTGTCTTTTCTTTATTTGTATGAATGGGTCTTGTGTGGCCATGATAGTTTTAGGGGTCTTCCAGGTCTGAAACAGTCTGAGGGTCTTTAAAAATGTTTTCAAGAAGACAATGTTGTATATCATTTGTTTGAGTGGAAGGACGGTGCAAAAATGCAATAAAAATTACATTAAATGTGCCATATTTTGTTATTTCCTTATTTCTATAAATATTCTGCACATTTTCTGCTTTTTCTTATGACACTGATGAATATACGACTTGTGCTTTAAGGTAATTTCAACTGAAAATTCAATAATATTTTACATTATGGTTATTATATCACTTCATTTTCTGTTTACCGTGAAGGTAACTATGAAAAATGTAAGAATTTACACTCTCCATGGGAAATTTGTTTATTTTTAACTGCACGGTGATGTATGGTAATCTGCAAGTATCTCTGGAGCCGTCACAGCCTGCAGTCATATTCAATAAAAAGAGATAATCAGTGAAGAAACACGTTATAAACAACGAGCTCGACAACTGCTGAGGGGGGCTACTATGGGTCTCTGTATCTGCGGAGATTAACTCTTACTTCACTGCAGGAATGGAGTACTGCACAACTTCCTATACTTAGGGGCCTTAATTAAAGAGATTGTCCAAAACTGCTCACATGCTCAATTACCAGACCCCTACATACTGCTGCCGGGGTCTACTGCTAGTCTCCTGGCTTTCTCTTCCAACGAGGGGTATCAGTTGATTGGTTGCAGAGGTCACATTTCATCTGATCTGGGAGCAAAAGTTTGGAGAATGTCTCTTCTGGCTGAGATAGAAAGTGACTACAGAATCCAATAATTATCTACTAGAAGAGGAAGCTATGATACTGGGATGAGATACTGATTGCAGTGTGTAGGAGCAGAAGGAGGAGTGTTTTTTTAGTTTATTATTTTAGTACCACCATGTGCCCATTTTTAAATTAATTCAAAATAGTGAACAATCCATTTAACCCTTTCCTGATATGCTTGGCACATGTCGGTGCGGGTTTTTAGTGTGGGAGCTCAGGAGCTGAGTCAACTCCATAGACTACGGGTGTTGGCTGTGTTATACAGACACCACTGGCTGCTAACAGCAGCAACCAGAGATAGATCCAATCACTGCTTTTTAACACCTTTAAATCTCACCATTAATGATGAGAGAATGTGCTCACCGAGCATGCTCGGATGCTAATGTGAGCAGGTTGCGGGATGCAGTGACAGGTAGGAGACAGAGCAAGAGTTAACTGGGTTTTAATCAACAGTGGGATACTCCGCGCAGGGAGGTAAAGGGTTAAACAGGGAATAAAACAGTTCAATGGTGAAATTGTGAGTAGCATTAAAGAACAGTGAAGACAGTAGGGACAGTCCTTGTGGGGTTAACTTATCCTATTCGCTGATCCTCAGGCCGTGGGTGTTGTGAAGCGGTGATGGCGCCAACAACGGCTGACGCAATGCGGATCCGATGAAGTCCTATGGGCAACGATGCTGCTGGTACCAACCCAATGCGCAGTACTACCAGCGGAACACCGTCGCACCACACACACACACACTCTATACGCCGTACGCACCACACACACACACGTCTTCTGGCAGCAGAGGTTGGCTTCTGGTATCTTCCGCTGAGCCTTCAATCCATCTACTGAATCAGTCAAGAGGGCATAGTCTCGACACTCTCCAGGTTCAACGTAGACCGGTAGTGTGACGACTCCTGGAGTGGACCCTCTGGGTCATGGTACCAACCCACCCTGGGCGAGCTGACCTAGTGAGAGCCACCCCCTATACAGGGAGCGTCAGGGTCATAGAAGAGACTGATGAATAACAGCAAAAACATCAACATCATATATTGTATGAATTAAATATGCTTTTTGCCATGTAGGACCAATAATGGATCTATCGTAAGAAACCAATAGAAACAGCAAGTGGTAATAAAACCACAAAACAACGACCACAGATCCAGTATTTATATAAAAGTACAAAATCTTTATAAACAATAATTAGACCCAAGTCAATGTAAATGACAAACACAATGGGTAAGTGTGGAAATCAGTGCAACCATGGAAAGACACACTTTAGCGCCGGGAACCATATGAGCAAAGGATCAAAATTAAAGTTTTATGCACAACAACTGAATAGAATTGACAGAACTCCTATAGTGAAAAATATATATATACATATATATATATGTGCTCACGCACAGGTTATGTATAGTAGGAGAAACCGTACTGACACATGTAAGATTATACTAAATCAGGAGGAAAAACCCTATCCTACATATGCCGCAATACTGTTTAGAATAAGTAAGGGCAAACCGTCTAATATCCCATAGATGTATTATTAAGTGCCCAAAACACTAAACAAAATATACATATGTATATAGGTATAGGAGACCAATGCTTAATAAGCGATGTTATATAGCAGAATTGTGCAGAAAAAGATCAAGCCATACTTAAGCAAATATACCTATAAGGTGTACTCGTGGCGTGCTCAAGATGCCCAGCGTGGGCAGCGTGAGAGTGCAGGATTTGGAAGTGTGCAAAGCGTGGACACGGAAATACATAGAGTACAGGACAGTCCAAGGTGTGTGCACGAGGGTATGCAGAGTACAAGACGGTGCTAGACGTGTGCACGAGGGCACACAGAATACTGGATAGTGCAAGAAGCACGAGAGGGCACAGAGCAGAACATGTGCTAAGAAGCACGAGAAGTACAAGGCAAGGCAGAGCGCAAGCTGGGAAGCACACCGAGGTACAAGGCAGGGGTCCTGAGAACAGAGAGCAGCCAAGCAGGGACCAAGCAGGTCTAGCTAGGAAGCACAACAATAATCAGGCACCGCCTACAAGAAGAGGCAGCCTGATATAGGTCAAGTGTGCTGGGACTTCCGGGTCAGGTCCTCCAAAACCTTAGAAATGTCAAAGGAACAGCCACAGGGTCAAGCGCGGGAGGTACGCGTGCACACTCAACAAGATGACGTCGGGCGCTGAGCCCCGGCGCCAGGTGAGCGCGGCTTAACAGGTAGATGCATATGGGGGAATCAGGGCACAGCTTACGGTCCACAATGAGTCTCTCTCAGGTAAAGTGTGCGCGGTACTCACAAGCCCGGAGTTTGGCACCTCGCCTGAGAGTGACCAACGGGCGTCCTGCACGTTTCTCCTGGCAAACGCTGCTAGTCACCGTGGGGATCTGCAGGCACGGATGTGCACTGTGACAGAGCTCGAGGGCCAGAGCACTCACTTCTAACTACCGCGCGCTGTCTGTTGCCGCCACAACTAAGTACTTCCGCACGTGCTGTGGCTGCAGCCACGTAGTCATGCCCCCTACTCCCGGATGTGTAGGTTTGTCCGTTCTCATTAGATTTCCCCGAACAACAGAGGAGTCAGCCCTGACAGTGCCGGA
The DNA here is from genome assembly GCA_033576555.1 of Oophaga sylvatica. Classification (NCBI taxonomy): domain Eukaryota; kingdom Metazoa; phylum Chordata; class Amphibia; order Anura; family Dendrobatidae; genus Oophaga; species Oophaga sylvatica. The sequence continues at coordinate 18,598,147 of JARQOD010000001.1, read as the reverse complement.
CCCTGCACAGAACAGGTACCGGTGGTCCTTCTTACACTCCCCCCTCTCCTTTTGCTCACCATTCCATGGGTGAGAGTTCCTGTAGAAAACGTTGACACTCCTCCATCTCTTGGATGATTCGCTTCCAAATAAATTGGTCTTGTTCGTATCAGTTGGGTGGTATTCCAGCTGTTGTGCGTTCGGTGCCGCGTAAGCCAGGTTACGTAATGGAGTCAGGCTGAGTGGGTGAGTCAGGGTGAGTAATGGAGTCAGGTTGAGGGGGCAATGACGGGGATGCGCCCCAGTTCAATGGAGCAGCCATTTTGTGAGCTTCAGGCTCCTGTTCCTCTCCTGGGTCAAAGGATAGCAGATCGAAAAATTCGTCCTCATCAAAGTCGAAAGCTGCAGAAGTGAGTGTTTCAGGAACAGCTAGCACCCTTTCAGGTTGGTTGGAGTCTCGTGACAAGCAAGGACGTAGCATGTTCCGATGGACTACTCGAGTGGGAACGCCTTCTTCCCCTTCAGGTTGGATCTCATAAACCGGACCTTCGGTTCCAATTCGGCGTTTCACCCGATATAGGTCTTCTCCCACCAGTACTCCAACTTGTCTCAAGAACGTTTGTCTCGAACCAACACGTGGTCCCCAGCCTTAAGTGCTGTCCCTCGCAGGGGAGTTGTCTCACGGTGTCCCAGCTCCCAAAACTTGGTCTGAACAAAGCGATGCAGAGTCTGCAAATGGTGCCGATGTTCACAGACCCAGGTGGACAAGTCTGCAAATGGTGCCGATGTTCACGGACCCAGGTGGACACCCCCATCCCTGGGTAGTCCTCCTCTGGATACAACTCCAGGTCAGTGATCTTTCGCCCCTTTCGGCCAAACAGCAGGGTGTATGGTGTGTATCCAGTTGTGCTGTGCACTCGGTTGTTGTACACCCATTCTAATTCAGCCACAAATTCAGGCCAGCGAAATTTTCTGTCTTCCTCCAGCATCCACAGTATTTGAATCAGAGTCTGATTGAAATGCTTGCAAGCCCCATTTCCTTGGAGATGGTACGGCGTCGTTCTGGACTTCTCGATCAGGTACAGGCGATGCAGTCCTTCCATAACCCGTCCTTGAAAACAGGCACCTTTGTCAGAGTGAATCCACTTCGGACAGCCATACACTCGGATGAAGTCTCTGCAAATGGTCTGTGCCGCCGACTCAGCAGTCTGATCCCAAGTTGGAGTCACCACAGCAAATTTGGTGAAGTGGTCAGTCATCACCAGGCAGTGTTCGTCTCTAAGATGAGCTGGGCCTATAGTCAAGTAGTTGATCATCAGCACCTCAGACGGGCAGAGGTCACAATAGTTTGCGTAGGGGCCCTCTGCTCTGGAGGCTTCGCTAACTCACAGCTCCTGCATTGTTGATAAACCAGACTACGCCAAGTGTGATCAGATTGCGGGATGCAGTGACAGGCAGGAGATAGAGCAAGGGTTAACTGGGTTTTAGTCAACAGTGGGATACTCCATGCAGGGAGGTAAAGGGTTAAACAGAGAATAAAACAGTTCAATTGTGAAATTGTGGGTAGTATTAAACAGTGATGACAGTTGGGACAGACCTTGTGGGGTTAACTTATCCTATCCGCTGATCCTCAGGGCATGGGAGTTGTGAAGCGGTGATGGCGCCAACAATGGTTGACGCTATGCTGATCCGATGAAGTCCTATGGGTAACGAGGATCCGTCTTCTGGAGGGAGTGGTTGGCTTCCTGTATCTTCCACTGAGCCTTTAGTCCATCTACTGATGCAGCCAAGAGGGTATAGGTCTCCACACTCTCTGCTTTCAACGCAGACTGGTAGATGTATATGGGGGGAAACAGGGCACAACTTACGGTTCCACACTGAGTCTCTCTGAGGTGAAGCGTGTGCGGTACTCACGAGCTCGGAGCGTTTGGCACCTTGCCTGAGAGTGACCATCGGGCATACTGCACATCTCTCCTGGCGAACGCTGCTAGTCGCCATGGGGATCTGCGGGCGTGGGTCTGCTCTGTGACAGGACTCGAGGGCCGGTGCACTCACTTCTAACTGCCAAGCACTGTCTGTTGCCGCCACAACTAAGTACAATCGCATGCGCTGTAGCTGCAGCCACTTAGCCACACACCCTACTCCCAGATATGTAGATTTGTCCAGTCTCATTAGCTTTCCCCCGGACAACAGAGGAGACAGCCCCGACAATTCCGGACCCGGCACAGAACAGGTACCAGTGGTCCGGTCCTTCTTCTTACACTAACCAAGTGACTTTGGCATGCTCGAATAATTTGTTTGAGTGCCCGCTCCTGTATGTCTCGTAACTATTTGACAGCCACAGCACATGCAGGGTTTACCTAACAAACAGACAATCCCTGTGTTGCAACATCCTTCAGCATCACCGGTTTGGCAGTTGGTCAGTAATGGTGTGGGGTGGCATTTCTTTGGAGGGCCACACAGCCCTCCATGTGCTTGCCAGTGGTAGCCTGACTGCCATTAGGTGCTGAGATGAGATCATCAGACCCCTTGTGAGACCAAATGCTGTTGCAGTTGGCCCTGAATTCCTCCTAATGCAGGACAATGCCAGACCTCATGTGGCTGGAGTGTGTCAGCAGTTCCTGCAAGATGAAGGCATTGAATCTATGGACTGGCCCGCCCGTTCCCCAGACCTGAATACAATTGAGCACATCTGGGACAGCATCTCTCACTCCATCCACCAACGTCACGTTGCACCACAAACTATCCAGGAGTTGACAGATGCTTCAGTCCAGGTCTGGGAGGAGATCCCTCAGGAGAACATCTGCAACCTCATCAGGAGCATGTCCAGGCGTTGTAGGGAGGTCATATAGGCATGTGGAGGCAACACACAATACTGAGCATCATTTTGACTTGTTTCCACTTTAATTTTGTCTTGTTTTGATTTCCATTTGGACTTGTTTCCACTTCCATTTTGTGGGTCTCTCCAAATCCAGGCCTCCATTGGTTCAAAAATTTGATTTCCATTCATGATTTTTGTGTGATTTTGTTGTCAGCACATTCAACTATTGTGCAGAACAAAGTGTTTAATGAGAATATTTCATTCGTTTAGATCTAGGATGTGTTATTTGAGTGTTCCCTTTTATTTTTTTGAGCAGTGTAATTGAGAACTTAGATTGTGAGCCCCTGGGGTGTGTCGACGGAGAATGGGGGCGCCATTTGCATGTTTATAGAGTGCCATTCTACGCGGCCAGGTAGGCACGAGAATAGCTGGCGTAATAGGATGATTGCCCCACAATATGCTTGAAGCCATCCAACATATTTTTTTTTATTTTTTCATTCTGATGTTTCACTTGGATTATGGATATTTAAGATATATTATTAAGCCTGCAATAGGTTTTACTTACAATGAAGTAATGTTTTTATATGAGTATATTCTGTGAATCTATATTTAATAATATACACTTAATTTTTTTGGGTGGGCTTTTGAATATGATGGCGATAAATAAGCAAAGCTGTTGTGAATGGGTTTGAGATGAGTTCTGAGCAGAGGCTCCCTCTGGTGGTTACAAGCGGTGCTAGTGAAGATTGTGAGGACTGGGAATCAGGTGTTACTGACTGGTCTTATATAAGGGAGTCATTTTCCCATCAGGGTTGCCGGTGATCAATTGTTCTGGTCTGAATCCTTCATTCCAGTTTCCCTTGTGGCCTGCTGTGTCGTGTCTGCATCTCCTGCTTACAGATAAGACTTTTGCTTCTTTTGTGTTTTTGCTATATTTTTGCATTTTGTCCTGCACTTCTTTGGGGGCCTTCAGGGTCCCCTCCGGGGGCTTCTGCCCTCTCAGTTTAGTTCAGCCACTGAGTTTTGTTCTTTTGCTTTTTTCAGTTTTTTCAGTGGCTGCTGTTTTGATTTTGTTACACCAGAGAACTAATTTAGGTGGTAGAGGTCGTGTGATCTCAGGTGATTTTGAAATTAGTAGAGTTGGTGCTTTTCAGGGTTTTCTGGGATTGCAGTAAGTACCCTTCCTATCCTTTTCTATTTAGATAGTTTGGGTCCCAGCGTTTGCTCATACTATTTTCTTTCTGTGTCAGTATTTCCTCTTGCCTAACCGCCATTACATGTTTGGGGGCTTTCTATTATCTTTGGGGTTCTGCTCCGGGGCAGATAGCTTTCCTATTTCTATCTTTAGGTGTAGTTAGTTTCTCAGGCTGTGACGAGGTGTCTAGGACCAACGTAGGAACGCTCCACGGCTGCCTCTAGTTGTGGTGGTTAGTCAGGGTACTGCAATCTCATAGATTCCAACTGCTCTGGTGTATTGCCTTTTTGCCTGCTCTCCTCAGCTACCGAAACATAACAGTATCACCGGCCTAAACTGAAAATTATATTGTACTCACAGAAGGGAAAAATATTGTGAAAGAAAAAAGTTGTCAGAGTTGTCAGAGATTTTTTTTTTTGTTTGTTGCATTTTTTTTTTTTTTCCCTCTGTATCTCTGGGTGCTGAGGAGGATTTTTTTTTTTTTTCCTCTCAATGGAGTTTGCACAGTTGTCTGGCCGTGTGGATCAGCTTGCCACTGAGGTTCGGAGTATTGCAACCTATCTTGCTAGGTTGCCTGTTGTGGAACCTAGGATTCCCATGCCAGATTTGTTTTTGGGGGATCGAGCTAAGTTTCTGAATTTCAAAAATAACTGTAAATTGTTTTTTGCCTTAAAATCTAAGTCCTCAGGGAACGCAGCGCAGCAGGTTCAAATTGTCATCTCTCTCCTGCGCGGCGACCCTCAGGATTGGGCTTTTTCCCTGACACCTGGGGATCCTGTTTTGAGTGATGTTGATGCGTTTTTTCATGCTTTGGGGTTATTGTACGATGAGCCTAATGTCACTGATCAGGCTGAAAAAACTTTGTTGGCATTAAGTCAGGGGCTTGAGGACGCTGAGTTATACTGTCAGAGATTCCGTAGGTGGGCAGTCCTGACCAAATGGAATGACGACGCTTTGGCGGCCCTTTTCCGGAAGGGTCTGTCAGATAATGTAAAGGATGTTATGGTGGGATTCCCTGTCCCCTCTGGTCTCAATGATTCTATGTCATTAGCGATTCAAATTGACAGACGTTTGCGTGAGCGGAGAGGTATGCGTGGAATGGTGTTGCCTTGTGAGCCAGCTTCTGAACCCATGCAGTGTGATAGAGTGGTGTCTGGGGCACAGCGTCATGAGTTTCGAAAGCGCAATGGGTTATGTTTCTACTGTGGTGATGCCTCTCATGCTATTTCAGTCTGCCCTAAGCGGGGAAGACGTTTTGCACGCTCACTTGTCTTGGGTAGTGTTCAGACTAAGTTTTTATTAACTGTCACTCTGATATGCTCTCTGTCCTCATTTTCTGCTCAGGCTTTCGTTGATTCTGGAGCAGCTATTAACCTGATGGATTATGATTTTGCTAAACGTTGTGGGTTTCCCTTGATACCCCTACAGAAGTCTATTCCCCTACTGGGGATCGATTCTACCCCTTTGGCTGAGAATAAACCCCAGTTTTCTACTCAGGTGATAATGAGGGTTGAACCTGATCACCAGGAGTGCTGCAAATTTTTGGTTCTATATAATCTGCATGACATTATCGTGCTGGGTTTCCCTTGGTTACAGTCTCATAATCCTGTTTTGGATTGGAAATCTGTGTCTGTAACCAGTTGGTGCTGCCAATGTGTTAATACCAACACTCCTGTTTTTTCTGCCTCCCCCCAGGCTCAGGAGGTCCTGACTTTTTGTTTGATTTTTCTGATGTGTTTAGCGAAAGTAAATCTGCATCCTTGCCTCCCCATAGGAGCTATGACTGCGCTATTGAATTAGTGCCGGGTAGTAAATTCCCTAAAGGTCGCCTTTTTAACTTGTCTGTACCTGAACATGAAGCTATGCGGTCTTATATCAAGGAATCATTGGAGAAGGGTCATATCAGACCATCCTCTTCACCCTTAGGTGCCGGTTTTTTCTTTGTGGCCAAAAAAGATGGTTCATTAAGGCCGTGTATTGATTATCGTCTCTTGAACAATATTACTGTGAAATATCAATACCCGTTACCCTTGATTTCTGACCTGTTTTCCAGGGTGAAAAACGCTACTTGGTTTACCAAGCTTGACCTCAGGGGGGCGTATAACCTTATTCGCATTAAGCACGGGGATGAATGGAAGACGGCATTCAATACCCCTGAAGGGCATTTTGAGTACCTAGTGATGCCCTTTGGGCTCACTAATGCTCCTTCCGTCTTCCAGTCCTTCATGAATGACATTTTCAAGAATTTTGTGGATAAATTTCTGATTGTTTATTTGGATGATATCTTGATTTTTTCTAATGACTGGGACTCTCATGTGAAACATGTTCGAACTGTATTCCAGATTTTGAGAGAGAATGCTCTGTATGTGAAGGGATCAAAGTGTCTTTTTGGCGTACAGAGGATCTCATTTCTGGGATTCATCTTGTCCCCATCTGTTATTGAAATGGACCCGGTCAAGGTTCAGGCCATCTGTGATTGGGTCCAACCTACTTCATTAAAGGCTCTTCAGAGATTTTTGGGTTTTGCCAATTTTTATCGTAAATTTATTGGTAATTTCTTGGTTATTGTTAAACCATTAACTGATTTGACCAGAAAGGGTTCTGATGTGGTGAATTGGCCTCCTGAGGCAGTCTCTGCATTTCAGGAACTTAAGCAGAGATTCACTTCTGCTCCTGTTCTACGGCAGCCTGATGTTTCTCTGCCATTTCAGGTGGAGGTTGATGCCTCTGAAATTGGGGCAGGTGCCGTTTTGTCCCAAAAAGATCCAGAGACCTCTAAAAGTAACCCTTGTGCCTTTTTCTCTCGAAAATTTTCTCCTACTGAACGTAATTATGACGTGGGTAATCGGGAGTTATTGGCCATGAAGTGGGCTTTTGAAGAGTGGAGACATTGGCTGGAGGGAGCCAAACATCAGGTGGTGGTCCTTACGGACCATAAGAATCTGGTCTATCTGGAATCTGCCAAGCGACTCAATCCTAGACAGGCCAGGTGGGCCTTGTTTTTCACACGTTTTAATTTTGTGGTTTCCTTTCTTCCTGGCACTAAGAATGTTAAGGCGGATGCCCTCTCGAGGAGTTTCCTTGCGGACTCTCCTGAGTTATCCGATCCTTCTGTTATTTTGAAAGAGGGTGTAGTTCTTTCCGCCATCTCGCCCAATTTGAGACTTGCTCTGGAGGGGTGTCAGGAGGATAGGCCCGAGCGCTGTCCTGTTGGAAAATTGTTTGTCCCTGACCAATGGAAAAAGAGTGTGATGTCTGAGATTCATTGTTCCGCATTGGCTGGGCATCCCGGAATTTTTGGTACCAGAGACTTGGTTAGTCGGTCCTTTTGGTGGCCTACCTTGTCTCGTGATGTCAGGGAATTTGTGCAGTCCTGCGGGACTTGCTCTCGCTCCAAGCCTTGCTCTCGCTCTAGTGGTTTGTTGATGCCATTGCCTGTGCCCAAGAGACCATGGACCCATATCTCTATGGATTTCATTTCCGATCTTCCTGTTTCTCAGAGAATGACCACCATCTGGGTAATTTGTGATAGGTTTTCCAAAATGATACATCTTGTGCCATTACCTAAGTTGCCTTCCTCCTCTGAATTGGTGCCGTTGTTCCTTCAGCACGTGGTTCGTTTACACGGCATTCCTGAGAACATTGTGTCTGACAGAGGAGTCCAGTTTGTTTCCAGATTTTGGAGGACTTTTTGTTCTAAACTGGGTGTTCAATTGTCTTTCTCCTCTGCATTTCATCCTCAGACCAATGGTCAAACTGAGAGAACAAACCAGACATTGGAGACTTATCTAAGATGCTTTGTGTCTGCTGATCAGGATGACTGGGTCTCTTTTTTGCCTTTGGCTGAGTTTGCTCTTAATAATAGGGCTAGCTCTGCCACTTTGATGTCTCCGTTTTTCTGTAATTCTGGGTTTCACCCTCGATTTTCTTCAGGACAGACGGAGGCTTCTGTCTGTCCAGGTGTTGACTCTGTTGTGGAGCGTATGCAACAGATTTGGGACCAGTAGTGGAGAGGTTGTCCCTCTCTCAGGAGAAGGCCCAGCGGTTTGCTAACTGGCATAGGACTGATGGTCCTCGGTTTAAAGTGGGGGACTTGGTCTGGTTGTCCTCAAAGAATATTCCTATGAGAGTAGCATCTCCTAAATTTAAGCCTAGGTTCATTGGACCTTATAAGATCATGGAGATTATTAATCCTGTTTCTTTTCGTTTGCTTCTTCCAGGGACATTTAAGATCCATAACGTGTTCCACAAGTCCTTGTTGAAGAGGTTTGTTGAGCCAGTGGTTCCTGCTGCTGTGCCTCCTGACCCTGTTTTGGTTGAGGGCAATCTGGAGTATGTGGTTGAGAAAATATTGGATTCTCGTTTTTCTAGATGGAAACTCCAGTATTTGGTTAAATGGAGAGGTTATGGTCAGGAGGACAATTCTTGGGTGTTTGCTTCGGACATCCATGCTAGGAGACTTATCCGTGCGTATCATAGAACTCATCCTGACCGACCTGGTTGCTCAAATGAGGGTTCGGTGACCCCTCCTCAAGGGGGGGTACTGTTGTGAATGGGTTTGAGATGAGTTCTGAGCAGAGGCTCCCTCTGGTGGTTACAAGCGGTGCTAGTGAAGATTGTGAGGACTGGGAATCAGGTGTTACTGACTGGTCTTATATAAGGGAGTCATTTTCCCATCAGGGTTGCCGGTGATCAATTGTTCTGGTCTGAATCCTTCATTCCAGTTTCCCTTGTGGCCTGCTGTGTCGTGTCTGCATCTCCTGCTTACAGATAAGACTTTTGCTTCTTTTGTGTTTTTGCTATATTTTTGCATTTTGTCCTGCACTTCTTTGGGGGCCTTCAGGGTCCCCTCCGGGGGCTTCTGCCCTCTCAGTTTAGTTCAGCCACTGAGTTTTGTTCTTTTGCTTTTTTCAGTTTTTTCAGTGGCTGCTGTTTTGATTTTGTTACACCAGAGAACTAATTTAGGTGGTAGAGGTCGTGTGATCTCAGGTGATTTTGAAATTAGTAGAGTTGGTGCTTTTCAGGGTTTTCTGGGATTGCAGTAAGTACCCTTCCTATCCTTTTCTATTTAGATAGTTTGGGTCCCAGCGTTTGCTCATACTATTTTCTTTCTGTGTCAGTATTTCCTCTTGTCTAACCGCCATTACATGTTTGGGGGCTTTCTGTTATCTTTGGGGATCTGCTTCGGGGCAGATAGCTTTCCTATTTCTATCTTTAGGTGTAGTTAGTTTCTCAGGCTGTGACGAGGTGTCTAGGACCAACGTAGGAACGCTCCACGGCTGCCTCTAGTTGTGGTGGTTAGTCAGGGTACTGCAATCTCATAGATTCCAACTGCTCTGGTGTATTGCCTTTTTGCCTGCTCTCCTCAGCTACCGAAACATAACACAAAGCATAATAAAGAATAATAATGATGTTGGGATTTCACCTGTGTTGATGCCACAAGGAATTTAATTTTTAGGAATTTGCTATCATCCCTCCAATATAAACATCCTGTCCTCAAAAGATTGACTGTTAATAAGAAAGAAAAGGTGGAGAGAAAAGTTGAGCCCTTTAAACTGTTTTTTTGGTGCCCATTTGATACATGCCTCACACAAGTTCCAGATAAAGAGCTTGCACTGTATGTGAACCTAGTGAGCTTTGATCACTTATTAAAGTCCCTACTATGGGTGAAAAAACCTTTCCTAGGAGATAAATAGGTTTCACAAAAAAAATGAACATCTTCCTCTTGGAGGTGTGAAGGACTTTATTGACATCCCCCACTGTTCTTCTTGAGAGCACAACATGCAGTATCATTATTTTGGGATTGCAGCCAGGATCCTTTAATCCAGCATCTAAAATGTTGTTAATTCCTCCGACTTGGCACTCGCCTCCATGACAGAGTTGCTGGATGACTAGGGAAGACAGAAAATGCCACTCAAGGATATAGGTAGACCTTCCATCAACGGGGCCAAAAAGTCATTTCACTGCCTCTAAAAACATTGACACGTGGCTTGTTGAATCATCGTGGCACTCAGCGGCCAAAATACTGTACACACTTTGCCAATCTCTTCTTTGTTGTGTCTTTCTTTTCGAAGCTTGACAATCCAAAACTGGGGATTTAGGGTGAATCCTGTAATGTTTATATGTCTGGATGTGCTCTCTTCATTTCTATGAAATGCAGAAAAATATAATAAGAGATCTGATAATCCCTATGGGAGAGAAATAGAAATAGCCACAATTTAGTCCAGAGCAGTAAATACATTTATCTTCTGGACTATTAGTGATGTGGAGGTTTATAATATTTTGTAGCATTGCCTTCAAATGTTCACATATTTCAGGTCGACTTGCAGGGATTCTCACAAAAAGTAGCTGGAATTCTGGCCCATTCCTCTTGACAGGACTGATGTACCTGAGTCAAGATTGTAGACCTCGGTACTCACACACGCTCTACCACATCTTTCTATTAATGTTGACATTAAATTGACATTTTTTTATTACATGTTATTTTAAGTCATTTCCTTATTCACATTTGTTTGCAGGGCAATTGTCTTGCTCTTATCTCCATTTTGCTTCCTTTTTTTTCAGCCCACTAGCCCTTATGATGACCATTTTACAGCCATTTGGGCAGCTATAATGTAATGGGTGCACCACAATTACAGGAAAATATAAGAAGGAGGGTGCTGCAATGCACTGTAAAAGCAATAACGGACCACAGAGAGAAAGAACCAATGCATAAAATAGCGCTCACCTCAATTTAGAAAAAATATATCACAATAATTTTATTGAAAAACAGACCAACACAACACACATACAGAATATAAAACACAATTAAAATTGCATAAGAGCATAACATAACACCCAAGGACCCTTCAATAAATAAAGATTTAGCACAAATAGTCAGAATTGGGCATCCCAATAATGGACAATAACTTCCTAAGCAGTGCATGAACAGAACAGAATATGTTAGATTGAAGATATCAGATAAAAAATCAATTTTTACAATTCAGACCACTGTCACTTTATGAGGTTATAACTCTGGAACGCTTTAACGAATCCAGCTGATTCTGAGGTTGTTTTTTCGTGACATATTGTACTTCACGTTAGTGGTAAAAAAAAATTTATATGACTTGCTTCTATTTATCAAAAAAAACGGAAATATGGCGAAAATTTAGAAAATTTTGCAATTTTCAAACTTGAAATTTTTATGCCCTTAAATCAGAGAGATATGTCACACAAATTTATTAATAAATAACATTACCCACATGTCTACTTTACATCAGCACAATTTTGGGAACAAAATTTTCTTTTGTTACGAAGTTATAAGGGTTAAAAGTTGACCAGCGATTTCTCATTTTTACAACACCATTTTTTTTTAGGGACCACATCACATTTGAAGTCACTTTGAGGGGCCTATATGATAGAAAATACCCAATAGTGACACCATTTTAAAAACTGCACCCCTCAAGGTGCTCAAAACCACATTCAAGAAGTTTATTAACCCTTTACGTGCTTCACAGGTGCTGAAGCAATGTGGAAGGAAAAAATTGACATTTAACTTTTTTTGCAAAAGCTTTACTTCGGAACCAATTTTTTTTATTTTCACAAGTGTTCAAAGAAAAAATGAACCACAAAATTTGTTGTGCAATTTCTCCTGAATACGCCGATACCTCATATGTGGGGGTAAACCACTTTTTGGGCGCACGGCAGAGGTCGCAAGGGAAGGAACTCCATTTGACTTTTTCAACTCAGAATTGGCTGGATGCCATGTCGCGTTTAGAGAGCCCCTGATGTGCCTAAACAGTGGAAACCCCCAACAAGTGACCCCATTTTGGAAACTAGACCCTTAAGTAACTTATCTAGATGTGTGGTGAGCACTTTGAACCTCCAAGTGCTTCACACAAGTTTATAAATTAGAGCCGTGAAAATAAAAAAATCATTTTTTTTTCCACAAAAATGATCTTTTCACCCCAATTTTTATTTTCCCAAGGGTAAAAAAGACCCCAAAAGTTTTTGTACAATTTGTCCTGAGCATGCCGATACCCCATATGTGGGGGTAAACCACTTTTTGGGCGCACGGCAGAGGTCGCAAGGGAAGGAGCGCCGTTTGACTTTTTCAACGCAGAATTGGCTGGATGCCATGTCGCTTTTAGAGAGCCGCTGATGAGCCTAAACAGTGGAAACCCCCAACAAGTGACCCCATTTTGGAAACTAGACCCCTTAAGGAACTTTTCTAGATGTGTGGTGAGCACTTTGAACCTCCAAGTGCTTCACACAAGTTTATAACGTAGAGCCGTGAAAATAAAAAAATCATTTTTTTTCCACAAAAATGATCTTTTCACCCCAATTTTTATTTTCCCAAGGGTAAAAAGACCCCAAAAGTTTTTGTACAATTTGTCCTGAGCATGCCGATACCTCATATGTGGGGGTAAACCACTTTTTGGGCGCACGGCAGAGGTCGCAAGGGAAGGAACTCCATTTGACTTTTTCAACTCAGAATTGGCTGGATGCCATGTCGCGTTTAGAGAGCCCCTGATGTGCCTAAACAGTGGAAACCCCCAACAAGTGACCCCATTTTGGAAACTAGACCCCTTAAGGAACTTATCTAGATGTGTGGTGAGCACTTTGAACCTCCAAGTGCTTCACACAAGTTTATAAATTAGAGCCGTGAAAATAAAAAAATCATTTTTTTTTCCACAAAAATGATCTTTTCACCCCAATTTTTATTTTCCCAAGGGTAAAAAGACCCCAAAAGTTTTTGTACAATTTGTCCTGAGCATGCCGATACCCCATATGTGGGGGTAAACCACTTTTTGGGTGCACGGCAGAGGTCGCAAGGGAAGGAGCGCCGTTTGACTTTTTCAACGCAGAATTGGCTGGACGCCATGTCGCTTTTAGAGAGCCGCTGATGAGCCTAAACAGTGGAAACCCCCAACAAGTGACCCCATTTTGAAAACTAGACCCCTTAAGGAACTTATCTAGATGTGTGGTGAGCACTTTGAACCTCCAAGTGCTTTACACAAGTTTATAACGTACAGCCGCGAAAATAAAAAATCATATTTTTTCCACAAATTTGATCTTTTCACCCCAATTTTTATTTTCCCAAGGGTAACAAGACCCCAAAAGTTTTTGTGCAATTTGTCCTGAGCATGCTGATACCCCATATGTTGGGGTAAACCACTTTTTGGGCACACGGCAGAGGTCGCAAGGGAAGGAGCGCCGTTTGGACCCCATTTTGGAAACTAGACCCTTTAAGGAACTTATCTAGATGTGTGGTGAGCACTTTGAACCCCCAAGTGCTTCACAGAAGTTTATAATGCCCGGGCGTGAAAATAAAAAATCATATTTTTTCCACAAACCTGATCGTTTAGTCCCCAATTTTTTATTTTCCCAAGGGTAACAGGAGAAATTAGACCACAAAAGTTGTTGTCCAATTTGTCCTGAGTACTCCGATACCCCATATGTGGGGGGACCACTGTTCGGGCGCACAGCAGGGCTTGGAAGGGAATCAGCGCCGTTTGACTTTTTCAAACCAAAATTGGCTGGAATTGAGATTGGACACCGCGTTTGGAGAGCCCCTGATGCGCCTAAACAGTGGAAACCCCCCACAAGTGACCCCATTTTGGAAACTAGACCCCCTAAGTAACTTATCTAGATCTGTGGTGAGCACTTTGAACCCCCAAGTGTTTCACAAAAGTTTATAGTGCCTGGGTGTGAAAAAAAAAAAAAAATTTTCCACAAAAATTATTTTTTAGTCCCAAATTTATGATTTTTCACAAGGAAATTGGACCCTAAAAGTTGTTGTCCGATTTGTCCTGAGTACGCTGATACCAAATATGTGGGTGGGGGAAACTGTTTGGGCGCACGGCAGGGCTTGGAAAGGAAGTAATAACGTTTTGGAATGCAGACGTTGGAACACGAAATTATATTTATTTTAATTTTTCCATTAGGGTTAGGGTTAGGCCTAGGGTTAGGGATAGGGTTAGGGTTATAATTAGGGTTAGGCTGGGTTCATACTGCGTTATTGCAGTCCGTTAGACGGACTGCGTTACACATAGGTATAACGCGGTGTAACACAGTCCGTTAAGGCTGCCATTCACCCCCATTTGAGGGCGCATCGCGACGCATGCCGTAATCATTCAGTGATGGAGCCTCGGACGCGGCCTGCAGCATCTGGGCTCCGTCACCGCTAGCGCAGATGAATCATCTGCTGATTCCTCTGCGCTAGCGGGTATAGCATAATGCGATCGCGTTATGCTATACCGTTACCAGCCCGTCAACGCTATGTGTTGAACTGGCTGGTAAAACGCAAAATGAGCCTAGCCTTTAGGGTTTGGGTTACAATTAGGGTTGGAATTAGGGTTGGGATTAGGGTTAGGATTAGAGTTAGGGTTGGGATTAGGGTTAGGGGTGTTGGGGTTAGAGTTGGAGCTAGAATTGAGGGGTTTCCATTATTTAGGCACATCAGGGGGTCTCCAAACACGACGTCAAAAAGTCAAATGGCGCTCCCTCCCTTCCGAGCCCTGTCGTGCGCCCAAACAGTGGTTTACCCCAACATATGGGGTATCAACGTACTCAGGACAAATTGCACACCAATTTTGGGGTTCTAATTTCTCTTGATATCCTTGGAAAATAAAAAATAGCTGGCTAAAAAAATCATTTTTGAGGAAAAAAATAATTTTTTATTTCACGGCTCTGCGTTTGTAAATTTCTGTGAAGCACTTTGGGGTTCAAAGTGCTCACCACACATCTAGATAAGTTCCTTAGTGGGTCTAGTTTCCAAAATGGGGTCACATGTGGGGGTTTTCCACTGTTTAGGCACATCTGGGGTTCTGCAAATGGAACATGACCCGCATCAACGTCTGCATTCCAAAACTTTATTACTTCCTTTCCAAGCCCTGCTGTGCGCCAAAACAATCCCCCCCCCCACATATTTGGTATCAGCGTACTCAGGACAAATTGGACAACAATTTTTGGGGTCCAATTTCCTTGTGAAAAATCAAAAATTTGGGGCAAAAAAATCATTTTTGTGGAAAATTGTTTTTTTTTTTTTCACACCCAGGCACTATAAACTTTTGTGAAACACTTGGGGTTCAAAGTGCTCACCACAGATCTAGATAAGTTACTTAGGGGGTCTAGTTTCCAAAATGGGGTCACTTGTGGGGGTTTTCCACTGTTTAGGCACATCTGGGGCACTGCAAACAGAACATGACCCCCATCAAGGTCTGCATTCCAAAGCGTTATTACTTCCTTTATTGCATTGATTGCACTCTATGTCTGTGCATAGTTTGTCTATACGGCGTATATTTTTGCGTATTTGACGATCAAATCACATTTTGTTTCACTACATATGCGCCAGTTAGCCTATGACATATTTTCCTATATTGGAGTCCTTTTGGAAGGCTCTTTTACTAGTGACTACCCTTTTGTATTGCACTCATTGCGCTCTACGTTCGTGTATTGACCACTTATGCGCCGTTCACCTCTGTATATTTGTCAATTGATATACATCCTGTTTATTATGTATGCGCCAGCCATTACATGACATATTCCTTCTTCTCTTGTAAATGTCCTCGTTCAGATACTTATTGACTTTCATATTTAGCTAGATGTGTTTTATATGCATGCACTGATCCATACATATGCATCTTTGACTTATGTGCGCCGTTGTGCTGTATGATGGTTGATTCATGCGCCCATATACCATACATTTGTCTCCACTGGTTGATAAGCATTTCACCAGTTTCTGTTGGGCGTTATTGCTATATTGTAGCTATATTGCTTCTTGTTATGTTCCACAGCGCATCACCCTTTCACTTCTAATACACATGTCCTATGCTTCCTGAACGTCTCAACTACGCAGGCGCTGTTTTGATTCATTGCGTCTGCCTTGACCTTCTCTGGCTGATTACGCGCTCCGGCTGTTCGCAGCTGGTTTCACTTCCTGGATTGGATGACCACGGCACTTGCGTTCGCAAATGCTTCTATTTAAAGACCGACTTCAACACACTGGTCACATCTCCCCTGACGAAGCTGCAGCAGCAGCGATACGCGTGGGGCTTCCAACACACCCTTGGTCCCGGGACCGCTTTTTCCCTCAGGTTATTCCTGCTTGTTCCTTCCGACGACCTTCTGGTAATTTATCTGATTTTGGTCTACTTCTATCTTCTTATTTACCAGTTCAGCATATATTTCTTCTATCTTGCAGCGTTTATTTCGGTGTTATTATACACCTTTCCCTCAATCTATACACATCTCATTTTTCTAGATATATCCTTTTCGTGGGGGTTATTTTGCTTGCGCTGTTATTTTTCTATTTACCAGCGGTGGTAATTATCGGAGGTGACCCGGGTTTACCCTTGTTATTTATTTAGCACCTTCTCATGAGCTTTTGCTCCGGTATGTGTATCTGATTTTTTATCTGATATCCTCTATCTAACATATTTACACAGTGTTCTGTTCATGCACTGCTTAGGAAGTTATTATCCATTATTGGGGACGCCCAATTCTGACTATTTGGGCTAAATCTTTATTTATTAAAGGGCCCTTGGGTGTTATGTTATGCTCTTATGCAATTTTAATTGTGTTTTATATTCTGTATGTGTGTTGTGTTGGTCTGTTTTTCAATAAAATTATTGTGATATATTTTTTCTAAATTGAGGTGAGCGCTATTTTATGCATTGGTTCTTTCTCTCTTTGGTCCTTTTTACAGCCATTTTACAACACCAAAGTTTTAGTCCCCATTGACTATATGGGGTTCAGATCCAGGGTAAAGTTCTGGTTCCTGAACTGGACTTGGAACTAAAGTTTGGCCGAACATGACAAACCCAAACTTCTATGCGTCCGCTCATCCATAGTATGCAGATATGTGGTTAATCTGCAGGTTAATAGTGCTATTAACCTGCCTGGCGCCCGCACTTAGCCATACGCTGCGGAGTGAGAATGAACTTTATTCTCCCAAGCATCCCATTTTTGCTTTAGCAATACAGAAGACATTTTTACAAGAAGTAAGATCCTTGTCCCCATGTGAGGTTGCAAAACTCTAGCATGGTTATCCTGAAGATCTGAATTACACTGTGACTTTAACAGGTATGGTCACGGAGCTGCAGGTGGCCGACAGTAATGGTGGTATTGTTAATGTGAGTACCACAGGCAAGGACCATCCCTATGAGCACTTTATTTAGCGTGCTGTCCAAATTTTAAGGCCAGAATATGTCATTGTCTGACTGGGTGACTAGATTACAGTGCGCTGCTAAGATTTAGAATGTCAGCTCAGTGCTACAAGTGGACATCACTCTGTCCAACCTGGAGGATGAGGTCCACAGAAACGTCTTCCTCTAACTGGAAGCCATGCATAACACCTTGAAAGAGATGGTAAAATTTCTGGAGGAGATATACAGTGAAACAGCTAGAGCGTGGCATCTCCTGGCAAAGTTCTTCTACTGGCTACAGCGGGAAGTGGAAGGAATCTCAAAATATGCCAAGGCATTACAAAAAGTACTAGCAGAAATGCATGGGTGAAAGAACATCAGAGGCGGCTCCAGACCATCCAGCAGCTAGCAGGCAAATGGTTAAAAGAGAAAACTTATACCAGCCGACTTTCAATTCAGGAAGTTCCGCTTGGGCCTGGAGACTAGGTGCTGGAAAGATATACCAAAGGCAAGCTGAGTGAACGTTGGGAGGTGCAATCATACAAAGGGATCAAGAGAGTGCACCCCGGTGTATGAAGTACAAGGTGAAAATGAGGAATCTGATCCAAGAACCCTACACAGGAATATGTTACAGCCATGCCGGTTTGAAGATCCCACATTTGTCCTGAGAGCGGTTCCTTCTGTTCCTTCTACAAGGCTATATACAATATACAGAAAAAGGTTGCCCTCTATCATGCTAAAGCATGTCAATGTGAAATATATGAAATATGAAGAGCAATACGGCTTTTGAATAATAGAAAAAAAATGAGACACGTAGCATAAAATTTGGCCAAATTATATCTGCCCATCAACCATCGTCAAGGTGGTCTCAAAGACTGATGAGTCCCTATGTGTGTGAATACCTCTCTTAGGCTGATGTCTGAATTCCTGGGTGAAAGTAGGCACCTGCTGTAATTAAAATCACATGTTGAAGGGCGATAGAGTGCAACCTTTTTTTGGATATTGTATATGGAGGTAGCTCCTCCTGGTATGCACCTATTCACACTAGTCTGGATGTGCCAGTCAGGTTTTTGTCATTTGTATGTTAGCTTACTGACCGAGCACTCTGCCCTTCAACATGTGGTGATTTTAATTACAGCAGGTCCGTACCAACCCATAAATGCAGGCATTGCTGAGAGAAGTGTCCACATTCACCCTGGAATTCAGACATCAGCCTAAGAGAGGTATTTACACACGTAGGGACCCAGCAGTCTTTGAGACCTCCTTGATGATGTTTGATGGGCAGATATAATTTGGCCAAATTTTATGCTAAGCATCTCATTTTTTTCCTAATATTCAAAAGCCGTATTGCTATTCAGATTTCATATATTTCACATTGACAATCTTTAGCATGACAGAGTGCAACCTTTTTTTGTATATTGTATATGGAGGTAGCTCCTCCTGGTATGCACCTATTCACACCAGTCTGGATGTACCAGTCAGTTTTTTGTCATATCCCTTCTACAAGGCTGGCTTTCACTAATGAACCACAGCCTGTAGCCCATGGCTGCAATATTACAGCATTGCAGTACTAGCACAACTACCAACGGATTTAAATCAATATTAGTCCAATGACGCGAACCATATATCACATAAAATGTATAGCTTTATTTTGAGTCTATAAAAACAGATTAAAGTTAAAATAGAGAGACAAAAGTGCCCTGTAGGGGGAAAACCCCACATCAGTCCAAAATGCAATGAAGTATCAAACAAAATGAGCGGTACTGTATTGGTAGGTACGGTATATAGGTGCTTCGGGTTCAATCACAGAAATTATCATATAGATTGAGGTAGATAATCAAGGTTTGATAATGGACCTGAGTCGCACGTAGCAGGGCTTTGGGGTACTCGGCACCGAGCCCGTTCACTTTACTGGGGAATGTCATGGGTAGCGCAGCTCGGTCCGTTGCCCTGGGTGCTCACTAAAGGGGGATATTTACAGGGGATGATAGAAATGTTCGTGACGCCACCTGTGGTTTCTGATCAGGGTGACCAGCGCTGCAGGGTGAATCCTCTGAGGGGTTGTTACTGGGCAGCAAGGTGTTAAGTCTTCCACAGGTAAGACTGATCCCTCGAGGTATATGGCGGTGTAGGGGTGAAGGAGCAATAATGCAGACACACACAAGACAGTCTCTTTCCGTACCTTTACTGGTGATGAAGTTGCAGGCACGTCCCGGGAGGCCGTCAGGGTGGAGGATGCACGTCCAGCAATCCACTGAGTAGGTGTAAGGCCTCCTTACGTCCTTATGTGTGTGAGTTTCTAACTTACATAAAACAGAGTTTAACTCCTTCTCTTTGCTACGCCCAGCTGATCTTGTGATGAGGTCTTCTTGTGGACAGAACAGTGTCTCTATGGCGGTACCTGCCAGACCCCCGTCTTCCTAACCTCGGTTACGTATCAGCACTGCTGGGCCCCTGCGACTTGAAGTCCAGGATCTCCGGTGTCTCCTACCAGTCGTGCAGATGCTGGTAAGCACGGACCCGGTGTCCGGTGGTGCAGAGTGGAGGTAAGCTACTAATGCTATTTCTCCTCAGTCACTCTCTCTTTCCCTTTTCCACTTGCCTGTCGTCCTACTCACACCTTTGACATAAGCACAGACAGCAGTAGATGACAGCTTCTCGCTCAGACTTCCTCAGCCCTCATGCTAATCTGACAGGAGTCTCTCTCCGATGTTCTGAGGAGATCTTATCTCTCCCTCACAGCTCGTCTGAGGTAACTGCCGTTCTGAGATGTTCTGCTGTTCTGAGGTAATTTTCTCTCTAACACGCTCTGACAGGAATCCTCTCACTCCGATGCTCTGAGGAGAACTGCACTGTCTGAGGTACAACCAACAACTCACTAACTCGCAGCTAGACTGCCTTCATCTCACTACTGTCTCAAGGGCTCCCTCTGGTGGAACCAGGAAAAATGTGAAGTGTTGTGTGAATTACCTTTCATGCATCCTCCTGGGTACATGTGGCACCAAGCACAGCTGGGCTACACAGACCCAGTGGAATACCGAGCAGTCATCAAGTTCCTTTAATTGAAAGACCACACACCCAAGGAGATGTTCGATGAGATGAAAGAGGTTTATGGTGATGATTCCCCATCATATGATGTAGTCAAGAACTGGCATTGTCAATTGAATGTGGTCAGACTTCGGTGCAAACAGCTCCAATTCCAGGGTGACCCCACTCTGCTATTGATGAACACACCATCCAGCAAGGGGAGATTACCATTTTGGAAAATCACCACGTAGCCATTCGCCTAAGCCAAAAATGTCAAGATTAGTTTGGGGTCCGTGGAAAAAAAATCATCCAAGACCATCTTCACATGCATAAGGTATCTGCTCGTTGGGTTTCCTGGCTGCTCACACCTTTCCAGAAGCAGGAACAAGTCAAATGCTCTCAGGCTGTATTGACGATGTGCCATAGAAATCAGGAGGACTTTTTCAACAGACTGATCACACAGGATGAAATCTGGGTCCATCACAATGATCCTGAGACTAAAGTCCAGTCGATGTAATGGAAGCATCATGACTCACCACCTCTAAAGAAGGCACATGCCCAACCCTCGGCAGGCAAGGTCATGCTCACAGTATTTTGGGACCAGCACGGAGCAGTATTGATGGATTTCATAGCAAAGGGTGCCATAATCACTGGGGCATACTATGCTTCACTGCTGCGGAAATTGCGGGAGACCTTCAAAACTAAGAGACGTGGCATGCTCACCAAAGATGTCCGCCTCCTGCAAGATAATGCACCAGTTCACAACTCACATGTTGCCCAAATGGAAGTATGCTCCTGTGGCTTTGGCATCCCTCTT
Source organism: Oophaga sylvatica (assembly GCA_033576555.1). Taxonomy (NCBI): domain Eukaryota; kingdom Metazoa; phylum Chordata; class Amphibia; order Anura; family Dendrobatidae; genus Oophaga; species Oophaga sylvatica. The sequence continues at coordinate 18,577,181 of JARQOD010000001.1, read as the reverse complement.
ATTCACCCAACCTCGCACCATCGGACTTCCACCTCTTTCCAACAATTAAGTCATTTTTGAAGGGCAAGCATTTTCCAGATAATGAGACTCTGATTTCTGAAGTCACAACTTGGCTTTTGTAGGAACCTGTCGACTTCTACAAGCGAGGTGATTACAGTTGCTTAAAAAGATGGGGTTAGTGTGTGTCCCTAGGTGGCATGTATGTAGAGAAGGACTAATTACTGTGCCAAGTTTCATTGCTCTCAGTCCACAGGAAGTGAGTCAGGGGAAATCTTTAATGAATGCCCCTCATATATATTGTGGGAAATAGCCCATATGAGAACACCTAGGGCATACATTCCAAAAACCCGGTCCAAATAGCCAAATTAGAAAAGCAAATGTGTTGATCCTATGTCAGGATCAAAACAGGATAGGTGCAACAGTGCAAAATGAAGTGTGCAGCAGAGAACCTTAGGCATCAAGTACAGGTACGTCAAATAAGTAAAAAGTTCTATCATTTTCAATGTACCGTAGTTACCCGGAGATAATACCTGCATGTAGAAGAGCACTAGAGGAGCACTGAAGGACTGGCACAAGATAACAGGACAGATGGAGCGATCCCCCGCACCCCAACGTACGTTTCGCCCTTGCTTGACGCCCCCGTTGGCCTTTGCTAAAAGTGCCATACATTTTTTTAAAATATGAACATTATGGGATAAACTAAGCATTGCAGTAGTGTATTGTACAAGAGATCTTGATCTTGCAGGTTTAAGTCCCCTTGAAAGACTAATAAAATGTTTAAAAATAAATAAAATAAAAATATATTAAAAAATATATTAAACAGAAAAAAAATTTAGCCGAACTTGGAAAATTAAAATTTAAAAAAATTTGGTCATCTCTAGTCTGAACTGAAAAAAATTAGAATGTTTATCAGATAAAGTGAATGCCAAACAAAAAAGCAAAATCAGTTTTTTTGTCACTTTGCCCTCTAAAAAAAAAAATGGAATAAAAGGAGATGAGAAGGTCATATGGTTTCCAGGATGGTACTAATAAAAATTTCAACTCGTGTTGTAAAAAAACAAGGCCTGATACAATGCTACCGACTAAAAAACACAAAGTTACACCTCTTGGATAGCAAAGTGGAAATAAATCACAAGTGAAGAGTGGCCCACTGGAACTCTGTTTCCTAAAGGCCAACATAAAAATGCCGGCCCTGCACCAGGTCACCAGGAACAGAACAGTTTATTACGTAGTCACAAATGACAGGACATTACATAATGTTCTCCAGGGGGGGTGCTAGGCCCTGTGACTAGGGGCCTCAGCCCGGATCATAAGTGCATTACCCCTGGTCTCTGCAACAGCATTATTCCCTGCCTGTATAGCGTCTCTTCCCGGTCTGCACAGCTCCTGCATATGCAGAATGGTGTCTGCAGTCACCGCCCTGGAGCTCCACAGTAAGCTCCTGTAGGTTCTCACCGATCAGATGAGCCACGAGCAGGAATTCTCTGTTCTGTTCCCCATAGCATCGCCGTCAGTGATTAAGAGCAGTGGTTTACTCACAGTTACCCCGCAGCTCAGTGCTGATTGGTGCAGGATCTGGTTTCTCAGCCACAAACAGCAACAACCAGCATGGAGCTCCTGAGGGCATAATCATTGGTGCACTGGCAACCCCATAGAGGAAGGGGGTCTGTCAATGCCATTGTTTTTTCTGTTGAAATTTATTGTGGTGGCCGCTATACCTATACAAGGTACCGACCAATCAGAGGTCAACATGCCCGTTTAGTATAACTGTGTCCCAGATAACTCAATCAGTAGCATAATCCATATGATGGACACCATACAGAATACACAAAGATTGTAGCTTTTTCATAATACAGACACAAAAATATGCAATAAAAAGTGATAAAAAATGGTATTAAAATAAATGTATTCTTGTCCCATCAAGAATGTCACCCATCCACTATAATTTTTTTCTTTGTGAGACCCCTTGTTTAAAGGGAACCTGTTATCTTATATATTCCACATTGGTTAAAAATGCTTAATAAATTGAACCTCCCCAGAGACTCATGCTGCCCAAAGCAAGGACACGTGAATCATCATCTGGCTGAATTATTGCATCCATGTATGTGTTACTCAGAAACCCTGTGGCGTTTCAGAAAAAAACATACTTTGAAAAGCTAACTGGGAACTAATGGGACAATTACTGAGAACTAATGAGACAATTTATTAAGCATTACAGGCTAGTCTTCAGAAGGGATGAGCTGGAGTAAGATGCGCCTCGTTCCTTAAGAGGGGCATGCCACTTAATATTTTAGGCAGACCTTAAAACAGCTGTGTGCCTCCACCAGAAATGTTGCTACAGTCAGAGACTCTGACGTAAGTTACCCCACAACTTTTATTTAACTAGTCTGGCCCTGGCTCTGCCCATTTTGGTGGTACTAGTCAGGGCTGCAGTGAAAACACCGAAAAGTTGCAACATTTTTACACAAATTCAAAGTTGTTCAAAGTTTTTGGGATTAAATGTATTTTGTGCCAGAATTCTGGCGGAAAACACATTAAAGGAGTTGTCCAGGTTTGGTACGAAAGTCAGCAGTCACTATATGTGACTGCAGACTTGTAAATCTTCATAGCACGCAGTGTGTGCGTTGTCAGGATTCTCCGGTGTCTGGTAGATTGCAGGCACTTGATTTGCATACATGATGTCACATGCCAACTAGACATGCGCGGCCCTGTGCAATACAAGTAAAGTGAGCAAGACTGGATATGTCTAGTTGGAACGAGACCGGAAGTGAGCAAATTACTTTCTTGTGGTCACATGACCACTTGCTACTGGCATCGGAGAATCCTGCTCACAATGTGAGGATTCACAAGTCTGCAGTCACAAATAATGACTGTAGACTTTCGTGCCAACTTGGACAATCTGTCACGCTGTCTAATGATATGTATACAATGTCAGTAAACTATTAATACAGGAACAACACTCTATACAACAACTAGTATAGCAACATCAGCATGTAAGTATAGAATAGATTTACCTGACACGATATCTGCTGAACTCAGGGTTAATCTTGAGGACTTGATGAGCTGAAACAGGAAAGAGGTGGACCGGGATCTAACCTGACCCTAAACTGGGGTCCTAACTAATCCCTCACCTTGGAGGTACTGATAATGGTTCAGAGGTCCAAGTCTCCAACCTAACCCTGTCTCCTATCAGACCCTGAACCCTGTAATCAGTCCTAAGAAGGATCCTGACTACCACCAAAGGGATATGGGCTGATCTCAACTAAATACACAGATTAGACATATAAGACAGACAGGATAACACTCGCTTGCATACACACTCAAACACCAAAGGAACATAAATGGTCTGGGAAATAAACTCTAACCAAGTTGAGCTTAGAACAACTAAGGAGCTCACAACTAAAGTCTATACAGATTCATTCCTATCTGTGGTCTGCATGAAGGTTTCACTGGCAACTCCCCAAACAGACAACCAGGAATTTAAAGGAAACCAATCAACAAATAATCAATTGCAGCCGGGAGAAACTGCACCCAGTCCCAGCACCGAGCACAGACAGAATTAACTCCCTAGCTGCCAAACACAAAGAAACAGCAGATCAGCTGTGAGAAGTCAAAATGTGCAACCGCGACGATCTTCGTGGCAATGCACACATGACAGTACCCCCCCTTCTACGAGGGGCCTCCGGACCCTCAGGGCCAGGCCTGCCTGGGTGAGTTCTGTGGAAGGTCCGAACCAAACGATCTGCGTTAACATCAGACGCAGGGACCCACGTCCTCTCCTCTGGACCATACCCCTTCCAATGCACCAAGTACTGAAGGGACCGGCGATTCAGACGTGAGTCAATGATCTTTGATACTTGAAATTCCAAGTTACCATTGACCAACACAGGAGGAGGAGGTAGAGGTGACGGTATGACTGGTGCCACATACCTTTTAAGTAATGACTTGTGGAACACATTATGAATTTTAAACGTAGGAGGGAGGTCCAGACGAAATGCCACAGGATTAATTATGGAACTGATCCTGTACGGCCCGATGAATCTGGGACCCAGTTTCCAGGAGGGCACCTTAAGTTTTATATTCCTGGTAGACAACCATACCAGATCGTTCACATTCAGATCTGGACCAGAAACTCTCCTCCTATCAGCCATATGTTTGTAACGGTTCCCCATCGCACTCAGATTATTCAATACACCTCTCCACACAGAAGCAAGTGACGACGAGAAACGCTCCTCCTCAGGAACCCCAGAAGGGCCCCCCCCATTGAAAGTACAAAACTGGGGATGGAAACCATATGCCCCAAAAAACGGGGACTTACCAGTGGACTCGCTCGCCTGTTGTTAAGAGCGAACTCTGCCAGAGGCAAGAAAGAAGACCAGTCCTCTTGGTTCTCTGAAACAAAACACCGGAGATATGTCTCTAAACTCTGATTCAGACGCTCTGTCTGACCATTGGTCTGCGGATGAAAAGCCGAGGAAAATGACAATTGCATCCCCCGACGTAAACAAAATGCCCTCCAAAATTTGGACACAAACTGAGACCCCCTATCTGACACCACATCAGAAGGCAACCCATGAAGTCTCACAATCTCCCTAATGAACACCTGCGCCAGAGTTTTAGCATTAGGGAGTGCAGGAAGAGCAACGAAATGTGCCATCTTACTGAACCTGTCAACAACCACCAGTATGACAGTATTCCCTGACGACGGAGGAAGGTCCGTAATGAAGTCCATAGATAAATGAGTCCATGGACGCTCCGGAAGTTTCAAGGGTAAAAGGGTCCCAGACGGACGGGTATGAGGGGTTTTAGAGCGAGCACACACCCCACATGACGCGACAAAAGTTATAACATCTTTATTAGCATTAGGCCACCAAAACCGGCGAGAAAGGAGATCTAAAGTAGCCTTACTCCCTGGATGTCCTGCTAGAGCAGAATTATGATGTGCCTCAATAACCTTTTGTCTCAACAGATTTGGGACAAACAGTCTCCCTTGAGGTCCTGCAGGGGCGTCCCCCTGAGCCTCTAACACCTCCTCCTCAAGCTCAGAAAATACAGCCGACACTACCACCCCCTCCTGAAGGATAGGACTCGGGTCATCCGTTTTCCCGGCCCCTGGGAAACTGCGAGACAAGGCATCAGCCTTTACATTCTTAGACCCCGGGCGATAAGTGACGACAAAATTAAACCTGGTAAAAAACAACGACCATCGAGCTTGTCTGGAATTCAGACGCTTAGCGGATTCCAAATACAACAGGTTCTTGTGATCAGTAATAATGGTAACCGGGTGGACTGCCCCCTCCAAAAAGTGACGCCATTCTTCAAAAGCTAACTTAATGGCCAAAAGTTCCCTATTGCCGATATCATAATTCCTTTCGGCGGACGACAATTTCTTAGAAAAGAAAGCGCACGGATGCCATTTACCAGGGGACGGACCCTGGGACAATATAGCACCCACCCCTACGTCAGACGCATCCACCTCCACAATGAACGGCTGAGATGCATCTGGTTGGATGAGAACGGGTGCCGAAGCAAAACATTTCTTCAAAGAGGAAAAGGCTTGGCAAGCTTTGTCCGACCATTTAGAAAAATCCGTCCCTTTTCTTGTCATGTCAGTGAGAGGTTTGACGACAGATGAGAAATTACAAATAAATTTCCGGTAGTAGTTAGCAAACCCCAAAAAACGCTGCAGAGCCTTAAGATCCCCTGGCTGATCCCATTCAAGCACTGCTCTCACCTTTTCAGGGTCCATACGGAAACCGGAGGCTGACACCAAAAAACCCAAAAACTGAAGTTCCTGTACGGCAAATACACACTTCTCCAGTTTGGCGTATAGTTTATTGTCTCGCAAGATCTGCAACACCTGTCTCACATGCTCCTGATGAGACACAAGATCTGGCGAGTAAATTAAAATGTCGTCCAAATATACAACCACAAACAGCCCCACAAGGTGACGAAAAATGTCATTAACAAAATGTTGGAATACTGCTGGTGCAGTAGTCAGACCAAAAGGCATGACTAGGTTCTCATAATGTCCCTCCGGCGTGTTAAACGCCGTTTTCCACTCATCCCCCTCTTTTATCCTAATCAGATTATACGCCCCCCTGAGATCCAATTTAGAGAACCATTTGGCGCCAACAATTTGATTGAAGAGATCAGGAATAAGAGGGAGTGGATACGGATCTCGAACAGTAATCCGATTAAGTTCGCGGAAATCCAAGCAAGGGCGTAGGCCTCCATCTTTCTTCTTCACAAAGAAGAACCCGCGGCTACTGGGGAAGATGAAGGTCTAATATGCCCTTTGGCCAGACTTTCAGAAATATAATCTTTCATAGCCTGCCTCTCAGGACCAGAAAGATTATACAACCTAGCTTTAGGCAACTTAGCATCAGGAAGGAGATTAATAGAGCAGTCATACACGCGATGAGGAGGCAACTCCTGACACCCCTCCTCAGAGAAAACATCCCCAAAATCCTCCAAAAAAGGAGGCAATGTACTAGGCACGACTGCACTGATGACTGTGTTCATGCAGTTGCTTTTGCAAAACTCACCCCATTGGCTTATTTCTCTGGACTGCCAATTAATCACAGGGTTATGTTTAACCAACCAAGGAAGTCCCAACACAATGGGAGTAGGTAGACCCTCCAACACATAACAAGATAATTGTTCCCTATGTATTGCCCCTACCCGAAGGTCAATGTTATGAACCTCATGAACAAAGCTACCTTGGCCGAGAGGCCTGGCGTCAATGGAGAATATAGGGATCGGTTTGACCAATACACTCAGATGCATACCTTGAGCCTGAGCAAACTGAGCGTCAACCAGATTAGCCCCGGAACCACTATCAAGAAGAACAGACAATCTCTCCACTCTCGTACCAACTACCACCTCCACTGGTACAAGGAACTGAGAAGAACTGGCGGATAAATACATACTCCCAGGTTGTCGTCCACCACACAACCTGGGATTAACAGTTTTCCGGCGACTTTTGGCTCAACAAGGCACGGGATGGACATTCTCCAACAAAATGTCCCTCTTTCCCGCAGAAAAAACATCTTCTAGTCCTGCGGCGTACCGCCAATCCCCTCCTACGAAATGATGTCCCTCCCAACTGCATAGGCTCATCCGAACAGACAAGGGGAACCTCAACATAAGGGACTTTAGTGGTAGGTGGAGAAACAGCAGGGAGTGGGGTTACCTCACCCCTCTCCCGAAGCCGTCTATCAGTACGGATAGCTAAGGCCATAGCAGCCTCCAGTGAATGAGGAGACTCATACTGAGCCAAAACGTCTTTTAATTTATCAGAAAGCCCATGACAAAACTGGCTCCTAAGAGCTGGGTCATTCCATTGAGTATCTGTGGCCCATCTACGAAACTCAGAAGCAAATTCCTCTGCAGGACGATCTCCCTGCTGTATCTTACGTAATTTTGTCTCAGCAAGAGAGACCCGATCTGGGTCATCATATACCAATCCCAGGGCAGTAAAAAATTGATCTACAGACAGTAGAGCCGGGGATCCCGGAGGAAGGGAAAATACCCAGGATTGAGGGTCCCCTTGCAGAAGTGAGATAACAATTCCCACTCTCTGCTCATCACTCCCTGATGATCGAGGCCGAAGCCGAAAATACAATTTACATGCCTCCCGGAAGGTGAAAAATTTGTCTCGCCCACCAGTGAACCTGTCCGGGAGAGCTACTTTAGGTTCAACTCTGGTTTGCTCCAGGGGAGACAAAACTTTGGACTTAATGTCCGTCAGCTCCATGGATAATCCCTGCAACTGCAGAGCCAACTGGGCTACTGGATCCATGGTAACTGGAGATAATTTTTATGGCCAGTGAAAATGTCACGCTGTCTAATGATATGTATACAATGTCAGTAAACTATTAATACAGGAACAACACTCTATACAACAACTAGTATAGCAACATCAGCATGTAAGTATAGAATAGATTTACCTGACACGATATCTGCTGAACTCAGGGTTAATCTTGAGGACTTGATGAGCTGAAACAGGAAAGAGGTGGACCGGGATCTAACCTGACCCTAAACTGGGGTCCTAACTAATCCCTCACCTTGGAGGTACTGATAATGGTTCAGAGGTCCAAGTCTCCAACCTAACCCTGTCTCCTATCAGACCCTGAACCCTGTAATCAGTCCTAAAAGGATCCTGACTACCACCAAAGGGATATGGGCTGATCTCAACTAAATACACAGATTAGACATATAAGACAGACAGGATAACACTCGCTTGCATACACACTCAAACACCAAAGGAACATAAATGGTCTGGGAAATAAACTCTAACCAAGTTGAGCTTAGAACAACTAAGGAGCTCACAACTAAAGTCTATACAGATTCATTCCTATCTGTGGTCTGCATGAAGGTTTCACTGGCAACTCCCCAAACAGACAACCAGGAATTTAAAGGAAACCAATCAACAAATAATCAATTGCAGCCGGGAGAAACTGCACCCAGTCCCAGCACCGAGCACAGACAGAATTAACTCCCTAGCTGCCAAACACAAAGAAACAGCAGATCAGCTGTGAGAAGTCAAAATGTGCAACCGCGACGATCTTCGTGGCAATGCACACATGACACAATCGCTTTAATGAATCAGAATCTATGTTTCTTGACTGATTAGTTCAAGGCCGGTCCCTAGCAGGTTCTACCAAATCTGTCCCCCAAAAATTCACAGGTATCTCCCTATACATACAAGACTCCATAACACAGCCAGTGTCGGATTCATGTTTCCTGTGATTTGGACAGCAGGACTTTCAGGACAAGTTCCTTTTAAAAATGCTAATTGTTTTTACTCTGCTAGTGAACATTAAAGGGGTTGTCTGGTCACATGACGTTGATGACCTATCCATTGCATAGCTCATCAATATTAGATTGGTGAGGGTCTGATTCTCATTACCTCTACTAATCAGCCACACCATGTACTTCACTTCAGCTCCAATTAGAGAGAGCTGATAATAGTTGATTGTTGGGGGCATCATAACCCAACCAATATGGTATTGTTGACCTATCCTAAAGCCTTTTCCTAAAGCCAGGTCATCAATATTTTAGAACTAGATGTAATGCTCGCGCCCTGGCTGGGTGGCGCGAGCGTTGGATTGTGGCCCCACTGTGCCACAAACCAAACTACCCTGGTAGGGGCATGACTAAGAAGCTACCTTGGTGTTCACTGGAGCCTCTGATGGTGAGGTCAGGCTTATGTGGCAGGTAGCTGCAGGTACCACTCCAGGGCGGTGTCTGGCTGCAGCAGCTGACCCCACTGGGGAACAGAACTCTAATGACAGGTACGGGTAAGTACAGGCAGGCACGACTGGTACTCTGGCTGGCACAGCTGGCACTCTGGCAGGCAGGCAGGCATGGCTGGCACTCTGGCAGGCAGGCTGGGCCACTCTGGCAGCCAGGCGGCCACTGCTGGCTCTCTGGCAGGCAGGCGGGCATGGCTGGCACTCTGGCAGGCAGGCGGGTACGACTGGCACTCTGGCAGGCAGGCAAGCAGTAGGGACAGGAACTGACCCGGAAGGGACAGGAACATGGGCAGGTATGAGTGGTATATACAAACAGGTAGGGATTTGTTCAGACTGGAGGAGCTGGAACTTATTCAGGAAGAACAGGTACACAGACAGGTATGAGTTGTGAATGGAAACAGGTAGGGACCTATTCAGACTGGAGGAGCTGGAACTGATTCAGGAAGGACAGGTACACAGACAGGTATGAGTTGTATATGGTAACAGGTAGGGACCTGTTCAGACTGGAAGGACAAAGACCCACAGGATGTGGAACGGGAGCAGAGCAGAACCGCAAGGAGCGGAGCAGAGAGCAGAGCAGAGTCAAAGGAGCGGAACGGGAGCAGAACAGAACCACAAGGTGTGGAGCCGAGAGCAGGGCAGAGCCGCAGGTTGCAGCAAGTAGGTCAGAGCCGCATGATGCAGCGAGCAGAACGAAGCCACAGATTGCATAGCAGAAAGCAGGACCGAGCCGCAGATAGCGGCGAGCAGAACAGAGAAAAGCCGTAGGTTGCGTCGAGCAGAACAGCTGCAGGTTGGGGTGCAGAGAGCAAAACAGGGCAGATCCGCAGGTTGCAGTGCAGAGAGCAGAAAAGGGAGAGCCGCAGGTTGGGTGTGCAGAGAGCAGACCAAGGCAGAGCCGCAGGTTGCGGTGCAGAGAGCAGAACAGGGCAGAGCCGCAGGTAGCAGTGAACAGAACAGGGCCGAGCCGCAGGTAGCGGCGAGCAGAGCCACAGGTTGCGGCAAACAGGGCAGAGCCACTGAGTGCGGCGAGCAGGGCAGAGCCACTGAGTGCAGCGATCAGGGTGGAGCCACAGGTTGCGGTGAGCAGAACAGAGCAGAGCCGGAATAAACATAAGGATACACACAGCAGGTTAGAAAGGCTACAGACAAGGATACAGATAGATACAGGTATAGGACACAGTTCAGACAGGGTCAGTTACAGGAATGGGTACAGGATAAGGATTCAGGACTGAGTATGCAGCCCTCAGGAGGCGGAACACAAGACACAAGAACACAGAAATGGGCCTGGATATGCAGCCTCCAGGGAGGTGGAAAGCAAGACACACAGAAACGGGTCTGGGTATGCAGCCCCCAGAGAAAGCGGAAAAACAGGACAGGACCTGGAAACTCAGTAGCAAGACACAGGCTGAGATAGAGCGTTGCTCAGGCATCCTCCCTTGGGCGAGGATGCCTTAAGTATCTGATGCCTCTTGGCAATTGGCTGGGGACTCCTTAGGAAGGTGCACAGTGTCTCTATAAGACTCAGGAAGTGCCGGGGCCACCGCACTAAGCATACAGCCAGGAAGTATGCAGCAAGCAAGGACATGAAGTTCACAGCAAGGAGTCGGCAGGGGACAGAACTTACACCATGGCATGGGGTGCTGAGTAAGGGAGATGGTAAGCCATGCTGTAATGCCGGCTGGGATGTTACACTAGACAACTCCTTTAGATGGCTATTCCTAAAATAGTAAGTTAGCAGACATCGTCAGAAGTAGAAGGATCTGCAGAGGACAGAACTCACACCATGGCCTGGGGTGCTGAGTAAGGGAGATGGTAAGTCATGCAGTGATGCTGGTTGGGATGTTACACTAGACAACTCCTTTAGATGGTTATTCCTAAAATAGTAAGTTAGCAGACAGTGTGAGAAGTAGAAGGATCGGCAGAGGACAGTGGCACTTCTATCAAACAAAACAGTGTTGCCACACGCCAGTGCCAGTGCTGATGGTGTCCATAGTGTTACATAGTGCTGCTAGTTACATTTATGTCATCTATACTCAGAGCATTATCGCTGTGTTATTTATGGCGTTACATTTTTTCTAAAGGTGAGGTGGGAGGTTACATAATGTGCCATAGGGCTTGGACCCCTGATCTGTTCTGACTTTAGTAATGCTCCTGATGTTCTCACCAAGTGACTGGGCAGAACATTGTATCACCAAGTCACAATGGGCAGAACATTATATCTCTTGGTCATTCTTGTTCAGGACAATATGTCACTGGGTCACTATATATATTTATGTATGTTACTATATACACGTATGTATAAAGTCTATGTACAGTATGTATAAATTCTAATCATGCTCAGTGAATTGAACCCTGGGCATATCCATTTACTCGCATGTTTGTAACCTTCATTGTTCACATGAGATTCTGTAATTACACATCATTCCCTCCAATTAATTTACCCAGTGTGATTATATCCCAAATCCTACACAGTAGCACAAAGCTAATATTGCCCTCACCGTCCTCCACACAAGTAATGAATCCCGGGAAGTGCTGCTTAGCTCCTGACCTGTGCACTTTCCAGCTCGTTCATTATTATACCGCCCCGCTGTGTATAGTCACATCATCCTACCTGATATTTTACTGCCTTTCCTAATTGCTGCTCGGCGCACCTCTGCTCATCATATACAATTCAAGGAAACAAGAGGAAGTGAATTCCCAACATCACTAAACACTCCATGATAACCTGAATAAATAATTATAATACGCTATTGTACTAAGCCCGAGGCCGGTTGCAGAGGCGCAGTTGGGCAAAGCTCATGTTTTCTCAGTTGGAAAGAATGAAGCGAAGAGCAAGTGAATCTTCAATGCCCCGGGCACCCAGGGACTTTACCATTAAACCCTTCACTATTTTAGGACTGTATATTGGTTTAATATGGACACTAAATGACAGCTTTAATTGAGCATTGAATGGCAGATGTAGGAAATATATGTAAGTATCATTTAGGCACTAGATGGCAGATTTCCAGTATTTCAATAGTCTATAGAGGTGTTATTAAAGGTTTATTCCTATATTAAAAGTTATCACCTTATTCAGGGGATAAATAATGACTTGAGGATTGGCAGGGGTTGAATTGCAGTGACCCTCACCATACCCGAAAATCAGGCTCTGACATGGCCAATTAGAATGTAGCAGTGGACGTGGACCACTACTGTATTAATTCTGTATTAAAGTGCCGTGGACAGCAGAGTTTAAGTTGTAGCTTCCATTTTGCATTCCCGTGCAAAGTTCCCTGACTCCACACAGCGATAACAGTTGACTTCGTTGGTCTTGCTGCAGTTGATGGCTACGTGGCCGGTCTCACCATACCTTACTCAATTCACTTGTATTGTGCAGGGCCGCGCATGTCTAGTTATCATTTGATCTCATGTATGCAAATTACTTTGGTGCAGTCTTTCTGGATGGAATGTGACCAAACTCTCCAAAAGAATAACGTTTCGGCTCATCAGCATGGTCGCAGTCGTGGGTAAGATAGCAACATTGCTCCCTCTTTCCTTGGCTCCTCGCAATCCTTTGCAATATCACCACCTCATCCACAATTACAGCAAGCTTCTTGTTGTAGATCACAATCCGTAGCAACGTCACCAGACTCTACACCAACGATGACAAATGTCTGAAAGAGATGAAGAAATGAACCAAAATCCTCTTGAATAATTAAATCACCCACATCCTCTTCCACCTCGGCCACATCCACCAACTTTAGGGCGCTTCTTATCCCAATGATCTGAGTGGCTACGCTTGAAGTATTCATTACTGTTCATGTTTCAAGAGTAACATTAAAAAAGGCATGTAGTTGCTAACAGAGGCAACTACCTGTCTGTTGTACCCATCACCGGTCACTGACCGCTCCTGCCAGAGATTCAGCTGCTCACTGTCAACAGAGTGGCAGTTTCTCTCCTGTTAACAGGGCAGGACTACTCTATATGACTTTATAGAGAGAACAACAAAAAATCAGGTTTTTTTATTTTCCATAAATTTACCAAGATTTGAGGACTAGAGATGACTGGATCAGACATTTGAATTATTTTGTTCACGCTGTTTTTTCCTGGAAATTCGATTCACACATAAGTTCTTCTCAATAAATTTAATTTCCCTTATTATGGTCTGAGGCCTCTCCAAGATACCAGAACAAAATAAAGATAAAATGTGAAAAAATCCTTATACTCACCACACTGCTCACCTCTCTGGCCCCTCCGCTCCTCACCGTCACCCATTTGGTCCTCATTGCATCTTTTGATCCACACTGCTTGCACTGAAATCACCTGGCCTCTCACCCTGAGCCAGAACTTCCTGCCCTGATGAGGTCGCAGAGGGTCCTGCACAAATGCATAAAAAGTCCTGAGGTCACAGCATGTGCCGTGACCTCGCGATCGCATGTGCAGAACCATCTCAGGTCCTCATCAGAGCCAGAAGTTCCAGCTCACGGTGAGAGGACAGGTGATTTCAGCGCAAGTTGCAGAGATTAAAAGATGCAACATGGACTGAATGGGTAACAGTGAGGAGCAGAGAGGTGAGCATAAGATTTTTTTTAACCTTTTAATGGCCTTTTGCGATTCACAAAAATGGCGTTGAGCTGCCATTATATGGCTGTATCCTCATGGATGCAAATTACAAAATATTAGCATTTTGGCAAATGCGGATTTTTGTAAAATTCGAGAAGCATTCAATTCTACGTATATGTATTCACTCATGTCTACTGTGCGTCCATTTTTATGAATTTGGAGCTAAATCAACCAGCACAAAAGGACAGACAAGACAGAAAACTGACAATTCTTGAATCGGCCCTGAAGTATTTTGAAAAGTTGCAGAACTTTTCATGAGTTTGACTATCCCTACTCATTAAAAATAATGGTGTCCTGCTCCTGGGATCTTCGATCGTCTGTTATCAATGGGAGAACTGGGCAGTGAGTATTTCATTCTCCTGCAGTGCATCCACGGGAAAAATAAGGCATTACATGGGTGGTCTATGCAATGGTAGTGCACTTGGTCCTCCTTTCTACGGGACTCTCTTTTTAGCCCCCCTTGAAAAAAAATGGGTGTCTGATAAAGACCCCTCTATGGTAACTCAGAATCGAGGGATTTCGAAAAGGGTTTTTTTAAACCTGACAATCATATGTAAGATTTGGTTACAATTTTTCTGGTAATTCCTTTAATCAGCGGTTCCCATAGAGAAGTACTAAATAGCCGAGCATCCGGTAATATAAAAATAGTCATATAAAATAAAAAGTACAGAAAGAGTTTGGGGAAACTCAATGGCCGTAACTGTATTTAAAAGCAAAGAAAGGCACAATAACTCTTAAAGTGGGATTTACTGCACATTTCCTGAGAATTACAAAGTAAAGCATGTGAACAATAGACGTGAGCATTAGCATTCAGCCGGAGTGCAGCCGTCAGCGCAGATGCTCCAATCTCAGCATAGAGAGTACAGGTCCCAATGGTGATCAAATCAACCATATCAGCAGGCAGGTAGAGGGGCTCTGTGCCTCCTGGGGTCTCAAGGGAGAAGAGTTGGCTCAGCGGTGAATCCAGAATTAAGCAATGATGCTGATTCTACATAAAGGCCTATACAGTGCATATTACAGGAGACACGTCAGGACGCTGCTAGTCATTCCGTCACAATATGGAGATGTGTAGCCCTGGTACACAATACCAGGAGGATGAGTGGAGAGGTAACAGTTAAGGTCTCTTCATGACATCACGTACACTTCTGACACACCCAGCAGGGGTGTGGAAGGGGGTGATTTAGTCAGTCAGTTTCCTGTCCTTGGACAGAGTAGACGTGTCCAGTTTGAGCCTATCATCAGTTCGGAAAGTGGAGTCTAGTACAGGTGGTCTAGTTCACCTCAGCCTAGTCAGAGCTGTGCCCCACTGGAAGAAAGACTGAGCTATCTATTAAGAGTCGAGCAAATCGAAGGGCAAAGTGGAAGGAAGATTATTGGAAAAGTGCTTTTGGCTTGGAAAAGTCCTGCACATTGCTACCGGTCACTGGGGACCGAAGGATCACTATTTGCTACAAGCATAGTGGTAAGAAAACCAGAGATTTACCGGACCCTAGGTCGCGGCAAACAGCCCCATATAGTCAGTACGTAACTGGAGTCAGGTGAAATAGGGACTTTGAGTCAAGCGCAGACAAAAGCAAGAACCTAGTTTCATCAATTGGAAGGCTTCACCACAAATCTGACTGGGCAGAACAGTTTTGGAATAACTGGAGTTATAGAGGGAACTACGCTGCAGGCTGGTTGTACTCATCATTATTGGACAGTAAAGGAGGCCCCTAACTTGCTTAGCTGTTGCCTCAAAGCTCATCCTCCATCAACCCCATCAGCCTCCCTGGGACCTGCCTTACCATCTTGCAAGTAAAGGTATGGAAAGACGCTGACCGTGTGAGACTGAGTTATTATTGCATGCCTGCACAATCCCTACCTAACTACCGACCTGAGGGAAGAGTCCCACCTGTAGGGGACCTGACATCTAGCTGCATCACCATCCCCTCAGAGATCTACAGCAGCGCTGGTACAAATTACCAGAATACTACAGGTGGCGTCACGAACTGTATATAAACCTATCCCCTGTAAATATATCCCCAACATACGCCAGACCGCCCGGGCCACAGACCGAGCCACAGCTACCTGTGACAAACCCCATAGACTTCCATGGGCTCGGCTCTGAGTACCCCATTGCCCTGGTAACCCACAATTGTGGTGGCGGGTCGACACAGAGACACATAGACATATTATCATATTATCAATGACTTAGAATACAATAATATTGGCATTGCCACCCAATTGTGTACACTTGCTGGCGCTGCAATGAGTGGCAAGCCGTCTGCAGCATCTTACTTTCAATTAAGCAAAACAAGAAAAATTGCAAATGTGCACTTACAGATATTCCAATCATTGACACACATACTGTATATGGGTGATCCTTTCCTGGTATGTAAGGGAGGGCCCGGACTGTAGTCGTGACCTGGATTACCGTAACATCCATGTCCAGCACTTCCGCTACATGAAACGGTGTTCTTCCCTCTGGCATACCTGCATCTCCAGGTTACACTCCTCCTGGGCACCTCCCAGGCATCGACGGTCCCTCTTTTTTGAGACTCCCAGTAATGGAGACACAGTCCAGAATAACTTGAACACATTATTTACTTAACTCTTCACACGTTACATCCACAGTTGGCACAACAGGTGTTACATTTGTTTCCTTTTCTCTCCCTGCCTTGCTGTCACTTCTGAGCAGTACATGCCCGGACCGTCCTTGACTGCTCCCCAGTTCCTTCCAAGCCTGACCTTGCCATAATGACTCTTCCTTCAGCCTGCTTCGCCTCAGTACTGAATTCGTCAATCATTACCTTTGGTGGCCCCCCCTTGAAGAATTCGACCCATCTGTACCGAACTCATGGAAACTCCAGCTCCTCTCAGTTCCTTAGTCCAGCCAACTTCTGCCCTAAAAGCATTGGCCCAGGCGGTAAGATGCCACATCTTTCCTCTCTGTTTAGGCCCACAGTGAGACTATACAGTGGCCATGGGTAACGTGGGTTGCTGTTCTTTACCATTGCGTGGCTGCCAGTTGTCCAGGCCTAAGCCCTTGTGGACACTTAGGCACGCTGGCCCCATCTGAGCTAACTTCCTAAGAACCTCTCACTACTAACGGGCAGGACCTCCTACACTTAACCCTACGTGAAACTACCTAGCAGTTATACTTAACAAGGCCCACTAGTATGCCCCCACCTAGTGGCAGCAACAGTACTACACTTACCCATGTATAGAGACTATATGCTAAAGTGCCCTCATCTTATGTCCCAACAGGATGCACTTAACTTTCCCTAAGCTATACATATGTAAAGAACATCACATAATATAATGTTATATAGAGAAACACAAAACATATGCAAAAACATATGTACACAATGATAACACATCATGAATGTGGCAATACCATTACTATTAGCAGTAGTACATAATATTATGTAGCAATACCACCAAACGTTAATACTTACACAACGACTATTTACATGATAAAACATTAAACACACTTAAGGGGTGGGGAAACAGGAATACTCCTTCACCCCCTTACAGGTACATATGATAATCCTACGAACGTTGTCATCATTATGTACTTTATCTATTTTCTCCTGTGTTCCCTTGCCATCCACATTCACCTCCCCATCCCCCCTCCATCACGACTCATACACATCAGTCCCTCTATCCTTCCCTCTCCCATGTACAGCTCCCATGCACTCCTCACCTTCCTGAAAAACCTCAGCCCATCTTGCCCAAACACATCACAGAAAAAACCTACTCACAATTCCAACAACTACCTGCTCTTTATCTTCCTACTCCTACTGATTTCAGGGGACATCTCCCCCAACACTGGTCCACCATCCCCCAACCTCAATCCCTACCCTACCTCATACCGAAACCATAATAATCTTATTAATATTACTTGCACTCCCTCATCTCCTTCTTTCAATTGTGCCCACTGGAATCCACAGTCTGCATGCAACAAGCTATCCTTCCTGCACAACTACTTTCTGAACCACTCTCTTAATCTGTTGGCCCTCACTGAAACCTGGATTCAGGATTCTGACACTGTCTCCCCTGCTGCCATTTCCTATGGTGGTTTACAGTTCTCCCATTCCCCGAGACCCACAAACAGACATGGTGGTGGAGTTGGCATACTCCTGTCCCCACAATGCACTTTCCAGGTCATCCCCCCAATTCCATCACTCTCATTCCCTTCTTTTGAGGTCCACACCATCAGGCTCTTCCATCCCCTCTCCCTCAGAGTAGCGGTCATTAGTGTTGAGCATTCCGATACCGCAAGTATCGGGTATCGGCCGATATTCGCGTTATCGGAATTCCGATACTTAATTCCGATACTTTTTCAATATCGTATACCGGAATTGGAAGTTCCCATAATTCTTTGAGAGGCAATGTGATGTTAGTCAGCCAATGATGAATCTTATGAAGTGTGGGCACATCCTGTAATGCTGCGGTCATCTTAACTAATGGCATGGCTGTGATTGGCTGCTGAAATGATGTCAGAATGCACTATAAAAGGCGCCGCAGCCATTTTAGCGTCACTGTGCTGTGAACTCAGTTAGGGACAGAACGCTACTCTGCTCACTCTGAGGGACAGTTAGATATTGCGATTTTGTGTACTACTGTGCTTGAGGCAGGCTAGTTTACCAACCGCTGTGTAAAGCTTCATTTTGCCAGTGTTGTTTTAACAGCTCTGTGCAAGGTGTGTGTGTGACAGTGCAGGTGACGCTGCAGTTTGCTCTGCATCCACCGCTGTTTGTAGGCATCTGCACGTGTCACTGACTCTTTTTTTTTTTTATTTTATTTTGTGGAATTGGTGCAGCTCCATTATATTAGAAAAAAATCAAATCTATTAGTGTGACGTGCTTCCATCCGTATACAATACATTGGTTGCAAACACTATAGAAGTACAGAAAGGAGCCTTTCACAGCTACTGAACAGTTGTCTGCAGGGTTTACTGTAGTCTGTGAGCTTTTAATTTTGTGAGTGCAGATTACGCTCCAGTTAGTTCTTCAACCACTGCCGGTTGTAGTCTGCTGAGCGTGTGTCACTGCCTCATCCTTCACATTTTTCTCTAATTGGTGCTGCTCCATTCTATTTTAAAAAAATCTAATCTATTAGTGTGACGCGCTTCCATCCATATACAATACATTGGTTGCAAACACTATAGAAGTACACAAAGGGGCCTTTTACAGCTAGTGAACAGTTGTCTGCAGTGTTCACTGTAGTCTGTGAGCTTTTCATTTTTTGAGTGCAGATTACGCTCCAGTTTGTTCTTCAACCACTGCCGGTTGTAGTCTGCTGAGCGTGTGTCACTGCCTCATCCTTCACATTTTTCTCTAATTGGTGCTGCTCCATTTTAGTGGAAAAAAATCTAATCTATTAGTGTGACGCGCTTCCATCCGTATACAATACATTGGTTGCAAACACTATAGAAGTAGACAAAGGGGCCTTTAACAGCTACTGAACAGTTGTGTTTCAGTGTTCACTGTAGTCTGTGAGCTTTTCATTTTTTGAGTGCAGATTACGCTCCAGTTTGTTCTTCAACCACTGCCGGTTGTAGGCTGCTGAGCGTGTGTCACTGCCTCATCCTTCACATTTTTCTCTAATTGGTGCTGCTCCATTTTAGTGGAAAAAAATCTAATCTATTAGTGTGACGCGCTTCCATCCGTATACAATACATTGGTTGCAAACACTATAGAAGTAGACAAAGGGCCTTTAACAGCTACTGAACAGTTGTGTTTCAGTGTTCACTGTAGTCTGTGAGCTTTTCATTTTTTGAGTGCAGATTACGCTCCAGTTTGTTCTTCAACCACTGCCGGTTGTAGTCTGCTGAGCGTGTGTCACTGCCTCATCCTTCACATTTTTCTCTAATTGGTGCTGCTCCATTTTAATGGAAAAAAATCTAATCTATTAGTGTGACACGCTTCCATCCGTATACAATACATTGGTTGCAAACACTATAGAAGTAGACAAAGGGGCCTTTAACAGCTACTGAACAGTTGTGTTTCAGTGTTCACTGTAGTCTGTGAGCTTTTCATTTTTTGAGTGCAGATTACGCTCCAGTTTGTTCTTCAACCACTGCCGGTTGTAGTCTGCTGAGCGTGTGTCACTGCCTCATCCTTCACATTTTTCTCTAATTGGTGCTGCTCCATTTTAGTGGAAAAAAATCTAATCTATTAGTGTGACGCGCTTCCATCCGTATACAATACATTGGTTGCAAACACTATAGAAGTAGACAAAGGGGCCTTTAACAGCTACTGAACAGTTGTGTTTCAGTGTTCACTGTAGTCTGTGAGCTTTTCATTTTTGAGTGCAGATTACGCTCCAGTTTGTTCTTCAACCACTGCCGGTTGTAGTCTGCTGAGCGTGTGTCACTGCCTCATCCTTCACATTTTTCTCTAATTGGTGCTGCTCCATTTTAGTGGAAAAAAATCTAATCTATTAGTGTGACGCGCTTCCATCCGTATACAATACATTGGTTGCAAACACTATAGAAGTAGACAAAGGGGCCTTTAACAGCTACTGAACAGTTGTGTTTCAGTGTTCACTGTAGTCTGTGAGCTTTTCATTTTGTGAGTGCAGATTACGCTCCAGTTTGTTCTTCAACCACTGCCGGTTGTAGTCTGCTGAGCGTGTGTCACTGCCTCATCCTTCACATTTTTCTCTAATTGGTGCTGCTCCATTTTAGTGGAAAAAAATCTAATCTATTAGTGTGACGCGCTTCCATCCGTATACAATACATTGGTTGCAAACACTATAGAAGTACACAAAGGGCCTTTCACAGATACTGAACAGTTGTCTGCAGGGTTCACTGTAGTCTGTGAGGAATAACCACACTTAGGCCTTATAACTTTTCTGACTTTCTTTATCAATCTACCAAGATGAAGAAGTCAGTGAGTAAGGCACGTGGTCGTGGTCGTGGCCGTGGATTTGCAGCAGGGAGAGGACTTGGGGATTCTGTGGCTGCTGCCGCACCCAGTGACACAGCATCCACCAGTTTTCCCCGTGAGCGTTCCTTTATGCGCACTTTTGTAGGAGCTCAGCGTACCCCCCTGCTGCGTGAAGAACAAATTGAAGCCGTTGTTGGTTGGATGGCAGCCAATGCATCGACTTCAATAGCTTCCACCTCCTCTCAGGACCACAGCACTGTTGAACAACCATCAGTCTCTTCACCGCCTGCCAAATTGCCCAGGCAGTCAGAGAGCTCTGTACAGGAGCCAGCTGAGTCTCTGCTTCTGTTCTCAGAATCTGTTGGCTTGCAAACAGGGGCCCAGCCAAGCAGCATTCTGGAATGTGAAGAAGAGCAGTATGCAGTGATGCGCAACAGCTGTGTCTCTCTGAATCTGAAGAGGCGGGTGAGCCAGTGCCGATGGTCAGCACACCGCAGAACGCATCTGATGATGATGAGACTCAGTTGCCAGTTTCTGTTGAGCATGGTGCTGGCCAGACCACCCAACAACAGCAGGTGTTGGAAGAGGGTAGTGGTGGAGATGATGAGGTCCAAGACCCAACATGGCGTGAGGAACAGGAAGGTGTGGGAGCAGCTCTGAGGAAGAGATTGCCCCAACGGTCCAAACAGTAGGGAGAGGTAGGCTGCAGACTCGCTTGCCTGTAGCCTCCAGTTTGGCACCCGTTCGGAGCAGTTCTCTTCCAACAGCCAAACCGGGCGCTCCCAGGACTTGCCCTGCGTGGTCCTTTTTTGATACAGTTGCAGATGATATTTGCTATGTCAAATGCAAGCTGTGTAATCAAAAAATTAAAAGAGGTAAAAGTGTCAGTAACCTTAATACAACAAATATGTGGAAACATGTGAGGTCAAAGCACTTTGTTGGGTTACAAAGACACACTGGAGATGTAGGCCAACCTACAGCAGCACCTACATCTTCAGCTCGTGTTGGAGCCTCTTCCTCCAGTTCACACACAGCTGGTTCGGCTTCCTCACAGGATCGCCATGGAAGAACCTCTGTCACTGTTGTCCAGAGACACAGTGTTATTCCACCCACAGCTGCAAGTTCCCTGTCATCCTCACACACCCAGGCCACAAAATAGCCATCGGTAGCACAGGCATGGGATAAAAGACGGCCATACTCGGCAAACCATCCACGAGCACAGGCTCTGAATGCTGGCATTGCAAAACTCCTGTCCCTTGAAATGCTGTCATTCAGGCTGGTGGAGACTGACAGTTTCCGTGAATTAATGGCATTGGCAGTCCCACAATACAATGTGCCCAGCCGATTTTATTTCAGCAGGCAAGCCGTCCCTGGTCTGCAAAAGCATGTTGAGGCAAAAATTAAACATGCGCTACTAAACGCCGTCAGTAGCAAGGTCCACCTGACCACCGATGCGTGGACCAGTACCCATGGCCAGGGACGATACCTTTCACTCACTGCCCATTGGGTGAATGTTGTGGAGCCGGGTACAGATCTTGCGAGTGGCGCTGTACGTGTTCTGCCAACTCCAAGGATTGACGGAATCAAGTCTGTCCACATTGACTCCTCCTCCTACTCCAGTTCCTCAGAATCATCGCTGCAGGAGCCGTCACGGTCTACCTCCACATGGACCCGTGGACGCTTACCTGATGCGACCGATATGAGCACAGCCGTGGCCAAACGGCAACAGGCCGTTCTGAAATTAATTCCCATGGGGAATCGAAGCTACACAGCGCAGGAGGTCTGGAATGCCATCAAGCAGGAGAGCGACGTGTGGTTTTTGCCAGCGAATCTCCAGCCAGGCTTGGTAGTGTGTGACAATGGCCGAAATCTGGTGGCAGCTCTGGGCCTTGGCAAACTCACTCACATACCATGTCTGGCACATGTGCTCAACTTGGTCGTGCAGAGTTTTTTGAGGGACTATCCGGATCTTGATGCACTGCTGCACAAGGTCCGCCTAGAGTGCGCTCACTTGCGACGTTCCAGCATGGCCAGATCGCGCATTGCAGCTCTGCAACGCAGATTGCGCCTTCCTGAACATCGCATCATATGTGACGTATCCACCAGGTGGAATTCAACGTTACATATGTTGGAGCGGTTGTGTGAGCAGCAGCCAGCAGTTATGGAGTATCAGCTGCATCAGGCGCAATCAACACGCAATTTGCGCCATCCACACTTCACCATTAATGAGTGGGCCATTATGAAGGACATGTGCCACGTTTTGCGTGCGTTTGATGAGTCAACGCGGATGGCGAGTGCAGATGATGCACTAGTCAGCCTGACTGTCCCCCTTATCTGCCTGCTTCAAAAAACACTGCAAGCAATAAGGGATGAGGTTTTGGAAGAGGTGGAGGATGAGGAGTCACAAATTCCATCACCTTCTGGAAAGTCAGCGCAACGTGGTTCCTCACAAAGGGCTGGACAGGGCTCACTTTGTGAGGAGGATGAGGAGGAGGAGTCAATGGAGGAGGAAGACATCGCTCCAGAGGGAGGTACACAACGCTCTAGTCAGTATGTAGAGCGAGGGTGGGGTGATGCAGAGCAGGCAGAGATGACGCCTCTTGCAGAGGACAGCGTTTCTTTGCCAGTTGGGAGTCTGCAGCATATGGTTGATTTCATGCTGCAGTGCCTAAGAAACGACCGCCGCATCGCCCACATTCTCACGACGTCTGATTATTGGGTGTACACCCTCCTAGACCCTCGCTACCGGGACAACGTCAAAAGCCTCATCACACCGTTGAACCGGGAGCGTAAAATGCGGGAGTACCAAGACACACTGGTGCAATCCCTAATGTTCTACCTTACTGCCGAGAGCACTGCTGCTGCTACTGCTTTACAAAGCAGCTCTGTGCGTCGAGGCAGTGTAGAGAGCTCTGCAACAAGAGGGAGCACACACAGTGCCTCTGCACAGGGAAAGACCAGTATGTTAAAAATGTGGCAAAGTTTTGTGGCAGCGCCACAAATGTCTACACCATCCGAGAGGGCTCCAGTCAGCGGGAGGCAACGTATCCGTCAGATGGTGACAGACTACTTGGCTTTGCCTCTCAGTGTACTCCCAGATGGCTCTTCCCCATTCAAGTTTTGGGTCTCTAAGCTGGATACATGGCCAGAGCTTAGCCAGTATGCATTGGAGGTGCTGGCTTGCCCTGCTGCCAGTGTATTATCGGAGCGCGTCTTTAGTGCTGCAGGTGGTGTACTAACAGACCGTCGCATGCGACTATCCTCCGATAATGTAGACCGGCTTACTTTTCTGAAAATGAACAAGGCATGGATCTCGCCAGAATTTGTCTGTCCGTTTTCAGATTAAATAACTGGTTCGCAGCGTTATCCATGTCTCCTGTTATGTTCATCTTTCTACCACCTGAACTCTACTCCCTGGCTCCAACACTGCCAGTTGCTGCTCAGAAGTGTCGTGTCCACAGAACAAAACACAAGCTCTACTGTTAGTGGGGTTCAGTAACGCCAGCTGTTCCCTGCTGTGTGAACGGCAAGAAGTCTCCTGTTCCCGACACATGGACAGAAAAACACATGACCAACATGCTCCAAATAGGGAAGAGCCGTCACCCTGCTTGTTATGCTGAAAACATGAAATTGTGAAGTTTTGCAGGCCTAGAATGATACATTTTTATGACAAATATGGACAAATAATAATTTGTCATCACAGCGCATATCTGCACATGTCTATTAGAAATGGTAACAAAAAATAAAACATAGTCTACTCTTCACATTTTGAAATTAATGCATAAAAGTACATTTCATACTTATGAATTAATGCTTTTTAAGGAACTTTATCTGTACCTGTAAGATAATGCAGTCAATGGATGTACGAATCATTAAATCCTCATCATCATCATCACGAGTTTTATTTATGACAGACATTATAAAATACACATACTGATGCCAACTGTAACTTCAAACACCATATATGAAATGGCCAGCATGTAAACATGGTAATAATGTCCAATAATAAATTATTACATCTAGAAAGTGCATCATGCATACTGACAATAGGTAGTTATACCTGCAAGTGCTGTTGAAACAACCACAAGAGATATAAATTAATACTGGTATATAGGTATCACAGTGCATAGTTACTCATGGACAATGTTGATGTAATACTGTATCTCAATTAAGTCAGCGTCAACCATTAGGCTTGTTAGTCTTGTACATTGTTAAAGAGGGAACGTAATTTTTTTGATTGTCATAGGTGGAGTATTACACATTAAATTATTACTGCTGTATTTTTTTTTGCGTCCCTAGTGCGCAATAACGCAGCCTAACCTCACATTTTATAGTCAGCTAATTGCCACACGCTACCCTACCCTACGCGTGACAATAGGAAGGTAGTGTTGACGGATAAAGCTTTGCGCAACCAGACATTCTTTTACCCTCTTCAACACTCTACAAGCAAAAAATGCATGATTTCAGCCGCAGACTTTATTGACGTACAGTATAACATCGGCATTACCCATCAGAGGCTGTCCACTGTCTGATACAGACATAGAATATACCTTTGCTATCCGTAGCCTTTGTTTCACCTACACTTGCAGGCACACACTTAAATTGTGACAAACAATGCCTAATGTTTTTTTAAATGGTTATTTTTTATCGTACATTATTGTGTCATCAATCACATTGATGAGTCCATGCTGGACATGTCATACATGCTATAGAAAGTTACGATTTTATGAACTTAAATAATTGACATGTCTGTGACTGTCACATAAAATTTGCAATGATGATGATGAGTGACTATTACAAAATCCATTGTCTTCACTATGTTATGGTTTAACATAGCGTTCCTTAAGCATTATTCATAAAAAAAAATGGACTTTTATTCTTAAATTTACAACACTATATTTTGTTACTAATTTTTTGGGTGTTGTGTTGTTCCATTTATTTTTGGCATGTGCATATATGCGTTTATATTTGTATTTTCTTTATTTTTCCTTCTTGAAATTAGAAAACATGTGTATCTTTGTACCGTGTTAGCCAGTAGATAGAAAAATATTTAGACTTCAGAGTCAGCAGTGGTTGATACCTTTTAATGGATAACTGAAAAGATGGAAACAAATTGCAAGCTTTCAAGGCTACTCACGTCTCTTCATCAGGCAAAGACTAAATAAAAAAATTAAGCATCACATATTTCTATACACAACAGGACACAGGAATAGTGCAATAGGTAAGACAAGTAAGTGACGTGTATTAGAACTGTCATTATCTCACAGGGATGAACATAAATATTGGAACAGTTCCTAGATAAGGATAGAAAGTTTGATTGCCCTCTCATTGGCGTCTTTTTTTGGGTTTTCATGACCCTGGAAGGGCATAGACGCAGATTCCTTAATTGATATAGAATGACATAAATCCATGTGATCTATTCATTCCATCACTAACAGTGTCAAAGGTCATGATGAGCTTATATTCTGAAACCTTTGTACGTTTCTCATATTTGAAGTTATATTTTAATACCAGTAATTCCATATCCATCATGCTATGACCGGGCATACAAAAGTCTTTTGCCACAGGTAAATTCATTAATTTATCTGTGATTGTGTGGCGCTGATAATTCATCCTTGTTCTCTTTTTTGTTGCCGGTCTCCCCTCACTTGTCCCTCCCTCACTTGTCTTAGCTATTCCTGTGTCCTGTTGTGTGTAGAAATATGTGATTCTTCATTTTTGGCTTTACTCTTAGCCTGATGAAGACACCTGAGTAGTCTCGAAAGCTTTGAATTTGTTACCATATTTTCAGTTAGCCATTAAACGTTATCAACCACAGAGGACTGTCAAGTATAAATATTTTTCTATTCTTGTAATTGAAATTCATCATTTTATTGTCGTAGTAAAACTTCATTTATTCTTGTTTGAAGTACATACATTTGCAATGGCCACGTAACAAGGCAATAACTCAATATTTTGTGCCTACACCCTCCTTGACCCTGGGCTTCAACAGCGCCAGTTGCTGCTCAGAAGTGTTAGATGCACAGATGAAAACAATCGCTGATGTGTTTGTGGGGTTCAGTAACGCCTGCTGTTCCCCTGCTGTGTGTCTGGCAAAAATTACTGCTGCTAACTACAACTTCAACTTCAAACGTCTCATACTAGGCCTCTGCCTACACCCTCCTTGACCCTGGGCTTCAACAGCGCCAGTTGCTGCTCAGAAGTGTTAGATGCACAGATGAAAACAATCGCTGATGTGTTTGTGGGGTTCAGTAACGCCTGCTGTTCCCCTGCTGTGTGTCTGGCAAAAATTACTGCTGCTAACTACAACTTCAACTTCAAACGTCTCATACTAGGCCTCTGCCTACACCCTCCTTGACCCTGGGCTTCAACAGCGCCAGTTGCTGCTCAGAAGTGTTAGATGCACAGATGAAAACAATCGCTGATGTGTTTGTGGGGTTCAGTAACGCCTGCTGTTCCCCTGCTGTGTGTCTGGCAAAATTACTGCTGCTAACTACAACTTCAACTTCAAACGTCTCATACTAGGCCTCTGTCTACACCCTCCTTGACCCTGGGCTTCAACAGCGCCAGTTGCTGCTCAGAAGTGTTAGATGCACAGATGAAAACAATCGCTGATGTGTTTGTGGGGTTCAGTAACGCCTGCTGTTCCCCTGCTGTGTGTCCGGCAAAAATTACTGCTAGCTACCTAATCATGGTGAAAAAAACATGACATCTCAAAGTGTCTAGTGCTACACATAGATATGAGGCTACACCATGATTTCTAAGCTGTAAACATTTGAAACGTCAACTTTCAAACCATAAAATGATTTGTCTTTGTCACAAATCTGTAACAAAATAATTGTGACATATTATTACAGATATGCACATGTCGAAAACAAATGCAAACACAAAAGCCTACTTATGCTATAGGATACTGATGGTCAACCTTGTCACTCCATAGCTTAGACAAATCCAACTCACATCATGATGACTCAAATACTGCAATGTTGGAAGTGCATAATGTGGGTTGAACTTTGACAACTGCTGCAGTGCGAAGGTTATACTTCAGTGTTCTTGCCTTTGAAATAAAAGCATACAAGTAAATATAATATCCAATGTTGATTAAGGGACGTGATGTACACCTGTAATATTGTGCAAACAATGCATGTAGGAATAGTCCTCTTCAACATTACTTATATTTGTGTCATTTTAAAAAATACATATTTGATTAGAAAGTTAACAGCCCATATCATAAAGGTCCTTCATGTAAACATGATAATCGCTAACAAAAATCATGCATTACCTTGGTAAAGTCAATAGTGCATAGTCACAATAGCAAAATATATACCTGTAAGTGGTGCTGAAAGAACGACAACTGATAGAATAGGTGAATGATATCTATTTATCAGACTGAATAGCGACACCTGTACAATGTCGATATAATACTGTACCTTAACAAAACAGCTGTGTCACACCTCACACGCATTTTTCTTGTAGCTTGTTATGTAATAGGGCACATGCGTGTATGTTTCATCATAGGTGCATGTTTACTGAGTAAAGCAGTCATGACAACGCCTTTGTGTTGTCGGTACGCTTGCGATGATGAACGATGCGCACCGTGAATGTTAGTCTGCGTCATAAGACGCACAGACGCTCCAATACCCAACGCGTCACAGCAGGAAGCCAGTCTGTGCGTCCAAACAAAGGCGCAAGCATACATGCACGTACCCTTTTATAAAGCTATATAAAAAAAAGGATGTAGTAGTAACGCACACTTTATTGAGGTACAGTATTACATCGCCATTCACCATCTGTGGCTATGCAGTCCATCTATATATACCTTATCTATCCGTGTCATGCTTGCAAGTCCACAGTCAGGCATAAATAGCTGTTTTCACTATGCACTTTTTAAAGGTTTTTTTTGTTAATATAAATGATTGGCACATATTATCAGTATTACATGATGGAAATTTTAGATATTTTTAAAAACTTTTAGTGATATTATTCAGCAAATGAAAATGGTGTACATACTGTTACTTATCCATCATTAATGGATTCTGATATGTACTTGTATGCTTTTATTTAAAACCGTATAGCAGATTATTTAACTGATTTTTATTGTGGTTTGCATTGCTTTTCAACATGTTAATGTATGCGTTTATGTTTGTCAATTATTAATTTACATATATTTTTTAAAGTAAAATCATCATCTTATGGTACTAAAGGTTATATTTCTCTTGTTTGGAGTATAGACATTTTTAATTGACACGTAACAAGGAAAATACTTGATCTAGTATTTAAACATCCTCCTTGACCCTGGGCTCCAACACCGCCAGTTGTTGCTCGGAAGTGCTGTTAGCACAGTCTACACTTGCTCCTGTGTTACTGGGGTTCAGTAATGTCAGCTGTTCCCCTGCTGTGTGAACGGCAAAAAGTCCTGCTGCCTCCACCCTGTTCTCTTCTCATCCCTGGGTTACAACACCGCCAGTTGTTTCTCGGAAGTGCTGTTAGCACAGTCTACACTTGCTCCTGTGTTACTGGGGTTCAGTAATGTCAGCTGTTCCCCTGCTGTGTGAACGGCAAAAAGTCCTGCTGCCTCCACTGTGTAGCCCTGGTATGTAAGGCACACAGGATCTGGAGAATGCACAGTAAGGTAACAGTTAAAGCTTGACACTCACTTACACTTCAGACACACCCACAGGGGTGTATAGGGGAGTGACGTGTAGCACAGGAGAGAGTCAGTCTAGCTTCCTGTCATCGTACAGAGCAGTCAGGGCTAGTTCTTCTCAGACAGTGAGGATTCCTGTCAGAGCTCTGGGTGAGCAGAAGATTAGTTCCTGCCAATTCAACGAAGTGGAGTCTAGTAACGGATGACTAGTTATCATCCCGAGTCTAGTCAGAGTTACCTTTTACTCAGTCTGAACTTTGAGGAAACTGAGAGTTACTCAGTGAGACCAAGGAAGAAAACTGACTTTCTATCTTCACGCTTCAGTGCTACATTGAAAGCAGAAGCAGGGCGAAGGGCATAGTGGGAAGGATTCAGAAGTGCCTTAAGGATCGGATTATCCTGCACATTGTCACCGGTCACTGGGGACCGAAGCGTCACTATAGCTCCAGGCATAGTGATAGAAAAGCCAGAGTCTTACTGGACCTTAGGTTGCAGAAAGCCGCCCTTAGAGTGCCAGTACGTAACCGAGTCAGGAGAACAAGACTTCTGAGTCCGGCGCGCGGCAAAAGAAAGTACTTAGTTCACCACTTATAAGGCTCTATCACAAAACCGGCCGGGCAGTACAGCTAGTGGGAAAAGCTGAAAACTATAGAGTTAACTTAGCTACAGGCAAGCTTGGACTCACTCATCATTTGGAAAGAGAAGGAGGCCTGTAACCTGCTCGACTGTTACCGCTACGTGCATTCATCCACCCCGAACAGCCTCCCTGGGACCTGCCTGAACAACTTGAAGTAAAAGGTATGGAAAGAAGCTTCTATGTGTGAGACTGAGTTATTTGATTGCATCCCTGCACAACCCCACCATAACTATCGACCTGAGGGAAGAGTCCCACCTGTAGGGGACCCGACATCTAGCTGCCTCACCATCCCCTCAGAGATCTACAGCAGCGCTGGTCTTAGTGATCAGAGAACTACAGGTGGCGTCACGAACTGTATATATACCTATCCCCTGTAAATATTCCCCCCAACATACGCCTGACCGCCAGGGCCACAGACCGAGCCAGCGCTACCTGTGACAACCCCATAGACTTCCATGGGCTCGGCTCTGAGTACCCCATTGCTCTGGTAAACCACAATTGTGGTGCGGGTCAAGACAATTTTGGCGTCACGAACAGGATCCGAAACTTGCAGAATTGCGAGCCCTGTGTGCCTGTGGAGTGTTTTGGTGAAAAAGACTGTTGCTATTGTTTGGCGCCAAATACCGCCATATTTGCCGCCATATTCGCGCCCTGAGGCGCTGGAGAAGAAGGTGGGCGTACCTGAAGGAGCGCGCAAAGTCTTGGACACGCCCCCGGCTCTGACTCAGCGGCAGGTCCTGCGACAGGAAGTGGACGCTCTGACATCAGAGCGCCTGCGACGAAGGTCCTGTTCCTACTGCTGTGCATGGGAAATAGCAGCTTCTGAAACCGGTAGGCTCCATTTAACCAAGGGGGCGCTAATATGTTGCAACAACCGGCCGACAGTGCGGCCCCAGCCGGAGGACCCGACTCCGCACCACGTGGCGTTGTAGCGCCAGATGGGGGCGCAGGCCCAGCACTCAGTCCGGTGGTCCCGCTCATGCCACTAACGCTTCCATATATGCCTGGGGCAAAATGGCTTCCCCAGTACAGCGGCGAGCCAGGCACTTTAGCAGGATTCAAACGGAAGATATGCAGTGTCCTGGAAATGTACTCTATGTCTGAGAGCAAAAAGCTGCAGTATTAATAGGGCAGCTAACTGGCGCTGCTGAGAGAGAAGTGGAGACTTGGGCTACCACGGACCAGGAGTTGGTGCCTGCAATCCTCTTAAAGTTACAGGCCATTTTTGAAGATCGCACCGAAACAGATCTCCGGATGGCATTCTATAACTGTTCACAGCAACCAAGTGACAGCATAAGGGACTATGCCTGCCGACTACAAGGGGCCCTGAGAGCCCTCAAGCAGGTTAATACCATAAGTGTCATTGATGAAAATAAGATGCTGAAAGAACAATTTGTGCAGGGACTGAGGTCCCAAGCGGAACGCAGAACTGTGAATTGGTGGTCTTTAGATCACCCTGATGCTACCTTTGATGCCCTAAAGGACATGGCAATAAAAGGGCTGCGGCCCCTGGGCAAACCTGAGGTGGCAACCCAACATCGTCAGGGTGAAGTCACTCTGGAGCCGGCGGCAACCCCCTTTTCCTCGCTAGTGGCCGAAACCAAAACGCAGGTGACACCCCCTAGTGAATTGGACTGTCTGCGCTCAGAGGTGCGCCAGCTGACTAAAAATCTGGCTGCTGTGATGAGTGCCCTGCAGCTGCGGAAAGAGGAAGAAGGGAAGATCTTATTAGCTGATTGCCCAGAAGACGTCCCGTGGATGAACCGGAGAAGAAGGAAGACGTCGCCCCCCCGGAGGAGGACAACGCCACCCCCAGGAGCGACCTCTGATCAACACCCTCCTCGTCGGGAGATCACCTGTTACCGATGCAACCGGAAAGGTCATATGTCTCCACAGTGTCCTTTAAACGGGCAGAACCTGGGTCCGAGGGCCAACACCCAGGAGGAGACCCGTCAGGCCCCCTAGACTGGAACCGCAGGTATGTGGGTGGACGACCCTACCTGTCTATCATTCTAGATGGTATTGCTGTTCCGGCATTGTTAGACACTGGGTCTCAGGTGACCCTAATACCTGATGCCCTATATACTAAGTTCTGGTCAATGGGCAGTCTTAAACCCCCGAGCCCTGACTTTACCGGGTATGCTTCTAATGGTCTTCCTGTAGAAGTACTCGGGACAAAATGTGTAGATGTGAAAGTGGGCAGAGAGGAGTTGAAAGACCAGGGCTTCTGGTAGTAAAGACTGTAAATGAGGAGAACGGTTTAAATATAATTTTGGGTACTAACATTATCAGTAATTGTTTGGGAGAAGTTGTGTTCTTACTCCAACAGCTCGCTGAGATTGCCCGACCAAGGCAGTAAGGAGTAATCCAAAAAAAAGATCCGGGCCCTGGTGTGTCAGCAGCAAGCGAAGCTTACAGACGGCGAAATTGGTAATGTACGGGTCACTGACTCGAATCCCATTGTGATACCCCAATGAGTGAAATGATAATCTGGTGCAGGGCAGCCATAGGTCTGAGAGGACAGAATTACCAAGCTGTAGTAGAACCCCACCATTCAGAACATAGACCTACACTTATGACTGCTAGGGGAGTAGTGGAAGTGGTGAATGGAAGAGTACCGGTACGGCTTCTCAACTGGGGAGATGATGAGGTAAACTTACCCCGTTATGCAACCATTGCTAAACTACATGCTGTTGACAATAATTCTATTCTCCCGGCTGAGTCCTTAGACTCCCGCCAAATAGCGGAGGACAATGACCCGGCAACCCAGGTGGCGGAATGGTGTCAGCAACTCCATGTTGGGACGGACACCACTCCCGCTCACCAGAAGCAAGGGGTATTACGGGTGGTGCAAGAGTACGCCCAAGTATTTAGCAAGAATCCACTTGATTTTGGGATAATTAAGGGAGTACAACATCATATCCCTACAGGCAGTCATCCTCCCATCAAAGAGCGGTATAGGCCTATACCCCAGCCCATTATCAGAAGGCTAAGGAAATGTTGCGAGATATGAAAGAAGCCGGAGTAATCAGGGATAGTTGTAGTCCCTGGGCAGCACCTCTAGTCCTGGTTAGAAAGAAAGATGGTAGCTTGAGAATGTGTGTGGATTACAGGCAGGTGAACCGCATAACACACAAGGATGCATACCCGTTACCTCGTATAGAGGAGTCATTAGCTGCTCTGAAAACGGCTAACTACTTTTCTACCCTTGATCTGACTAGTGGATACTGGCAAGTGGCTGTGGCTGAGGAGGATCGTGAGAAAACGGCTTTCACCACCCCAATGGGGCTCTGTGAGTTCGACAGAATGCCGTTTGGGCTCAGCAGTGCCCCAGGAACATTTCAGAGAGTGATGGAGAACTGCCTGGGACATCTCAATTTTGAAACCGTGCTGCTATACTTAGACGACGTCATCGTGTACTCCAAGACATATGAGGACCATCTGAAGCCCCTGGCAGAAGTATTTGAGTCCCTGTTCAGGTACGGGATGAAGTTGAAACCCTCAAAATGCCATCTACTCAAACAGAAGGTACAATATTTGGGGCACATCGTCAGTTCGGAAGGAGTAGCGCCGGACCCAGAGAAAGTCACTGCCATCCAGAAGTGGCCGGAGCCGAAGAACCTCAAGGAAGTGCGACAGTTCCTGGGACTAACGGGTTACTACAGAAGGTTCGTGAAAGATTACACGAAGAAGGCAGCGCCTCTACAGGACCTCCTAGTAGGCCAATCCCTAAAGAGCAGAAATCCTCCCTTCAATTGGGGTAAGGAACAGGCTGAAGCATTCCAAAAGATGAAAGAGATCCTTACAGGCGATGAGATCTTGACGTATCCTGATTACAGCCAACCGTTCCTGCTGTACACCGATGCTAGTAATGAAGGTTTAGGAGCAGTTCTCAGTCAGAAGCAGAATGGCCAAGAAAAAGTCATCGCTTATGCCAGCAGAAAACTCAGGCCAACTGAGAGGAATCCGGAAAATTATAGCAGCTTCAAGCTGGAGTTTCTGGCGCTGGTCTGGGCCATTACTGAAAGATTTAAGCACTATCTGGCCTCCAACAAGTTCACGGCGTACACAGACTACAACCCACTAACGCACCTCGAAAAGGCCAAGTTGGGCGCCATGGAGCAGCGTTGGATGGCTCGGTTGTCTAATTACCAGTTTACTATCAAGTACCGGGCAGGCCGAAAGAATGCTAATGCTGACGCATTGTCCCGAATGCCGCATGACTCTGACACGGAGGAAGAATCGGACGACCTGGAAGAAATTGAGCTACCTGCGTTCCATCGAAATGGGGTAGTCCACGAGCATCGAGTCTACAGAAAGCAGTATGGTGCAACGTTAAATCCTTTACCCCATCACAGCTGGAAAGATACTCAGGACAGCGATCCAGTGGTCAGCCGTATCAAGGAGTTGTTAAGACAGGAAGATTCCTCCTTGGAAAAAGATGCACCTATGTCAGCAAAGCTCCTGTGGAACGAGAGAAGCAGGTTATTCCTATACCGTGAGAAGTTGTGCAGGAGATACGTCAATCCCAGGACCCACGAGATGGTCTGGCAAATAGTGGTCCCCAAGGCAGACGTCCAAATGGTGTTGGAAGCATACCATGATCAAGCAGGACACTTTGGCTGGAGAAAGCTGGAGACCCTGTTGAGGTGCCGGTTCTACTGGGTAGGGATGCGCAGCTCCATTGAGAGGTGGTGTCGGAACTGTGGACCCTGTGGTCTCAGAAGAAAGGACTACGGTAGTCAGAGGGCACCCCTGCAGCCTATCCAGACGACTCGTCCTTTGGAGATTGTGGCCCTGGACCACGTCAAACTGTCGCCAAGTAGATCTGGATACTCATACGCCTTGACCATGGTGGACCATTACTCTAGATTTCTGGTGGTTGTACCAGTTAAGGATCAGACAGCAGTGACGGCAGCAAAAACCTTTCAAGCAAGCTTCTGCAGACCGCATGGGTATCCGGAGCAAGTATTAACCGATCAAGGACCTGCTTTTGAAGCTGATCTATTCAAGGAATTCTGTCACATGTATGGGTGTAAGAAAATTAGAACCACACCATACCATCCTCAAACCAACGGTCTTTGCGAGAAAATGAACCACATTGTCCTTGATTTGTTGAAATCCATACCGTTGGAAGACAGAAATCGATGGCCGGACTTAATACCTGATTTGGTTGACTTGTATAACCATATACCTGTAAGTTCCACTAACTGCACTCCAGCCTATCTTATGAGAGCAAGGCCCGGAAGACTACCAATGGATTTAGAACTTGGAGTGGTAGAACCAGAGGCAGATGACGCTATTGAAAACTGGGACATCAATCGGCAAGAGCAATACAGAAGAGTGCAAGTCTGTGTAGAAGAAAGTCTCAACAAGGTACGGGAAAAAACAGGAAGATATTTACAACAGGAATGCTCCTGCCAAGCCTTTGATGCCTGGAGAAGTGGTATTGAAAAGGAAAAGGAAAATGCACAAATTGGATAACCAGTGGGAGCAAGAACCCTACGTCGTACAAGATTCCAAATATGACAATAGAAAAGTTTGTATCATCAGTAAGGACGGAGGAAGAACAATATCCACTGTGTCCAGAGACCATTTGAAATTGTGTCCAGAACCTTAAAGTTTCGTGAAGAGAACTCTGTCATCAATCAAGAAGAAAGAAAAGAAGAGGTCATACACACGGATCTGGGAGATTTCCCTGCAGATTGGCCGAGACTGGGAGATGCTGTAATAATTCCGGTGTTGCAATTTTATCAGCCACAAGAGGAAGTTCTACCTCCAGTTGTGCCCATGGTGCCAGTTGAGCCAGTTCAGGAGTTACCTACTCCAGCAGCACCCCAACCTGCGGAACCTCAAGAGGAAGAATCATCGGAAAGCAGCGCCCCATGCTATGGGAACCCCTGGTGAAGCTGACTCACACCCCCCGCCATCAGTACGCTTGCCAGATCCATAGAAAGATTGAGGCAGTTCTATGGTTTGCCGTTACGTAGAACAGTTGGGTTAGAGACTAATATACCTGAAGCTACTCCACGTAGATCAGAACGTACAACGAAAGGGAAGATACCTATTCGTTATCAAAAGTAGTCCTAGCAAATTAGTTTACTAAGTATGGATAATTGTATAAAGTATTGTTATGATATGTAAATTACTTGAAAATGTTTCATGATGGACTCTGAGGCTGAGGACTGAGCCAGCCAAGAACTGATCTTGTATATAGTTGCACTTTGTGCATTCTCTACCAGCACACCTACCTCTGAACATAAAACCCGTATGGTGAGGCACTGAGTGAGGTCTGCATTCAGATGTCCTGCAGCCCACCCAGGACCCACGTTGAAGGTTTGGTGCGGGTCCTTCACAAGAATATTGTCATCTATTTATATGAAAATGTCTATTTAGTATTTTGTATTTTTCTATGTTTAATGTTATAATGCAACGTTCAAGAAATCCGTACCTCCCTGAGGGGAAGAGTTTAAAATGTTACTTGTTTAAATGAAAAACAAAATGTCTTTCTTCTTATATTTCACAGCCCGGGAGTGCTGTATTTTACCAAGGGGGAATGTGTAGCCCTGGTATGTAAGGCACACAGGATCTGGAGAATGCACAGTAAGGTAACAGTTAAAGCTTGACACTCACTTACACTTCAGACACACCCACAGGGGTGTATAGGGGAGTGACGTGTAGCACAGGAGAGAGTCAGTCTAGCTTCCTGTCATCGTACAGAGCAGTCAGGGCTAGTTCTTCTCAGACAGTGAGGATTCCTGTCAGAGCTCTGGGTGAGCAGAAGATTAGTTCCTGCCAATTCAACGAAGTGGAGTCTAGTAACGGATGACTAGTTATCATCCCGAGTCTAGTCAGAGTTACCTTTTACTCAGTCTGAACTTTGAGGAAACTGAGAGTTACTCAGTGAGACCAAGGAAGAAAACTGACTTTCTATCTTCACGCTTCAGTGCTACATTGAAAGCAGAAGCAGGGCGAAGGGCATAGTGGGAAGGATTCAGAAGTGCCTTAAGGATCGGATTATCCTGCACATTGTCACCGGTCACTGGGGACCGAAGCGTCACTATAGCTCCAGGCATAGTGATAGAAAAGCCAGAGTCTTACTGGACCTTAGGTTGCAGAAAGCCGCCCTTAGAGTGCCAGTACGTAACCGAGTCAGGAGAACAAGACTTCTGAGTCCGGCGCGCGGCAAAAGAAAGTACTTAGTTCACCACTTATAAGGCTCTATCACAAAACCGGCCGGGCAGTACAGCTAGTGGGAAAAGCTGAAAACTATAGAGTTAACTTAGCTACAGGCAAGCTTGGACTCACTCTGTGTAGCCCTGGTATTTAAGGTACACAATATCAGGAGGATGAGTGGAGAGGTAATGGTTAAGGGCTCTACATGACATCACATACACTTAGACACACCCACAGGGAGTGTTCAGAGTCAGTCAGTGAGTCTAGCCTGGACCTGTGAGGAGGAAGGAGCAGAGTCTAGCTCGGGTGGCTCAGGACTGAGTCATCCCACTGTTGTGCAGTTCAGTAAGTGGAGGCCAGTAAAGGTGAGCCAGATTACCTCAGCCTGGTCAGAGCTGTGCCCCACTGGCAGACGGACTGAGACATCTATTGAGAGTGTGAGCAAGTCGAAGGGCACAGTGGAAGGAATTGAGAAGTGCTTTAGGATTGGAGAAGTCCTGCACATTGTCACCGGTCACTGGGGACCGACGTGTCACTATAGCTCCAGGCATAGTGATAAAAGAACCAGAGGCTTACTGGACCTTAGGTGGCAGCAAGCAGCCCTTGGAGTGTCAGTACGTAACAGAGGTCAGTTGGAATAGGAACTTTGAGCCTGATCAGCAACAGAAAGAACCTAGTTCCATCATTGGAAGGCTTCGACCACTATACTGACCGGGCAGTACAGCGTTGAAATAGCTGGAGTTTAAGGAGTGAACTACGCTTTATGCTGGTTGGACTCACCCTGATTGGAAAGTCAAGGAGGCCCCTAACTTGCTCAGCCGTTGCCTCAAAACTCATCCTCCATCAACCCCATCAGCCTCCCTGGGACGTGTCTGAACAACTTGAAGTAAAAGGTATGGAAAGACGCTGATGTGTGAGACTGTGTTATCCAATTGCACCCCTGCACAACCCCACCATAACTATCGACCTGAGGGAAGAGTCCCACCTGTAGGGGACCCGACATCTAGCTGCCTCACCATCCCCTCAGAGATCTACAGCAGCGCTGGTACAAATTACCAGAGAACTACAGGTGGCGTCACGAACTGTATATATACCTATCCCCTGTAAATATACCCCCAACATACGCCTGACCGCCAGGGCCACAGACCGAGCCACCGCTACCTGTGACAACCCCATAGACTTCTATAGGCTCGGCTCTGAGTACCCCATTGCCCTGGTAACCCACAATTGTGGTGCGTGGTCGAGACAACAACTTGGCGTCACGAACAGGATGCGAAACTCGCAAAATTGCGAGCCCTGTGTGCCTGTGGAATCGTTTTTGTGAAAAAGGACTGTCTGTGCTTTTGGCGCCAAATACCGCCATATTTGTCGCCATATTCGCGCCCTGAGGCGCTGGAGAAGAAGGTGGGCGTACCTGAAAGAGCGCGCAGAGTCTTGGACACGCCCCGGTTCTGACTCATCGGCAGGTCCTGCGACAGGAAGTGAACGCTCTGACATCAGAGCGCCTGCGACGAAGGTCCTGTTCCCACTGCGGTGCCTGTGAAATAGCAGCGTCTGAAACCGGTAGACTCCGTTTAACCAAGGGGGCGCTAAGATGTCACAGCAACCAGCCGACAGTGCAGCCCAGCCGGAGGCCCCAATCCCGCACCGCCTGGCATTGTAGCGCCAGATGAGGGCGCAGGTCCAGCACCCAGTCCGGTAGTCCCGATCATGCCACTAACGCTCCCCTATATGCCAGGGGCGAAATGGCTTCCCCAGTACAGCGGTGAGCCAGGCACATTAGCAGGCTTCAAGCGGAAGTTATGCAGCATCCTAGAAATGTACTCCATGCCGGAGAGGCAAAAAGCTGCTGTGCTGGTAGGGCAGCTAACTGGCGCTGCTGAGAGGGAAGTGGAGACTTGGGATACCGTTAATCAGGAGTCGGTACCTGCGATCTTCCTTAGGCTGCATGCCATATTTGAGGACCGCACAGAAACGGATCTCCGGATGGCCTTCTATCACTGTTCACAACAGCCAGGTGACAGCATCAGGGACTACGCTTGCCGACTACAGGGGGCCCTGAGAGCCCTCAAGCAGATTAACAACTTAAATGCTATCGACGAGAATAAGATGCTGAAAGAGCAATTTATACAGGGATTGAGATCCCAAGAGGAACGCAGAACTGTAAACTGGTGGTCCTTAGACCATCCGGATGCTACCTTTGATGCCCTAAAGGACATGGCAATAAAAGGGCTGCGGCCCCTGGGCAAACCCGAGGTGGCAACCCAACTTCATCAGGCTGAAGTCACTCTGGAACCGGCAGTAACCCCCTTTTCCCGGCTAGTGGCCGAAGCCAAAGCGCAGGTGACACCTCCCAGTGAATTGGATTGTCTGCGCTCAGAGGTGCGCCAGTTGACTAAAAATCTGGCTGCTGTGATGAGTGCCCTGCAACTGCGGAAAGAGGAAGAAGGGAAAATCTTGTTAGCTGACTGCCCGGAAGACGTCCCGTGGATGCACCGGAGAAGAAGGAAGACGTCGCCCCCCGGAGGAGGACAACGCTACCCCAGGAGCGACCTCTGATCAACACCCTCCTCGTCGAGAGATCACCTGTTACCGTTGCAACCGGAAAGGTCATATGTCTCCACAGTGTCCTTTAAACGGGCAGAACCGGGTCCAAGGGCCAACACCCAGGAGAATACCCGTCAGGCCCCCTAGACTGGAACCGCAGGTATGTGGGCGGACGACCCTACCTGTCTATCATTCTAGATGGTATTGCTGTTCCGGCATTGTTAGACACTGGGTCCCACGTGACCCTAATACCTGATGCCCTATATACTAAGTACTGGTCAATGGACAGTCTTAAACCCCGAGCCCTGACTTTACCGTGTATGCTTCTAATGGTCTTCCTGTAGAAGTACTCGGGACAAAATGTGTAGATGTAAAGGTGGGCAGAGAGGAGTTGAAAGACCAGGGGCTTCTGGTAGTAAAGACTGTAAATGAGGAGAACGGTTTAAATATAATTTTGGGCACTAACATTATCGGTAATTGTTTGGGAGAAGTTGTGTTCTTGCTCCAACAGCTCGCTGAGATTGCCCGACCAAGGCAGAGAGGAGTAATCCAAAGAGAGATCCGGGCCCTGGTGTGTCAGCAGCAAGGGAAGCTTACAGACGGCGAAATTGGTAATGTACGGGTCACTGACTCGGATCCTATTGTGATACCCCCAATGAGTGAAATGATCATCTGGTGCAGGGCAGCCATAGGTCTGAGAGGACAGAATTACCAAGCTTTAGTAGAACCCCACCATTCAGAACATAGACCTACACTTATGACTGCTAGGGGAGTAGTGGAAGTGGTGAATGGAAGAGTACCGGTACGGCTTCTCAATTGGGGAGATGATGAGGTGAACTTACCCCGTTATGCAACCATTGCTAAACTACATGCTGTTGACAATAATTCTATTCTCCCGGCTGAGTCCTTAGACTCCTGTCAAATAGCGGAGGACAATGACCCAGCAACTCAGGTGGCGGAATGGTGTCAGCAACTCCATGTTGGGACGGACACCACTCCCGCTCACCAGAAGCAAGGGGTATTACGGGTGGTGCAAGAGTACGCCCAAGTGTTTAGTAAGAATCCACTTGATTTCGGGACAATTAAGGGAGTACAACATCATATCCCTACAGGCAGTCATCCTCCCATCAAAGAGCGATATAGGCCCATACCTCCAGCCCATTATCAGAAGGCTAAATAAATGTTGCATGATATGAAGAAAGCTGGGGTGATAAGGGATAGTTGTAGCCCCTGGGCAGCCCCTCTAGTTCTGGTTAAAAGAAAGATGGTAGTATGAGAATGTGTGTGGATTACAGGCAGGTGAACCGCATAACACACAAGGATGCATACCCGTTACCACGTATAGAGGAATCATTAGCTGCTCTGAAAACGGCTAACTACTTTTCTACCCTCGATCTGACTAGTGGTTACTGGCAAGTGGCTGTGGCTGAGGAGGATCGTGAGAAAACGGCTTTCACCACCCCAATGGGGCTCTGTGAGTTCGACAGAATGCCGTTTGGGCTCAGCAGTGCCCCAGGAACATTTCAGAGAGTGATGGAGAACTGCCTGGGACATCTCAATTTTGAAACCGTGCTGCTATACCTAGACGACGTCATCGTGTATTCCAAGACATATGAGGACCATCTGAAGCACCTGGCAGAAGTATTTGAGTCTCTGTCCAGGTACGGGATGAAGTTGAAACCCTCAAAATGCCATCTACTCAAACAGAAGGTACAATACTTGGGGCACATCGTCAGTTCGGAAGGAGTAGCGCCGGACCCAGAGAAAGTCACTGCCATCCAGAAGTGGCCGGAGCCGAAGAACCTTAAGGAAGTGCGACAGTTCCTGGGACTAACGGGTTACTACAGAAGGTTCGTGAAAGATTACACGAAGAAGGCAGCCCCTTTACAGGACCTCCTAGTAGGACAATCCCTAAAGAGCAGAAACCCTCCCTTTAATTGGGGTAAGGAACAGGCTGAAGCATTCCAAAAGATGAAAGAGATCCTTACAGGTGATGAGATCTTAACCTATCCTGATTACAGCCAACCGTTCCTGTTGTACACCGACGCCAGTAATGAAGGTTTGGGAGCAGTTCTCAGTCAGAAGCAGAATGGCCAAGAAAAAGTCATCGCTTATGCTAGCAGAAAACTCAGGCCAACTGAGAGGAATCCGGAAAACTATAGCAGCTTCAAGCTGGAGTTTCTGGCGTGGTCTGGGCCATTACTGAAAGATTTAAGCACTATCTGGCCTCCAATCAGTTCACTGCGTTTACAGATAACAACCCGTTAACGCACCTGGAAACTGCCAAGCTGGGTGCCATGGAGCAGCGATGGATGGCTCGGTTGTCCAATTACCAGTTTACTATCATGTACCGGGCAGGTCGAAAGAATGCTAATGCTGACGCGTTGTCCCGAAGGCCGCATGACTCTGACACGGAAGAAGAATCGGACGACCTGGGAAGAAATTGAGCTACCTGCGTTCCATCGAAATTGGGGTAGTCCATGAGCATCGAGTCTACAGAAAGCAGTATGGTGCAACATTAAATCCTTTACCCCATCACAGCTGGAAAGAGACTCAGGACAGTGATCCAGTG
The DNA here is from genome assembly GCA_033576555.1 of Oophaga sylvatica. Lineage (NCBI taxonomy): Eukaryota > Metazoa > Chordata > Amphibia > Anura > Dendrobatidae > Oophaga > Oophaga sylvatica. The sequence continues at coordinate 18,534,862 of JARQOD010000001.1, read as the reverse complement.
GTCAGCCGCATCAAGGAGTTTTAAGACAGGAAGGTTCCTCCTTGGAAAAGGATGCACCTATGTCAGCAAAGCTCCTGTGGAACGAGAAAAGCAGGTTGTTCCTATACCGTGAGAAGTTGTGCAGGAGATACGTCAACCCCAGGACTCACGAGATGGTCTGGCAGATAGTGGTCCCCAAGGCAGACGTCCCAATGGTGTTGGAAGCATACCACGATCAAGCAGGACACTTTGGCTGGAGAAAGCTGGAGACCCTGTTGAGATGCCGGTTCTACTGGGTAGGGATGCGCAGCTCCATTGAGAGGTGGTGTCGGAACTGTGGACCCTGTGGTCTCAGAAGAAAGGACTACGGTAGTCAGAAGGCACCCCTGCAACCTATCCGGACGACTCGTCCCCTGGAGATTGTGGCCCTGGACCACGTCAAATTGTCGCCAAGTAGATCTGGATACTCATACGCCCTGACCATGGTGGACCATTACTCCAGATTTCTGGTGGTTGTTCCAGTTAAGGACCAGACCGCAGTGACGGCAGCGAAAACCTTTCAAGCAAGCTTCTGCAGACCGCATGGGTATCGGAGCAAGTATTAACCGATCAAGGGCCTGCTTTCGAAGCTGATCTATTCAAGGAGTTCTGTCACATGTATGGGTGTAAGAAAATTAGAACAACACCATACCATCCTCAAACCAACGGTCTTTCCGAAAAAATGAACCATATTGTCCTTGATTTGTTGAGATCCATACCGTTGGAAGACAGGAATCGATGGCCAGATTTACTACCTGATTTGATTGATTTGTATAACCATATACCTGTAAGTTCCACTAACTGCACTCCAGCCTATCTTATGAGAGCAAGGCCCGGAAGACTACCAATGGATCTAGAACTTGGAGTGGTAGAACCGGAGGCAGACGACGCCATTGAAAACTGGGACATCAATCGGCAAGAACAATACAGAAGAGTGCAAGTCTGCGTGGAAGAAAGTCTCAACAAGGCACGGGGAAAACAGGAAGATATTTACAACAGAAATGCTCCTGCCAAGCCTTTGATGCCTGGAGAAGTGGTATTGAAAAGGAAAAGGAAAATGCACAAATTGGATAACCAGTGGGAGCAAGAACCCTACGTCGTACAAGATTCCAATTATGACAACAGAAAAGTTTGTATCATCAGTAAGGACGGAGGAAGAACAATAACCACTGTGTCCAGAGACCATTTGAAATTGTGTCCAGAACCCTTAAAGCTTTGTGAAAAGAACCCTGTCATCAATCAAGAAGAAAGAAAAGAAGAGGTCATACACACGGATTTGGGAGATTTTCCTGCGGATTGGCCCAGACTGGGAGATGCTGTAATAATTCCGGTGTTGCAGTTTTATCAGCCACAAGAGGAAGTTCTACCTCCAGTTGTGCCCGTGGTGCCAGTTGAACCAGTTCAGGAGTTACCCCTTCCAGCAACACCTCAACCTACGGAATCTCAAGAAGGATCATCAGAAGCAGCGCCCCATGCTATGGGATCCCCTGGTGAAGCTGACTCACACCGCCCAGCCATCAGTACGCTTGCCAGATCCATAGAAAGATTGAGGCAGTTCTATAGTTTGCCGTTACGCAGTGCAGACAGATCACAACTTAATATACCTAAAACTACTCCACGTAGATCAGAGCGAACCACAAAAGGGAAGATACCCATTCGATACCAGCAGTAATTATAACAAACTAATGTGAATATTGTAAAATGTGTATATATATATGTGTCTTTTCCTTATTGTGTCTTATAATGGACTCAGAGGCTGAGGACTGAGCCAGCCCAAGAACTGATCTTGTATATAGTTGCACTTGTGCATTATCTTGGTTTTACATAAAACCACCCCAACCACCTCTGAACATAAAACCCGTATGGTGAGGCACTGAGTGAGGTCTGCATCAGAAGTCCTGCAGCCCACCCAGGACCCACGTTGAAGGTTTGGTGCGGGTCCTTCACAAGAATACTGTGTATTTATTGAATGTTTTGATGCCTTAATACTTTTTGTATTTTTTTATATTTAATGTTTTATCGCAACGTTCAAGAAATCCTTACCTCCCGGATGGGACGAGTTAATGTTTGTTGTTAATGCATAAACAAAATGTCCCTTTTGTATTTCACAGCCCGGGAGTGCTGTCTTTTACCATGGGGGAATGTGTAGCCCTGGTATTTAAGGTACACAATACCAGGAGGATGAGTGGAGAGGTAATGGTTAAGGGCTCTACATGACATCACATACACTTAGACACACCCACAGGGAGTGTTGAGAGTCAGTCAGTGAGTCTAGCCTGGACCTGTGAGGAGGAAGGAGCAGAGTCTAGCTCGGGTGGCTCAGGACTGAGTCATCCCACTGTTGTGCAGTTCAGTAAGTGGAGGCCAGTAAAGGTGAGCCAGATTACCTCAGCCTGGTCAGAGCTGTGCCCCACTGGCAGACGGACTGAGACATCTATTGAGAGTGTGAGCAAGTCGAAGGGCACAGTGGAAGGAATTGAGAAGTGCTTTAGGATTGGAGAAGCCCTTTGCACATTGTCACCGGTCACGGGGACCGACGTGTCACTATAGCTCCAGCATAGTGATAAAAGAACCAGAGGCTTACTGGACCTTAGGTGGCAGCAAGCAGCCCTTGGAGTGTCAGTACGTAACAGAGGTCAGTTGGAATAGGAACTTTGAGCCTGATCAGCAACAGAAAGAACCTAGTTCCATCATTGGAAGGCTTCGACCACTATACTGACCGGGCAGTACAGCGTTGAAATAGCTGGAGTTTAAGGAGTGAACAACGCTTATTGCTGGTTGGACTCACCTGATTGGAAAGTCAAGGAGGCCCCTAACTTGCTCAGCCGTTGCCTCAAAACTCATCCTCCATCAACCCATCAGCCTCCTGGGACGTGTCTGAACAACTTGAAGTAAAAGGTATGGAAAGACGCTGATGTGTGAGACTGTGTTATTCAATTGCACCCCTGCACAACCCACCAAAAACTATCGACCTGAGGGAAGAGTCCCACCTGTAGGGGACCCGACATCTAGCTGCCTCACCATCCCCTCAGAGATCTACAGCAGCGCTGGTACAAATTACCAGAGAACTACAGGTGGCGTCACGAACTGTATATATACCTATCCCCTGTAAATATACCCCCAACATACGCCTGACCGCCAGGGCCACAGACCGAGCCACCGCTACCTGTGACAACCCCATAGACTTCTATAGGCTCGGCTCTGAGTACCCCATGCCCTGGTAACCCACAATTGTGGTGCGTGGTCGAGACAACTCATCATTTGGAAAGAGAAGGAGGCCTGTAACTGCTCGACTGTTACCGCTACGTGCATTCATCCACCCCGAACAGCCTCCCTGGGACCTGCCTGAACAACTTGAAGTAAAAGGTATGGAAAGAAGCTTCTATGTGTGAGACTGAGTTATTTGATTGCATCCTGCACAACCCCACCATAACTATCGACCTGAGGGAAGAGTCCCACCTGTAGGGGACCCGACATCTAGCTGCCTCACCATCCCTCAGAGATCTACAGCAGCGCTGGTCTTAGTGATCAGAGAACTACAGGTGGCGTCACGAACTGTATATATACCTATCCCCTGTAAATATTCCCCCCAACATACGCCTGACCGGCAGGGCCACAGACCGAGCCAGCGCTACCTGTGACAACCCCATAGACTTCCATGGGCTCGGCTCTGAGTACCCCATTGCTCTGGTAAACCACAATTGTGGTGCGGGTCAAGACACCACCATGTTCTCTTCTCATCCCTGGGCTACAACACCGCCAGTTGTTTCTCGGAAGTGCTGTTAGCACAGTCTACACTTGCTCCTGTGTTACTGGGGTTCAGTAATGTAAGCTGTTCCCTGCTGTGTGAACGGCAAAAAGTCCTGCTGCCTCACCCTGTTCTCTTCTCATCCCTGGGTTACAACACCGCCAGTTGTTTCTCGGAAGTGCTGTTAGCACAGTTAACACTTGCTCCCGTGTTACTGGGGTTCAGTAATGTCAGCTGTTCCCTGCTGTTGTGAACGGCAAAAGTCCTGCTGCCTCCACCATGTTCTCTTCTCATCCCTGGGTTACAACACCGCCAGTTGTTTCTCGGAAGTGCTGTTAGCACAGTCTACACTTGCTCCTGTGTTACTGGGGTTCAGTAATGTCAGCTGTTCCCCTGCTGTGTGAACGGCAAAAAGTCCTGCTGCCTCCACCATGTTCTCTTCTCATCCCTGGGCTACAACACCGCCAGTTGTTTCTCGGAAGTGCTGTTAGCACAGTCTACACTTGCTCCTGTGTTACTGGGGTTCAGTAATGTCAGCTGTTCCCCTGCTGTGTGAACGGCAAAAAGTCCTGCTGCCTCCACCCTGTTCTCTTCTCATCCCTGGGTTACAACACCGCCAGTTGTTTCTCGGAAGTGCTGTTAGCACAGTTAACACTTGCTCCCGTGTTACTGGGGTTCAGTAATGTCAGCTTTTCCCCTGCTGTGTGAACGGCAAAAAGTCCTGCTGCCTCCACCATGTTCTCTTCTCATCCCTGGGTTACAACACCGCCAGTTGTTTCTCGGAAGTGCTGTTAGCACAGTCTACACTTGCTCCTGTGTTACTGGGGTTCAGTAATGTCAGCTGTTCCCTGCTGTGTGAACGGCAAAAAGTCCTGCTGCCTCCACCATGTTCTCTTCTCATCCCTGGGTACAACACCGCCAGTTGTTTCTCGGAAGTGCTGTTAGCACAGTCTACACTTGCTCCTGTGTTACTGGGTTCAGTAATGTCAGCTGTTCCCTGCTGTGTGAACGGCAAAAAGTCCTGCTGCCTCCACCATGTTCTCTTCTCATCCCTGGGTTACAACACCGCCAGTTGTTTCTCGGAAGTGCTGTTAGCACAGTTAACACTTGCTCCCGTGTTACTGGGGTTCAGTAATGTCGCTGTTCCCCTGCTGTGTGAACGGCAAAAAGTCCTGCTGCTCCACCATGTTCTCTTCTCATCCCTGGGTTACAACACCGCCAGTTGTTTCTCGGAAGTGCTGTTAGCACAGTCTACACTTGCTCCTGTGTTACTGGGGTTCAGTAATGTCAGCTGTTCCCCTGCTGTGTGAACGGCAAAAAGTCCTGCTGCCTCCACCATGTTCTCTTCTCATCCCTGGGCTACAACACCGCCAGTTGTTTCTCGGAAGTGCTGTTAGCACAGTTAACACTTGCTCCCGTGTTACTGGGGTTCAGTAATGTCAGCTGTTCCCCTGCTGTGTGAACGGCAAACAGTCCTCCCTCCCTTCTTTCATCCTGGTACAACACCCCATTGTTTCGGAAGTGCTTAGACAGTTCACTTGTCGTGTCGGTCGAATGTTCCTGCTGTGGAGGCAAAAAGCTGCGCCTCCCGTTTTTTCACCTGTTACACACGCCATGTTTCTCGGGGCTGTTACCAGTAACATTCTGTTAGGGGTTCAGTATGTGTTTCCTGCTGGTGAACGGCAAAAGTGCTCCCCTTTCTTTACGGGTACAAACCATTGTTTTGGAAGGTTACAAACTTCCCTGTTAGGGGTTCAGAATTCAGCCCTGCGGGAACGGAAAGTCTGTGCTCCCCAGTTCTTCCCTGGTAAACACGCAGTTGTTTTGGAAGTGCTGTTAGACAGCTAATTCCTGTTTAGGGGTTCAGAAGATTCCTGCTGTGAGCAAAGCTGTGCTCCCTTCTCTTTCACCCTGGGTTAAACGCATTTTCTCGGAAGTGCTTTGCCAGTTAACATTTCCGTTTAGGGTTATTGTCACTTTCCTGCTGGTGAGGCAAAAGTCCGCCCCATGTTCTTTTCTCCGGGTTAAACACGCCAGTTTTCGGAGTGCTGTTAGCACAGTACACTTGTCTGTTTAGGTTCATTCATGTCCTGTGGTGAGGCAAAAATGCTCACCTTTCTTCTCATCCGGGTAAACCCCCAGTTGTTTCTCAAGGTTTACAAGTACACTGCCTTATGGGTGGGCGGCCTGTCCACCCTGTTCTCTTTCATCCCTGGGCTACAACACCCCCTTTTTGTTTCTGGAATGCTGTTAAAATTACTTTCCTTTTTACGGGGTTAGTATTTTGCTGTGGGAAAAAATCTGCGCCTCCACCTGTTCTCTTCTCATCCCTGGTGTTACAACACCGCAGTTGGTTTCTCGGAAGTGTTGGTAGCACAGTTAACATTGCTCCGTGTTACTGGGGTTCAGTAATGTCAGCTTTCCCTTCTGTGGACGGAAAAAGTCACTGCTGCTCCCATGTTTCTTTCATCCCTGGGTTACACACCGCTGGGTGTTTCTGGAAGTGCTGTTCACAGTCTACACTTGCCAGTGTCTCTGGGTCGTAATGTCAGCTGTCTCCCTGGTGTGAACGCAAAAGTCTGCTGCCTCCAAAAACCTTCTCACCCTGGTTACAACACCGCCATTGTTTCTCGAAGTGTGTAGCCAAACCACTTGCCTCCTTACTGGGGTTCAGGGTCAACTCCCGTGTTTTGAACGGAAAAGTCTGCTGCCTCCACCTGTTTTCTCTCATGGGTTAACACCCCCCTTTTTGGAAAGTGCTGTTCCATTACACTTGCTCCCGTGTTAACGGGGTTCAGTATTTCAGCTGTTCCTGCTGGTGAACTGGCCAAAATGTTCGGGTCAATGTCTCTTCATCCCTGGGTTAAACACCGAAGTTTCTCGGAAGGCTGTTTGCACAGTCTAACTTGCCCGGTACTGGGTTCAAATCAGCTGTCTGCAGTGTGAACGGACAGGTCTGGGCTTCCACAATTCATCTTTCCCTTGGGTACCAAACAGCCGTTGTTTCCGAAGTGCTGTTTAGCCAGTTACACGCTCCCGTGTTACTGGGGTTTCAAGTCAC
>JARQOD010000001.1:18490816-18527935 GCA_033576555.1 Oophaga sylvatica | reverse complement strand
GATCTTGTCACAGCTCTGTTGTAGGAGGTCTGTATTCTGCTGATGTAGTCACAGCTCAGTGCTGGGAGGTCTGTATTCTGCTGATGTAGTCAGAGCTCAGTGGTGGGAGCTCTGTATTTTGCTGATGTAGTCGCAGCTCAGTGGTGGGAGGTCTGTACTCTGTTGATGTAGTCAGAGCTCAGTGGTGGGAGGTCTGTATTCTGCTGATGTAGTCACAGCTCAGTGGTGGGAGGTCTGTATTCTGTTGATGTAGTCAGAGCTCAGTGGTGGGAGGTCTGTATTCTGCAGATGTGGTCACAGCTCAGTGGTGGGAGGTCTGTATTCTGCTGATGTAGTCACAGCTCAGTGGTGGGAGGTCTGTATTCTGTTGATGTAGTCAGAGCTCAGTGGTGGGAGGTCTGTATTCTGCAGATGTGGTCACAGCTCAGTGGTGGGAGGTCTGTATTCTGCTGATGTAGTCACAGTTCAGTGGTGGGAGGTCAGTATTCTGCTGATGTAGTCACAGCTCAGTGGTGGGAGGTCTGTATTCTGCTGATGTAGTCACAGCTCAGTGGTGGGAGTTCTGTATTCTGCTGATGTAGTCACAGCTCAGTGGTGGGAGGTCTGTATTCTGTTGATGTAGTCAGAGCTCAGTGGTGGGAGGTCTGTATTCTGCAGATGTGGTCACAGCTCAGTGGTGGGAGGTCTGTATTCTGCTGATGTAGTCACAGTTCAGTGGTGGGAGGTCAGTATTCTGCTGATGTAGTCACAGCTCAGTGGTGGGAGGTCTGTATTCTGCTGATGTAGTCACAGCTCAGTGGTGGGAGTTCTGTATTCTGCTGATGTAGTCACAGCTCAGTGGTGGGAGTTCTGTATTCTGCTGATGTAGTCACAGCTCAGTGGTGGGAGTTCTGTATTCTGCTGATGTAGTCACAGCTCAGTGGTGGGAGTTCTGTATTCTGCTGATGTAGTCACAGCTCAGTGGTGGGAGTTCTGTATTCTGCTGATGTAGTCACAGCTCAGTGGTGGGAGTTCTGTATTCTGCTGATGTAGTCACAGCTCAGTGGTGGGAGTTCTGTATTCTGCTGATGTAGTCACAGCTCAGTGGTGGGAGTTCTGTATTCTGCTGATGTAGTCACAGCTCAGTGGTGGGAGGTCTGTATTCTGCTGATGTAGTCACAGCTCAGTGGTGGGGTTCTGTATTCTGCTGATGTAGTCACAGCTCAGTGGTGGGAGTTCTGTATTCTGCTGATGTAGTCACAGCTCAGTGGTGGGAGGTCTTTATTTCTGCCTCTGTCTTCTCTATTATCAGAATCTTCCTGTTGTAAATGCTGCAGCTGAGATAATAGGAGATATTACAGAAATGTTGTGTACAAGTCCCTTATCCAGATACAGCCAAGGTTACTAACACAGATAACACAACGCTGAGATATCAGGGGCAAAAAGTGTAATGTGACCCCTAACCTGACATCGGGCGATGGCTTGTGCAATGTTACATTATCTTATCCATATTACATAAATTTACTTCTGTGACGAGTTATCAGGATGGTGCGTTATGTGCTAAGATAAACTTGCCTAAACCTGTATAACGTCTGGATTTGCTGGAGCAGCGCTGCAGTGTAAAGTCACATCACTTAATACTGAAAGTAATCAAGCAGCTCCTGGTTTAGGCCTTCATGATTTATGTATTTGGTGATTTACTGAGATGTTCCACATATTAATGATAAACATTATAGCTATCAGGAAACACCAGAAGGGGGCGCTAAAGATGGGTAAAATCTGAATAATATAAACACCCCCCAAAATTCACCACAGACTGATAATTAATATAAAAGATTATTCTATTTATAAAAAAGGCATATTGACGACAATTATCAACCACAAAATATATATATTTATTAAAATGATTAAAACCAATAAAAGAAATTGTATGTGCAGGGCGAGGTGCGCCAAACTGATTAGCAAAAACAGTGCAAAATTATTCAATCAGAGGCAAAACCAAGTGAATTACAAAATATACCAGATAAAAATTAATAACAAGTGAATGTCATATCACATAAGTATAATATAAAGTGCAGTGCAGGTAGCATGAATCGAATAAATAAGGGTGTCAAAAATATAATTAATGTACACCAATATAATATTAAATAATAATTTATCAATTGAATTTTATATTTCATATAAAACAATATTGAAATGTGCAAAATATATATAAACCCCCATTTATCTTATAAATACAGCCTCAAAAATAAGATTGAATAATAAATTAGAAGTGAAATCACAAAATGTAATGCTGCATAATAGCCACCATAGATACAAACCAGTACTGGCGCACCTCTGACCACCACCCCAACGCGCGTTTCACTTCCGCTTCGTCAGGGAGTGTTTATATATATTTTGCACATTTCAGTACTGTTTTATATGAAATTTATATGAAATTTAATTGATAAATTATTATTTAATATTATATTGGTGTACATTAATTATATTTTTGACCCCCTTATTTATTCGATTCATGCTACGTGCACTGCACTTTATATTATACTTATGTGATATGATATTCACTTATTATTATTTTTTCTCTGGTATATTTTGTAATTCACTTGGTTTTGCCTCTGATTGAATAATTTATTCATACACAATACTCTTTGCACTGTTTTTGCTAATCAGTTTGGCGCACCTTGCCCTGCACATACAATTTCTCTTATCGGTTTTAATCATTTTAATAAATATATATATTTTGTGGTTGATAATTGTCGTCAATATGCCTTTCTTATAAATAGAATAATCTTTTCTATTAATTATCAGTCTGTGGTGAATATTTTTTGGGTTTATATTGATGGTCTATATTCATCTTTTTTAGAATTTATTTGGTTACCTTTGGTATTTATTTTCTGTATAGGATCTTAAAATCTGAATAATCCCTGATCCTGATACGAGTCAGCCGGGCTGAACAGCGATCTGATTACAAGTGAGCCGATCATCAATCTGCAGGAAATATCTAGATATTATAGAGGCAGGAAATCATTTATAGATTTACTTCTCTGTGTAACAGGAATCTGTCGGCACATTTCACATATGGACGTAGTGGAGCCGCTGTATAGGATCTTCTACCCCAATAACAATGATACTTTTATGTAGAGATCGATGTGCCAGTCAGGAGAGATCTAGTGTAGAAGCCATATGCAAATCAGGAGGGAAGAGCATTGGGGGCGTGTTACTGCACTCAGATTCTTTTTCCACGCCCCAATGAACTTCCTCCCTGATTTGCATATTGCTTCCATGCTTGATTTCCCATGACTGGCACATCGGATCTCTACTGTAAGATATCATTATTGGGGTACAGGCTCCTCTACTGCCATACCACTATCTACATATGCACCAACCTGCTGACAGGCTCCGGCTGTGTGACCCGGCCATTATGAGTCTCCCATAACCTACAATAGTGGGGTCATATATGTACAGCAATCCCCCCAGCTCTCTCCACCCATCACTCACACGTACAGGAGGTGATGGGTTCCCCCTTCATGTGATGATCGGGGGGATTCCTCCATCACTTACATTACACTCATCCGTCTATGGAGACGCCGCACGTTCTCACATTCTCAGCCCCCATATAACGAGTATTAATCCCAGTTACAGACGTCTCATCGTTCTCTCCTTATATTGTTGTATTCAGGGGCGTACATAGAAATCATGGGCCCCATAGCAAAAGTCTGAATGGGCCCCCCCCCAAAAAAAAAAAGCCAGAGTCATTGTAAATGTAAAGTGCCAGCACAGTGAGGGGACACATTTAACAAAAAAAATGTATTATGCCCCCATAGATGCTCCATAGATTGTTCCCCCATAGATGCTGCCCCATAGATGCTCCATAGATTATGCCCCATAGATGCTCCGTAAATTGTGCCCCCATAGATGCTCCATAGATAATGCCCCCATAGATGCTCCATATATTATGCCCCCATAGATGCTCCATATATTATGCCCCCATAGATTGTGCCCCCATAGATGCTCCATAGATTGTGCCCCATAGATGCTCCATAGATTGTGCCCCATAGATGCTCCATAGATTGTGCCCCATAGATGCTCCATAGATTGTGCCCCATAGATGCTCCATAGATTGTGCCCCATAGATGCTCCATAGATTGTGCCCCCATAGATGCTCCATAGATTGTGCCCCATAGATGCTCCATAGATTGTGCCCCATAGATGCTCCATAGATTGTGCCCCATAGTATAGGTCCCTTATACTGCCGCAGCTGCAGAAACAAAAAAAAAAAAAAAACAAGATATACTTACCTCCCGGCACCTGTGATATTTACCTGTCACCCGGTGAACCGCTGAGCGCCGCTGTCTTCTGGGTCCTCCGCAGTGAATGTTCAGGCAGAGGGCGCGGCGCGCACAAACTACATCATCGCGCCCTCTGCCTGAACATTCACAGCAAGAGAGGACGCGAGGACACAGCAGCGCAGCGGTGGAGCGGGACAGGTAAATATCCCTTATACTCACCCTCCCACCGGCGCGGTCTCTGCCCTGCTCTTCTCCTGCGGTCTCCGGCGCCTGTGTTCAGCGGTCAGGTGGTACCGCTCATTAAAGTCATGAATATATGCATATTCATGACTTTAATAAGCGGTACCACCTGACTGCTGAACACAGGCGCCAGAGACCGTGGGAGAAGAGCAGGGCAGAGACCGCGCCAGGAGGAGGTGAGTATAAAGCACACAGCTGCGCTCCGCCTCCCCCGCCGACCCCTGCCCTGGTAGTACTGTGTCAGCACAGCTGCCAAACCGCAGTGGCCGTCGCGGGCCCCCTCACCTGTCCGGGCCCCATAGCAGCTGCGTGGTCTGCTACAATTGACGGTACGCCACTGGTTGTATTATATATTTAGGACAGAAAGTTCAGGAAAAGCAGAAACAATTCTCATGTTTCCTGATGTTTTTAGTTGGACACTATTCACATGCTGCACAATAAAGTGTCGTCTTCATTCTGTGGATCAGCGCGATTACAGCAACATCAAATGTTTATCATCAGCTCGCTCCGATGTACGGCCACATTCAGAGATTCTCCTCCGCTGCAGATGTTCATATAGTCTGTGATCATTATGTCAGCGCTGGTTTATACCTGACTGGTTTATACAATGATCTGTACAGAAATAATCTATTCCCAGAGGAAGAAGAGAAGACAGAAATAATCACTGAGCGCTCTGCTAATTCTCTGCACCTTCATCTACACAACATTGTAATACAGCGACATAATGGGGGATGGGGAGGAGGTTTTTGTACGGCTCTGTATCACTGTGTGAGAGGAAAGCTATAACGCTGCTGACAGTAATAATCTGCTGCATCGTCCTCTGTCGCTCCTCGGATTGTAAGAGTGAAAGCAGTTCCAGATCCAGATCCAGAGAACCGGTCTGGGATTCCTGTATATCGGGTGGTTGCACCATAGATAAGAAGCTTTGGTCGTTCTCCTGATTTCTGTTGGTACCAGTTTAAATAGTTACTTATACCAGTACTGGCCGTACATGAGATGGTGACTGTATCTCCGGGGGACACAGAGATATAATCTGGAGTCTGGGTCATCACAATCTCTCCACAGGATCCTGAGGATTAGAAGAGACATATTCATTACTGATAAATGTCGGGATCTTCCTAGAAATCCTGATCTGATGATGGATCCACTGTAGAGATTTCTCTACACACAATCATGGAAGGATCCGAATCTCTCACCCTGAATAGAAATGAAGATCACAGCCAGCAGATAACTGCGAGAAACCATCCTGATGTGTCTGGAGCGTCAGATAGAAACTATAAGATGAGACAATCTGTACAATGAGATCTATATAGAGAGTGACGGGGGACACAGGAGACCCCCAGAGACTGTGTATGGAAATACTGGGGACATGTAAATTCTGTGGTTGTAATGTGACGTTTAGGTGAGTAAATAGGAGCCGTCCTGAGACTCACTGCATGAATATGTAAACTCCGGTCTCGTCGTTGTGGTACTAATCTCAGTACTGACCATCAGTGTGATACATGAAAATACAGGAATAATACTAATATCTCATCCACATCCAGTATTAATCATCTCTGATGCGTTTCCGTGTTAATAGTGTAATTTGTCCTGAGCCACAAACACAGATTAATGAATATACAAAGTGTCGCTCGTTCATCACTTTTGATTTTTATCTAAGACATAAATCCAATCCATCTCTGTTATCAGCAGTTTCTTTGCCAGTTTCCTTCACTTTCTGGGCAATTAACCTTTTCCATTCCATAAAAATGTATCTACAAGTGTCATTTCTATGAGAATCAACAAAATGTCTCTCTGTGCCTGAATATGTCATATTTCCCTTATTAATAGTGCACCGATATTCTGCTTTGTGCCTTATTGTATTTTCCACCACTACATCTGACATAAGGCAGATTCCAGGTTGGATATCCTATACAGTAGATTGTGAGATGTGTACTGCAGGCGTAGGGGGATTACAATGGGGGCAATCTGGGCTACTGCCTAAAGCCCAAGGCTCTGAGGAGCCATGGATAGATCGGTGTGCCCCATCGGTGGTGCGTGTCACCGGGCAGGGAGTGTTCCTGAAGCTCCGCTGTCAGCAATAGCGAATGGCAGCACAATAAATGGGGGGCTCCCGTCACCTCCTCTGTGACTCAGCTGATGCCGGGGCAATGACATCATGGCGTCAGTATGTCCGCTCCGGTCACACGATGAAGAGGAGCCACAGGAGATCTTATGGGGGGTCAGTAATAAATAATATTTTTTAATAAATTAATTAAATTAATGAATTTCAATGATATGAATGAATTAATGAAATGGGGGTGAGAGAGAGAACATTATAATGAAATGAGGGTGGAGAGGTGATATAATGAATTGGGGGAGCGGGAGGTGAATGGTGGTGGGACATTGATGACACATGAGAGTGACAGATTAATTGGGGAAAGAGAACAGTGGCTGATTAATATAATTAATTTGTATATTTATTGTGAGGAGGAAAAGTGGCCAATTGTAGTAACGGGGGAGAGTGGTGGATTATTAATTTACATTTGTAATTTAGGGTTACATAATAGATAATTATAAATTAATGTGAAATGTGGATGAGGGACGGACACAGGGTGAGGGGGACAGCAGCAATCAGCAGACGCGCACAAAGATGAGATCATATAAGATGAATATTTACTAACCAGTTTATAAAACTAAGGGAAGGATGGTAGGAAACAGTGTATAAGAGACAAATACAATGACAGCAGTTACTCTCAATAACACCGACTAAGAGTATATGCAGGAATACATAAGAAGAATCACCAGTTATATGCAAGCAAAATACAACACAATTAACCCTTTCTATGCATAAATCAATAAAACAACAGTATTGTGCCAGTACTTTAGTAATCACCTACTTGAAGCAGTTTTTGAAGTGTCTCTTAGAAAAAGGCCTTCTCTCCTACCTAACTAAACCTCTATAAGGCTATTTATATATATTCATATATATTCAGATGTAAAATAGTACCGATACATCCTGAAACTGAAGAGGAAGGGTCCTTGCTAGGCTGAATCCAGAATAATGAGCTACGCCATCTTGAAGCTCTTTGGGAATGCCAGTCTCTCCAATAAAGGACTTCCAAAATTCCTTACAGATAAGACCTCACATTGCCTATCCCAAGATGCTGTGTATTTGGCTTTCCTCACCAAGTTGGCTCATGTCAAGCTAAACAGCACATCCCAGAGTCATCAACAACAGATCCAGAGCTGCATCGCCCTCTCCAGACTTTCTCCAAGATTCACAACTTCACTTCCACCCAGACTCTCCATCGCCTCCTCCCAACCGCCCACAAACTGCCAAAAAACCCGAGTTCCAACTCTGGCCTCTTGCCACTGCCTTCTACTGGCCAGATCATATTTTTCATCACAAATCGCTAACTATACAGTAAACTGTGATTAACCCTTACACATGCTGTATTCAAAAACCCAAAAAATCATGGACTAAGGCTACTTTCACACTTGCGTTTTTTTGCGCAGCGCATCTTGCGCTATCGGACGCATACGCAATGTTCCCCTATCTTTAACATGGCGGGCGCAGGGTCTAGCGCTTGCACGCTTTCATGTGCGTTTGTCGTGCGCTGCGCATTTTCCCGGTGTGCGCCCATACGTGCCAGACGCTACATGTTGCATTTTTTTTTCCGCCCAACCGCTTTAAAAAAACACGTGCGCACGTGTGCGCATGCTATGCGCAAAAAATAACATTGCAGTCTATGGGGGCGCTGGCGTGCGCATAGCTTTGCGCTCGTCAGCGCTTTTGCACGCATGCGATTTTTCTGTAAATAATGGAGCCAGAGATGATGGAGGCAGAGATGATGGAGTCAGAGATGATGGAGCCAGAGATGATGGAGCCAGAGATGATAGAGCCAGAGATGATGGAGGCAGAGATGATGGAGACAGATGATGGAGCCAGAGATGATAGAGCCAGAGATGATGGAGACAGAGATGATGGAGGCAGAGATGATGGAGACAGATGATGGAGCCAGAGATGATAGAGCCAGAGATGATGGAGACAGAGATGATGGAGGCAGAGATGATGGAGACAGATGATGGAGCCAGAGATTATAGAGCCAAAGATGATGGAGACAGAGATGATGGAGCCAGACATGATGGAGCCAGAGATGATGGAGACAGAGATGATGGAGCCAGAGATGATGGAGCCAGAGATGATAGAGCCAGAGATGATGGAGACAGAGATGATAGAGCCAGAGATGATGGAGCCAGAGATGATAGAGCCAGAGATGATGGAGGCAGAGATGATGGAGACAGCTGATGGAGGCAGAGATGATGGAGGCTGAGATGATAATGTGACAAATAGAAAACGCATGCGCCAAAAAAAACGCAAACGCATGCAAAAACGCATGAAATCGCAGACAAATGCGGCGTTTTTTTTGTCGAAATGCGCATGCTGATGCGACTAAATATTGCAGCGTTTACAAGCGTTTTTTTAATGCGCTTCATGTGCGCTCGAAATGCAGCGCAAAAAAACGCAAGTGTGAAAGTAGCCTAAGAGTAATAGTAAAAAGATAAATTTTTATTTATACAAAAAACAATTAATAAAACCAGTAAAGTTAAGTATACATCTGTCATGTGTGCATCGCCACGAAGATCGTCGCGGTTGCACATTCTGACTTCTTACAGCTGAGTTGCTGTTTCTTTGTGTTTGGCAGTTAGGGAGTTAATTCTGTCTGTGCTCAGTTCTGGGACTGGGTGCAGTTTTCTCCCGGCTGCAATTAATTATTTGTTGATTGGTTTCCTTTAAATCTCTGGTTGTCTGTGTTGGGAGTTGCCAGTGAAATTCTTCATGCAGACCACAGATAGGATTGTATCTGTATAGACTTAAGTTAAAGAGCTCCTTAGTTGTTTTAAGCTCACCTTGCTTAGAGTTTAATATCCCAGATCATTTATGTTCCTTCTGTGTTTGAGTGTGTATGCAAGTCTGTGTTTTCTCCAGTCTGTCTTATATGTCTAATCTGTGTATTTAGCAGAGATCAGCCCATATCCCTTTGGTGGTAATCAGAATCCTTCTTAGGACTGATTACAGGGTTCAGGGACTGATAGGAGACAGGGTTAGGCTGGAGACTTGGACCTCTGAACCATTATCATTACCTCCAAGGTGAGGGTTTAGTTAGGACCCCAGTTTAGGGTCAGGTTAGACCCCCGGTCCTCCTCTTTCCTGTGACAGTGTATCAAGTCCTCAAGATTAACCCTGAGTTCAACGGATATCGTGTCAGGTAAATCTATTCTATATTTACATGCTGATGTTGCTAATCTATATGTTGTATAGAGTGTTGTTCTTTTAAGAATAGTTTACTGACATCGTACACATATCATAAGACCGCGTGACATTTTCACTGGCCCATAAAATTATTCCCAGTTGCCATGGATCCAGTAGCCCAGCTGGCTCTGCAGTTGCAGGGATTATCCATGGAGCTGACGGACATTAAGTCCAAAGTTTTGTCTCCCTCGGAGCAAACCAGATTTGAACCTAAAGTAGCTCTCCCGGACAGGTTCACTGGTGGGCGAGACAAATTTTTTACCTTCAGGGAAGCATGTAAATTGTATTTTCGGCTTCGGCCTCGATCATCAGGGAGTGAAGAGCAGAGAGTGGGAATTGTTATCTCGCTCCTACAAGGGGACCCTCAATCCTAGGCCTTCTCCCTTCCTCCGGGATCCCCGGCTCTACAGTCAGTAGATCGATTTTTTACTGCCCTGGGTTTGGTATATGATGACCCAGATCGGGTCTCTCTTGCTGAGACAAAATGACGTAAGATACAGCAGGGAGATCGTCCGGCGGAGGAATTTGCTTCTGAGTTCCGTAGATGGGCCACAGATATTTAGTGGAATGACCCAGCTCTTAGGAGCCAGTTTTGTCATGGGCTTTCTGACAAATTAAAGGACGTTTTGGCTCAGTATGATTCTCCTCCATCACTGGAGGCTGCTATGGCCCTAGCTATCCGTACTGATAGACGGCTCCGGGAGAGGTGCGAGGTAACTCCGCCCCCTGTTGTTACTCCACCTACTACTAAAGTCCCTTATGTTGAGGTTCCCCTTGTCTGTTCGGAGGAGCCTATGCAGTTGGGAGGGACATCATTTCGTAGGAGGGGATTGGCGGTACGCCGCAGGACTAGAAGGTGTTTCTTCTGCGGGAAAGAGGGACATTTTGTTGGGGGATGTCCATCCCGTGCCTTGTTGAGCAAAAAGTCGCCGGAAAACTGTTAATCCCAGGTTGTGTGGTGGACGACAACCTGGGAGTATGTATTTCGTCCGCTAGTTCTTCTCAGTTCCTTGTACCAGTGGAGGTGGTGGTTGGTACGAGAGTGGAGAGATTTTCTGTTCTTCTTGATAGTGGGTCCGGGGCTAATCTGGTTGACGCTCAGTTTGCTCAGGCTCAAGGTATGCATCTGAGTGTATTGGTCAAACCGATCCCTATATTCTCCATTGATGCCAGGCCTCTCGGCCAAGGTAGCTTTGTTCATGAGGTTCATAACATTGACCTTCGGGTAGGGGCAATACATAGGGAACTATTATCTTGTTATGTGTTGGAGGGTCTACCTACTCCTATTGTGTTGGGACTTCCTTGGTTGGTTAAACATAACCCTGTGATTAATTGGCAGTCCAGAGATATAAGCCAATGGGGGGAGTTTTGCAAAAGTAACTGCATGAACACAGTCATCAGTGCGGTCGTGCCTAGTACTTTGCCTCCTTTTTTGGAGGACTTTGGGGATGTGTTCTCTGAGGAGGGGTGTCAGGAGTTGCCTCCTCATCGCGTGTATGACTGCTCTATTAATTTACTTCCTGATGCTAAGTTACCTAAAGCTAGGTTATATAACCTTTCTGGTCCTGAGAGGCAGGCTATGAAAGATTATATTTCGGAAAGTCTGGCCAAAGGGCATATTAGACCTTCATCTTCCCCAGTGGCCGCGGGGTTCTTCTTTGTGAAGAAAAAAGATGGAGGCCTACGCCCTTGCTTGGATTTCCGCGAACTTAATCGGATTACTGTTCGAGATCCGTATCCACTCCCTCTGATTCCTGATCTCTTCAATCAAATTGTTGGCGCCAAATGGTTCTCTAAATTGGATCTCAGGGGGGCGTATAATCTGATTAGGATAAAAGAGGGGGATGAGTGGAAAACGGCGTTTAACACGCCGGAGGGACATTATGAGAACCTTGTCATGCCTTTTGGTCTGACTACTGCACCAGCAGTATTCCAACATTTTGTTAATGACATTTTTCGTCATCTGGTGGGGCTGTTTGTGGTCGTATATTTGGATGACATTTTAATTTACTCACCAGATCTTGTGTCTCACCAGGAGCATGTGAGACAGGTGTTGCAGATCTTGCGAGACAATAAACTATACGCCAAACTGGAAAAGTGTGTATTCGCCGTACAGGAACTTCAGTTTTTGGGTTTCTTGGTGTCAGCCTCCGGTTTCCGTATGGACCCTGAAAAGGTGAGAGCAGTGCTTGAATGGGATCAGCCAGAGGATCTTAAGGCTCTGCAGCGTTTTCTGGGGTTTGCTAACTACTACCGGAAATTTATTTGTAATTTCTCATCTGTTGTCAAACCTCTCACTGACATGACAAGAAAAGGGACGGATTTTTCTAAATGGTCGGACAAAGCTTGCCAAGCTTTTTCCTCTTTGAAAAAATGTTTTGCTTCGGCACCCGTTCTCATCCAACCAGATGCATCACAGCCGTTCGTTGTGGAGGTGGACGCGTCTGACGTAGGGGTGGGTGCAATATTGTCCCAGGGTCCGTCCCCTGGTAAATGGCATCCGTGCGCTTTCTTTTCTAAAAAATTGTCGTCCGCCGAAAGGAATTATGATATCGGCAATAGGGAACTTTTGGCCATTAAGTTGGCTTTTGAAGAATGGCGTCACTTTTTGGAGGGGGCAGTCCACCCGGTCACCGTCATTACTGATCATAAGAACCTGCTGTATTTGGAATCTGCTAAGCGTCTGAATTCCAGACAAGCTCGATGGTCGTTGTTTTTTACCAGGTTTAATTTTGTTGTCACTTATCGCCCTGGATCTAAGAATGTTAAGGCGGATGCCTTGTCTCGCAGTTTCCCAGGGGCCGGGAAAATGGATGACCCGATTCCCATCCTTCAGGAGGGGGTGGTAGTGTCGGCTGTATGTTCTGAGCTTGAGGAGGAGGTGTTAGAGGCTCAGGGGGACGCCCCTGCAGGACCTCCAGGGAGACTGTTTGTCCCAAATCAGTTGAGACAAAAGGTTATTGAGGCACATCATAATTCTGCTTTAGCAGGACATCCAGGGAGTAAGGCTACTTTAGATCTCCTTTCTCGCCGGTTTTGGTGGCCTAACGTTAATAAAGATGTTTTAACTTTTGTCGCGTCCTGTGGGGTTTGTGCTCGCTCTAAGACCCCTCATACCCGTCCGTCTGGGACCCTCTTACCCTTGAAACTTCCGGAGCGTCCATGGACTCATTTGTCTATGGACTTCATCACGGACCTTCCTCAGTCGTCAGGGAAGACTGTCATACTGGTGGTTGTTGACAGGTTCAGTAAGATGGCACATTTCATTGCTCTTCCTGCCCTCCCTAATGCTAAAACTCTGGCGCAGGTGTTCATTGGGGAGATTGTGAGACTTCATGGGTTGCCTTCTGATGTGGTGTCAGATAGGGGGTCTCAGTTTGTGTCCAAGTTTTGGAGGGCATTTTGTTTACGTCGGGGGATGCAATTGTCATTTTCCTCGGCTTTTCATCCGCAGACCAATGGTCAGACAGAGCGTCTGAATCAAAGCTTAGAGACTTATCTTCGGTGTTTTGTCTCAGAGAACCAGGAGGACTGGTCTTCTTTCTTGCCTCTGGCAGAGTTCGCTCTTAACAACAGGCGGAGCGAGTCCACTGGTAAGTCCCCGTTTTTTGGGGCATATGGTTTTCATCCCCAGTTTTGTACATTCAATGGGGGGGGCCCTTCTGGGGTTCCTGAGGAGGAGCGTTTCTCGTCGTCACTTGCTTCAGTGTGGAGAGGTGTATTGAATAATCTGAGTGCTATGGGGAACCGTTATAAACGTATGGCTGATAGGAGGAGAGTTTCTGGTCCAGATCTTAATGTGAACGATCTGGTATGGTTGTCTACCAGGAATATAAAACTTAAAGTTCCCTCCTGGAAGCTGGGCCCCAGATTCATCGGGCCGTACAGGATCAGTTCCATAATTAATCCTGTGGCATTTCGTCTGGACCTCCCTCCTACGTTTAAAATTCATAATGTGTTCCACAAGTCATTACTTAAGAGGTACGTGGCACCAGTCATACCATCACCTCTACCTCCTCCTCCAGTGGTGGTCAATGGTAACTTGGAGTTTCAAGTGTCAAAGATCATTGACTCACGTCTGAATCGCCGGTCCCTTCAGTACTTGGTGCATTGGAAGGGGTATGGTCCAGAGGAGAGGACGTGGGTTCCTGCGTCTGACATTAACGCAGATCGTTTGGTGCGGACCTTCCACAGAACTCACCCGGGCAAACCTGGCCCTGAGGGTCCGGAGGCCCCTCGTAGAAGGGGGGGTACTGTCATGTGTGCATCGCCACGAAGATCGTCGCGGTTGCACATTCTGACTTCTCACAGCTGAGTTGCTGTTTCTTTGTGTTTGGCAGTTAGGGAGTTAATTCTGTCTGTGCTCAGTTCTGGGACTGGGTGCAGTTTTCTCCCGGCTGCAATTAATTATTTGTTGATTGGTTTCCTTTAAATCTCTGGTTGTCTGTGTTGGGAGTTGCCAGTGAAATTCTTCATGCAGACCACAGATAGGATTGTATCTGTATAGACTTAAGTTAAAGAGCTCCTTAGTTGTTTTAAGCTCACCTTGCTTAGAGTTTAATATCCCAGATCATTTATGTTCCTTCTGTGTTTGAGTGTGTATGCAAGTCTGTGTTTTCTCCAGTCTGTCTTATATGTCTAATCTGTGTATTTAGCAGAGATCAGCCCATATCCCTTTGGTGGTAATCAGAATCCTTCTTAGGACTGATTACAGGGTTCAGGGACTGATAGGAGACAGGGTTAGGCTGGAGACTTGGACCTCTGAACCATTATCAGTACCTCCAAGGTGAGGGTTTAGTTAGGACCCCAGTTTAGGGTCAGGTTAGACCCCCGGTCCTCCTCTTTCCTGTGACAGTGTATCAAGTCCTCAAGATTAACCCTGAGTTCAACGGATATCGTGTCAGGTAAATCTATTCTATATTTACATGCTGATGTTGCTAATCTATATGTTGTATAGAGTGTTGTTCTTTTAAGAATAGTTTACTGACATCGTACACATATCATAAGACCGCGTGACAACATCGTAATAAACAATGCAAGGGAGAAAGCAGCATCTAGATCTTAATCCAGTAAGTCATGTGTTGTAATAATTCAAATGATTTTATACATCAATACAAACAGTACATACAGTCCAAATTTATCCCAAATTTTTATATATACAAAGCAGATGGTTATTCAAGGTATTGAGTACTCCTCCACATATTTAAATATACATATATTTGGTCAGTATAATTATATGGGTGCTTAAGTGCCTAGTGCATAATGCACCCGACCAATCTCATATATAAGACCATATGTATCTCAATGTTTATAACCACAGGAATAAATGGCCACCCTTTATCTCATAATGCATAAATCTACAGGGTCTAAATGAGAATGCAGGGTTTGGGGCATTTCTGTAGAGAACAGACTTATGACTTTAACTAAGAGACCTATTACATGCGTATAGGCATGGTGTGTTTTTAAACCTTTTTGTTTTTTTAGATGTTTTGTCTTACCTGTTTTTTGTTTCTTTTTGAGACGAGGTGGTCACTGTCTGGGGGTGTTGTTATGGAGGCCCTTTATCTGCTCTGGTACGAGGATTCTGCCAGGATCCTTAGGAAATCATGAAGGTTGTCGGGATTCCACAGAAGACTTGGGGAAGCTGCATATCCATCCCTTTTATAAACTGAAAAATGATGAAAGAACAAGTAAAAAGAACTGAGACCATCTGCAGCTTTGGTTCAACGATAAGATGAGACTGACGATTTAACCTTCTATATTATCCTTGTTGAGGTTACAACTTTGTATTATTTGTATTTCTCGCTGATCTGTCCTATCTTGGGTCCATTGTAAAAAGATAATCCGGGGTTCACCCCATAGGATTTATATCCTTTATAATTTGTTATATTGTTTAATAGCTGTATTGATCTATAAGAGATTTATGAGCTAAGAATTGGATAAGAGTGTTTCTAATGGGTCTAATTGTGGCCATTGTTTATAGTGGGTCCTTTAATTTTATCCTTTAGATTAGTTTAGCACACCGAGATATAGGTACCATCAGCTAATACATAGATTTCCAGAGTAGTAGCATCCATGACATTTATATACAGAGTCACAACGTTTATATGTCAATAGGGTCATTCCTATACACACGGAGCACAGAGCGCGAGTGTTTGTTTGATGTGGGCTTGCAGGGGTGTGGGCGCGGTCTAATACGCTGGGAATCGCCGCGCGGATCACATGATACATCATGTGCCGTGCGGCGATCACACCGAGACCGCAATCATCCATCTGCAGACAGAAGCCTTTCAGATAACAGCGCATGCGCCGACATGTGCTCTGACTCACCGGAACACACTCACTGTTAGTCTCTTTTCTATTGGACAACGGGTACATTTAAGCTCACACACCCTCTGCCTTGACACGCCCCCCGAGGAAGCTGGGCGAAACGCGCGTCGGGGCAGAGGGACAGGACTCCGCCACAGGTTCATACTGCTGCTAATATTCAGGTAAAGTTCATGGGCCCACATATATGTATAGCATGGTGTGTAACTGTATAGCGCTTTGCAGCCCAAGTCTGAACATTAGATCTAAGTGTCGTGCTTTACACTATCATCTTCCCGCTAATGTGCTACAACAACGGTATCTGCATTCAGAACCAGGGATTAGTATGAGCAATGTGCAGGCTATAATTCCGTGCACAGCGACACACAGGGTAGGATAATCCATTATTGGCAGTTGCCTTGTTTATATACTTTTTTCTATTTTGGTCAGATTTAGATTGCAATAAGATCTTTGCTTTGCCATGCAGCATTTTGTATACTAAGGAGTGCCTAAGGTCCCTCTTTTTTCTACCTTGCATCCTTTTTTCAATTTTATAAAAATCTTTTGTATATGTTTTATATTAATAAAGTTGGAAATATTTTTCAAGAAAACTTTTTCATGCGTTAATCATTGCTTTATGTATCCCGGAGTTAACATGAAGGGATTGGATTATCTAATTGTTGTATAAGCATTATAATGACAGTGGCATTTTTTTGGGTGATATTAATATTTAAATATACATATATTTGGTCAGTATAATTATATGGGTGCTTAAGTGCCACACTCCTCGCCCTGGAAACAGACATGGTGGAGGAGTGGGTGTTCTCCTTTCCTCTAACTGCAACTTTAACACAATCCCACCTCTTCCCTCCCTAATCCTCCCTTCCTTTGAAGTCCACTCTGTCCGCATCTACTCTCCCTCCAACCTCCAAGTGGCCGTCATATACCGACCTCCAGGCCCGACCACTGCCTTCATCGACCAATTCACTACCTGGCTTCTTCACTTTCTCTCCACTGACATCCCCACCATCATCATGGGTGACTTCAACATCCCCACTGATACCCTTCAGTCAGCAGCCTCCAAACTTCTGTCCCTTACTTCATCCTTTGGACTTACTCAGTGGTCCTCCTCAGCCACCCACACGGATGGTCATACATTAGACTTGGTCTTCACCCGCCTCTGCTCTCTATCTAACTTCACCACCTCCCCTCTCCCTCTATCCGACCACCATCTACTCACTTTCTCATCCCTGTCCTCCTCTCCTGTCACCCATGTCCAGCAACACGTGCACCCCCGCAGACACCTTGCACACCTAGACATCCACACACTCTCTGACTCTATTCTTTCACTGGCATCAATATCCTCACTCCACGATACAGACAGTGCCAGTGCTTTCTACAATGCCACTCTCACATTGGCTATTGACACGGTCGCCCCTCTCGTTCATGGCAGAGTGCGACGTACCAACAGACAACCCTGGCACAATAACACCACTAAAAAGCTCCGGCAAGTGTCCAGGATTACAGAGCGGCGCTGGAAAAAAACAAATTCGCAAGACGACTTCACTGCATTCAAACAAGCAACACTCTCTTTCAAATCTGCCCTCACCTCTGCTAAACAGGCCTACTTCACAACCCTCGTATCTTCCCTATCCTACAACCCCAAACAGTTATTCAAAACTTTTAACTCCCTCCTCCGCCCACCACTGCCCCCTCCTACCTCCCTCATCTCTGCTGAGGACTTTGCCACACACTTCAAAAATAAGATCGACCAAACAAGGCAAGTCTTCATTGTTCAACCACCTCAACCACTTTGTATACCAGACCAATGCCCTAACCCCATAACCTCCCTCTCCAATATAACTGAAGGGGAGCTTAATTGTCTTCTCTCCAAATCGCACCTTACAACCTGTGCACTTGACCCCATCCCAACCCACCTCCTCCCCAACCTCACCACCACTATTATTCCATCCCTAACCCACCTCTTCAACCTATCACTAACTTCCGGTACCTTCCCTTCTGCTTTCAAGCATGCCACAATCACGCCTATCCTTAAAAAGCCAACCCTCGACCCAACCGCTATGTCCAGCTATCGCCCAATATCGCTGCTCCCATTCGCTTCCAAACTCCTGGAGCTGCATGTCCACGCTGAGCTTTCCTACCACTTCTCTTCTAACTTGCTCTTTGACACTCTACAATCTGGTTTCCGCCCCCATCACTCCACTGAGACAGCCCTGACCAAAATTACTAATGACCTACTTACAGCCAAAGCAAACGGACAATACTCTATACTCCTGCTTCTTGACCTGTCCTCTGCTTTTGACACAGTTGACCACTGCCTTCTACTACAGATTCTTTCCTCCTTTGGCGTCAAAGACCTCGCCCTATCTTGGATCTCCTCATACCTTTCCAACCGCACATTCAGCGTCTCCCACTCCCACACTACCTCCTCGTCCCACCCTCTCTCTGTTGGAGTTCCCCAAGGCTCTGTTCTAGGACCCCTACTCTTCTCAATCTATACACTTGGCCTGGGGCAACTCATAAAGTCCCACGGATTCCAGTACCACCTTTACGCTGATGACACTCAGATCTACCTCTCTGGCCCAGACATCACTTCTCTGCTATCCAGAATCCCGGAGTGTCTATCAGCCATATCCTCCTTCTTCTCCTCCCGCTTCCTCAAACTCAATGTGGACAAATCTGAACTCATAATCTTTCCCCCATCCCACAGATCTTCCTTACCTGACCTATCTACCACAATTAACGACATCACGCTTTCCCCCGTACCAGAAGTCCGCTGCCTCGGAGTAACCCTTGACTCTGCCCTGTCCTTCAAACCGCACATCCAAGCTCTTTCTACCTCCTGTCGCCTTCAGCTCAAAAATATTTCAAGAATCCGTCCTTTCCTCAACCCTCAATCTACTAAAATGATTGTGCACGCCCTCATCATCTCCCGCCTCGACTACTGCAACACCCTTTTCTCTGGCCTCCCTGCTAACACCCTCGCACCTCTCCAGTCCATCCTTAACTCTGCTGCACGACTAATTCACCTCTCTCCTCGCTACTCCTCCGCTTCTCCCCTCTGCAAATCTCTTCACTGGCTCCCATTCCCTCAGCGTATCCAGTTCAAATTACTAATACTGACCTACAAGGCCATCTATAATCTGTCTCCTCCATATATCTCTGAACTAATCTCCCGATATCTTCCCTCACGTAATCTCCGATCCTCCCAAGACATCCTTCTCTCCTCCACACTTATTCGCTCCTCACCCAACCGCCTCCAAGACTTCTCCCGAATATCCCCCATCCTCTGGAATTCTTTGCCCCAACACATCCGACTATCAAACTCATTCAGATCCTTCAGACGGAACCTGAAAACCCATCTCTTCAGGAAAGCCTACAGCCTGCAATGACCCTGCTGCCTCCTCACCACTACCGGAGTTATTGCCTCAACCAACACCGGAACTGCTGCAACCCCCCGACCTACTGTCTCCTGCCTCACAATCCTGTAGAATGTAAGCCCGAAAGGGCAGGGTCCTCTCCCCTCTGTATCAGTCTGTCATTGTTAGTTTGTTTACTGTAAGTGATACCTGTAATTTGTATGTAACCCCTTCTCATGTACAGCACCATGGAATCAATGGTGCTATAGAAATAAATATTAATAATAATAATAATAATAGTGCATAATGCACCCGACCAATCTCATATATAAGACCATTGTATCTCAATGTTTATAACCACAGGAATAAATGGCCACCCTTTATCTCATAATGCATAAATCTATCCAAAACTGGGGATATATAGCCATACATAGCATAAAGATAATGATAATAAATCCCAAATTTTATATATTGTCCCACACTTGGCGGTAAATGCAACAAAAATTTATCAGAAATTGGAACAGATGGCCCAATGTGATATGTGGGTAACCAGTCCTGGATTATGTTACCAAATATGGCATAAGGGTAATCAAAATCCTCATACAAAGTATTTCAGATTGTATATATAACCATACATATAACAAGATGTGATACACAAATTCATCCAAAATTAGAATGTATAGCTATATAAGATACACATAGCACACCTAAATAGAACAGCACACTGTCAGTAAAATTAGTTAGAGGTAAAACTACCTTTCTGCCATAGTGAATACAGATGCCGTTACTATTAGTGCACAGACAGGAATCAAAGGGACAAAGACATACACATCAAGACTTACTGAAAAAAAGAGCTGCAGGACCCCTACGCGCGTTTCGCTGTGTATCTTCCTCGGGGGGCGTGATGTCATTTATTGTTTGTTGGGTTTTTATACATCCCAGGGCAAGATATCATTGGCGGTCAGTAATGGCGCTTCCAGCTATGCAGCGAGGACCGGAAGCCCTGAGTGAGGCGTCCCGCGTCATAGACACGCCCACCTCCATGACGTCACTGGAGCGGGTGGACCTAGATCCATGACACTATGGGACGCGTCACCAGGGCAACGGCACGCACCGAACAACAGGAAGCGCTCCCCGTCAATGACACAAATGATTTATTAAGTGCGACCGTGGTCATAAACAGCGATTATGTTAAAATAACATGGCCACAAAAGAAATAAAACAAAAACCGATAATTACCTCTATAAAGGAAATAAAGATAGCCAAATAGTGCACATACCTTGTGAAGAGTGACACCCAGTGGTGAAAAGGAGAAGTGCACAGTGAATGAAAGAAAAGAAAAGGAGAATTCTGTGGATATAAGACAAATAATTATATTAATATTAACATAATTAAAAATATACATCAATTCAATATATATGTCAAAAGTATATATAAAAAATATACATCAATTAATCTTATATTTTTTACCATAAGTGATAATAAACTAATGTGATAATATACGCCAAAAATAGTGCAAGACAAATAAATAGTGAAAGTATGTAGAATAAATATGAATATTATCTATATTTCCAAATAATTATATATATGATTATACACACACAAACACATCATATTCATATAAGTGCATACATATATAAACAATATATCAGACATACAACAGACAGACATATATCAAAGTAAAAACATACAATATCACAATGCTACTAATTACGTGAAAATAAACACATAATTGTATAAGACCTCTTTCACACATCCGTCTTTTTGTATCAGGCACGATCCGGAGTGTTGTTAAAAGAACGGATCCGTACCGGATGCGTTTTTTTACCATTGACTTTCATTAGCGCCGGATCGCGCCTGATGTAATTGCGTTGTATCCGTTTTTGTCCGGATCCGGCGGAAATGTACATTCCAGCGGCCGGATAAAACGGTGCATGCAACGTTTTTTTTTTTTTACCGGAGCCGCCTGATAGTGGCTGAAGCGGCGCATGAGGCAGCCGGAAATAATAGAAGTGAATGGAACCGGATCAGTCTTTTGTGCAACCTGACAAAAGTCTGATCCGGAGTCTGGAAATCAGGGACTACTACTACTACTACTACTACTACTACTACTACTACTACTACTACATTTTCCAGTGTCTCCAGACATCCAAAACCCTCTTTTTCTGGATTCAAAAGTTCAGGTCGGATTCAGCAAAAAAAACGTATCCGTTGCATCAGTTTTTTCATTTCAGCGCCGGATCTGTCCCTTCAGGTGTTCGACGGATTATACCTGATACAAAAAAACGGATGTGTGAAAGAGGCCTAAGTTCACCCATTGTCTGTATCAATTATAGTGTACCATATCCTAAAATTTATTGCAAAAAATTATATTTTGCATATAAATGTGTAAATACACCCATGAAAAATAATATTAATACATCCACAAAAAATACATGCTGTATTCAGTAGTGCAGTGTGGGGCAATTCTTATTCAGGTAAAGATAAAGATAAGAAACAGATATGTGACCTCTTTTATTTTCAGGGGTGCGGTGATCAGTGCTGCAAACTCTGCAGTAACCGAGTCACAGCGTCAGGATAACAACATGAATGTTTGACAAGATGGAGAAAGAAAAGGCTGTAATCAGACGAGACATCAGCGGTAAGTTAGGGCCCCATCACACATAGCGACACACGAGCGATCCCGACAACGATATGCACTTGTCAGGATCACTGGTGTGTCACTACATGATCTCTGGTGAGCTGTCAAACAGGCAGCGATCAGCAGCACAGCGACACTGCGGGTAACATCGCTTAGTGTACATTGGATACCAGCCCGCTGGTGCAGGGAGCTGGTAACCAAGGTACACATCAGGTTTCCAGGCGCTGCGAACATTCAAAAGACAAAAAAAACCTGACTGGCACATCCAGACTAATGTGAATTAGGTGCAAACCAAGGGAAGCTACCTCCATGTAAAACATACGAGAAAAGGCTGCACTCAAACATACTAAAGCATGACAATATGGAATACATGAAATTTTGAATAGCAATATGGCTTTGAAGTATAAGGTAAGGAAAAATTTGAGACGCTTAGTATAACATTCGGCCAAATATTAAAAGCCCACCAACCATCGTCAAGGTGGTCTCAAGTCTGGTGAGTCCCTGACAGGGCCGGCTCCAGGTTTTCATGGGCCCCGGGCGAAAGAGTCTCAGTGGGCCCCTTTAACACAGACCACGATTCATGATGCACAGATACGGCAGAGAAATATGGGTATAGCGCAACGCCAAATACTTCACTTCTTCCATTACATGAGTGATATCTATTGTAAATTCTACAATAGCTCAGAAACCGCCAAATCCTTACAGCGCACAGAACAGACTGGACAGTACAGTCCTCCATACAATATTATGGGCACCACAGTCTCCCCCTCATCACCCATATAATACCCCATGCAGGATGTCACCCCTCCATCCCCCATATAATGCTCCATACAGGATACTGGTCCCCATATAAAGCTCCATACAAAATATGGAGCTCTCCTCTACACTGTGCTGCGTTCTGCACTGTTACGGCTCAGGAAAGGGCGCCGTGGAAAGACTCCCATCATCATCATTGCCTGCCCATTATCATCATCATTGCCTCCCCATCATCATCATTGCCTCCCCATCATTATCATCGCCTCCCCATCATCATCACTGCCTACCATCATCATCAATGCCTGCCCATAATCATCATTGCCTGCCCATCATCATCACTGCCTGCCCATCATCATCACTGCCTGCCCATCATCATCAATGCCTGCCCATAATCATCATTGCCTCCCCATCAATATCATTGCCTGCCCATCATAATCACTGCCTGCCCATCATCATCACTGCCTGCCCATCATCATCAATGCCTGCCCATAATCATCATTGTCTCCACAGCAATATCATTGCCTGCCCATCATCATCAATCATCATTGCCTCCCCATCATCATCATCACTGCCCTCCCCCCACCACCATCACACATACAGCAGACACACACACACACACACACACACAAAGCATCGCACTACATACACACAGAGACACATACACAGACACACACACAAACATCTCACCTGTCTGGCGTCCGCGCGCTCACTGCCACAGCAGGCCGCTGAATGATGACGTCATTCAGCGGCGCTGCTGTGAGAGGAAGCGCCGGCATCCTGCAGGCACCCCCTGAAGCCCGGAGGCGGAGCTGCGGCAGCGGAGGCACGGGGAGAGGTGAGTATTGAGCCGGCCGCAGCCGGGTCCCTGAGCAAGCGTGTGGGGGCCCAGTGGCGGCGCTGACACCGCTAACGGGCGCCGGGGTGCCAGACGGCGAGTGGGCCCCCCCGCCTGCTCAGGGCCCCGGCACTTGCCCGGGTGTGCCGGGTGCTGACGCCGGCCCTGGTCCCTGACCTATGTGAACATACCTCTATTAGGCTGATATCTGAATTTCTGGATGAATGTTGACACCTCTGTCAGTAATGCCTGCATATATGAGTAAGTAGAGACTGGATGTGCCAGTCAGGTTTTTTTGTCTTTTGAATGTTAGCTTGCTGACCGAGCACTTACCCATATATGCAAGCATTACTGTCTTTTGTCAGTGGGCAAACTTACAAAATCAGCAAGGGATCAAATACTTACTTTCCCCACTGTATATAGCATCCTCTCCTCATATATAGCACCGTCCCGTATTATATAGCTTCCTCTCCTTATATATAGCGCTGTCCCGTATTATATAGCGTCCTCTCCTTATATATAATGCTGCTCCATATTATATAGCATCCTCTCCTTATATATAGCACCGTCCCGTATTATATAGCATCCTCTCCTTATATATAACACCGTCCCGTATTATATAGCGTCCTCTCCTTATATATAGCACCGTCCCGTATTATGTAGCGTCCTCTCCTTATATATAGCACCGTCCCGTATTATATAGCGTCCTCTCCTTATATATAGCACCGTCCCGTATTATATAGCATCCTCTCCTTATATGTAGCACCGTCCCGTATTATATAGCGTCCTCTCCTTATATATAGCACCGTCCCGTATTATATAGCTCCTCTCCTTATATATAGCACCGTCCCGTATTATATAGTGTCCTCTCCTTATATGAAGAGCTGTAGCATTTTATATAGCACCTTTTCCTTATATATAGCGCCATCCCATATTATATAGCGTTCTCTCCTTATATATAGCACCGTCCCGTATTATATAGCGTCCTCTCCTTATATATAGCTCTGTAGCATTTTATATAGCACCTTTTCATTATATATAGCGCCATCCCATATTATTTAGCGTCCTTTCATTATAAATGGTGCCGCCCCATATTATATATCATCTTCTCCTTATATATAGCGTTGTCCCGTATTATATACATCCTCTCGTTATATATAGCACTGCCCTTATTACATAGTATTCGTTTGTGTGTTATGTATTATATAGCGTCCTCTCCTCATATAGCACCGTCCCATGTTATATAGCATCTTTTCGTTATGCATGGCGTCGTCCCATATTATATAGTGTCCTTTCGTTATATAAAGCTCTGCCCCGTATTATAAAGCATCCTCTCCTAATATATAACGCTGTCCCATATTATATAGCGTCCTTTTGTTATATATAGTACTGTCCCGCATTATATAGCATCTTCTCATTATATACAGCGCCATCCCGTATTATATAGTGTCCTCTAGTTATATATAGCGCTGTCCCGTATTATACAGTGTTTTCTTGTTATATATATCGCTGTCCCATTTATATAGTGTCCTTTTGTTATATATACAGTTAGGTCCATAAATATTTGGACAGATACAACATTTATCTAATTTTGGTTCTAGACATTACCACAATGAATTTGAAACAAAACAAATCAGATGCAGTTGAAGTTCAGACTTTCAGCTTTCATTTGAGGGTATCCACATTAAAATTGGATGAAGGGTTTAGGAGTTTCAGCTCCTTAACATGTGCCACCCTGTTTTTAAAGGGACCAAAAGTAATTGGACAATTGACTCCAAGGCTATTTCATGGACAGGTGTGGGCAATCCCTTCATTATATCATTCTCAATTAAGCAGATAAAAGGGCTGGTGTTGATTTGAGGTGTGTGTTTGCATTTGGAAGGTTTAGCTGTGAAGGAAACATGCGGTCAAAGGAGCTCTCCATGCAGGTGAAACAAGCTATCCTTAAGCTTCAAAAAACAGAAAAAACCCATCCGAGAAATTGCTACAACTTTAGGAGTGGCAAAATCTACAGTTTGGTACATTCTGAGAAAGAAAGAAAGCACTGGTGAACTCATCAATGCAAAAAGACCTGGGCGCCCACGGAAGACAACAGTGGTGGATGATCGCAGAATACTCTCCATGGTGAAGAGAAACCCCTTCACAACAGCCAACCAAGTGAACAACACTCTCCAGGAGGTAGGCGTATCAATATCCAAATCTACCATAAAGAGAAGACTGCATGAAATTAAATACAGAGGGTTCACTGCACGGTGCAAGCCACTCATAAGAATCAAGAATAAAAAGGCTAGGCTGGACTTTGCTAAAAAACATCTAAAAAAGCCAGCACAGTTCTGGAAGAACATTCTTTGGACAGATGAAACCAAGATCAACCTCTACTAGAATGATGGAAAGAGAAAAGTATGGCGAAGGCGTGGTACAGCTCATGATCCAAAGCATACCACATCATCTGTAAAACATGGCGGAAGCAGTGTGATGGCTTGGGCATGCATGGCTGCCAGTGGCACTGGGTCACTAGTGTTTATTGATGATGTGACACAGGACAGAAACAGCCGAATGAATTCTGAGGTATTCAGAGCCATACTGTGTGCTCAGATCCAGCCAAATGCAGCCAAACTGATTGGTCATCGTTTCATACTACAGATGGACAATGACCCAAAACATAAAGCCAAAGCAACCCAGGAGTTTATTAAAGCAAAGAAGTGGAATATTCTTGAATGGCCAAGTCAGTCACCTGATCTCAACCCAATTGAACATGCATTTCACTTGTTAAAGACTAAACTTCAGACAGAAAGGCCCACAAACAAACAACAACTGAAAACCACCGCGGTGAAGGCCTGGCAGAGCATCAAAAAGAAGGAAACACAGTGTCTGGTGATGTCCATGAGTTCAAGACTTCAGGCAGTCATTGCTAACAAAGGGTTTTCAACCAAGTACTAGAAATGAACATTTTATTTACAATTATTTAATCTGTCCAATTACTTTTGGTCCCTTTAAAAACAGGGTGGCACATGTTAAGGAGCTGAAACTCCTAAACCCTTCATCCAATTTTAATGTGGATACCCTCAAATGAAAGCTGAAAGTCTGAACTTCAACTGCATCTGATTTGTTTTGTTTCAAATTCATTGGGTAATGTCTAGAACCAAAATTAGATAAATGTCTCTGTCCAAATATTTATGGACCTAACTGTACAGCGCTGTCTCGTACTATATAGCATCATCTCGTGATATATAGCACAATCCCGTATTATACAGCGTCCTCTCCTCACATGTAGCACTGTCCTGTAATATGTAGCGTCCTCTCCTTATATATAATGCTGTCTCTTATAATAAAGCCCCTCTTCTTATATAAAGTGCTTTTCCGTATAATATAATGTCCTTTCTTTAAACATTACAGACCAAAACTTTGGACACACCTTCTCATTTAGTTGGACCATCATTTATTTTTCAACAGGACAATGACCCCAAACACACCTCCAGGCTGTGTAAGGGCTATTAGACCAAGAAGGAGAGTGATGGGTGCTACGCCAGATGACCTGGCCTCCACAGTCACCAGACCTGAACCCAATCCAGATGGTTTGGGGTGAGCTGGACCACAGAGTGAAGGCAAAAGGGCCAACAAGTGCTAAGCATCTCTGGGAACTCCTTCAAGACTGTTGGAAGACCATTTCCGGTGACTACCTCTTGAAGCTCATCAAGAGAATGCCAAGAGTGTGCAAAGCAGTCATCAAAGCAAAAGGTGGCTACTTTGAAGAACCTAGAATATAAGACATATTTTCAGTTGTTTCACACTTTTTTAAGTTATAATTCCACATGTGTTAATTCATAGTTTTGATGCCTTCATGTGAATGTACAATTTTCATAGTCATGAAAATACAGAAAAATCTTTAAATGAGAAGGTGTGTCCAAACTTTTGGTCTGTACTGTAATATAATCATTACAATTTGTTATAGCTAACCGTAGTTAGTTTCTATGCCCGGGCAGCGCCGGGCTCTTCAGCTAGTTGATTATATTTTTGACCCCTTATTTATTCGATTCATGCTACGTGCACTGCACTTTATATTATTCTTATGTGATATGACATTCACTTGTTATTATTTTTTCTCTGGTATATTTTGTAATTCACTTGGTTTTGCCTCTGATGAATAATTTATTCATACACAATACTCTTTGCACTGTTTTTGCTAATCAGTTTGGCGCACCTTGCCCTGCACATACAATTTCTCTTATCGGTTTTAATCATTTTAATAAATATATATATTTTGTGGTTGATAATTGTCGTCAATATGCCTTTCTTATAAATAGAATAATCTTTTCTATTAATTATCAGTCTGTGGTGAATATTTTTTGGGTTTATATTGATGGTCTATATTCATCTTTTTTAGAATTTATTTGGTTACCTTTGGTATTTCTTTTCTGTATAGGATCTTAAAATCTGAATAATCCCTGATCCTGATACGAGTCAGCCGGGCTGAACAGCGATCTGATTACAAGTGAGCCGATCATCAATCTGCAGGAAATATCTAGATATTATAGAGGCAGGAAATCATTTATAGATTTACTTCTCTGTGTAACAGGAATCTGTCGGCACATTTCACATATGGACGTAGTGGGCGGCTGTATAGGGTCTTCTACCCCAATAACAATGATACTTTTATGTAGAGATCTGATGTGCCAGTCAGGAGAGATCTAGTGCAGAGGCCATATGCAAATCAGGAGGGAAGAGCATTGGGGGCGTGTTACTGCACTCAGATTCTTTTTTCACGCCCCAATGAACGTCCTCTCTGATTTGCATATTACTTCCATGCTTGATTTCCCATGACTGGCACATCGGATCTCTACTGTAAGGTATCATTATTTGGGGACAGGCTCCTCTACTGCCATACCACTATCTACATATGCACCAACCTGCTGACAGGCTCCGGCTGTGTGACCCGGCCATTATGGGTCTCCCATAACCTACAATAGTGGGGTCATATATGTACGGCAATCCCCCCAACTCTCTCCACCCATCACTCACATGTACAGGAGGTGATGGGTTCCCCCTTCATGTGATGATCGGGGGGATTCCTCCATCACTTACATTACACTCATCCGTCTATGGAGACGCCGCACGTTCTCACATTCTCAGCCCCCATATAACCAGTATTAATCCCAGTTACAGACGTCTCATCGTTGTCTCCTTATATTGTTGTATTCAGGGGTACATAGAAATCATGGGACCCCATAGCAAAAGTCTGAATGGGCCCCCCCCCCCAAAAAAAAAGCCAGAGTCATTGTAAATGTAAAGTGCCAGCACAGTGTGGGGACACATTTAACAAAAAAAATGTATTATGCCCCCATAGATGCTCCATAGATTGTTCCCCATAGATGCTGCCCCATAGATGCTCCATAGATTATGCCCCCATAGATGCTCCGTAATTGTGCCCCCATAGATGCTCATAGATATGCCCCATAGATGCTCCATATATATGCCCCCATAGATGCTCCATATATTATGCCCCCATAGATTGTGCCCCATAGATGCCCATAGATTGTGCCCCCATAGATGCTCCATATGATTGTGCCCCATAGATGCTTACCCATAGATTGTGCCCCATAGATGCTCCATAGATTGTGCCCCATAGATGCTCCATAGATTGTGCCCCATAGATGCTCCATAGATTGTGCCCCATAGATGCTCCATAGATTGTGCCCCATAGATGCTCCATAGATTGTGCCCCATAGATGCTCCATAGATTGTGCCCCATAGATGCTCCATAGATTGTGCCCCATAGTATAGGTCCCTTATACTGCCGCAGCTGCAGAAACCAAAAAAAAAAAAAAAAACAAGATATACTTACCTCCCGGCACCTGTGATATTTACCTGTCACCCGGTGAACCGCTGAGCGCCGCTGTCTTCTGGGTCCTCCGCAGTGAATGTTCAGGCAGAGGGCGCGGCGCGCACAAACTACATCATCGCGCCCTCTGCCTGAACATTCACAGCAAGAGAGGACGCGAGGACACAGCAGCGCAGCGGTGGAGCGGGACAGGTAAATATCCCTTATACTCACCCTCCCACCGGCGCGGTCTCTGCCCTGCTCTTCTCCTGCGGTCTCCGGCGCCTGTGTTCAGCGGTCAGGTGGTACCGCTCATTAAAGTCATGAATATATGCATATTCATGACTTTAATAAGCGGTACCACCTGACTGCTGAACACAGGCGCCAGAGACCGTGGGAGAAGAGCAGGGCAGAGACCGCGCCAGGAGGAGGTGAGTATAAAGCACACAGCTGCGCTCCGCCTCCCCCGCCGATCCCTGCCCTGGTAGTACTGTGTCAGCACAGCTGCCAAACCGCAGTGGCCGTCGCGGGCCCCCTCACCTGTCCGGGCCCCATAGCAGCTGCGTGGTCTGCTACAATTGACGGTACGCCACTGGTTGTATTATATATTTAGGACAGAAAGTTCAGGAAAAGCAGAAACAATTCTCATGTTTCCTGATGTTTTTAGTTGGACACTATTCACATGCTGCACAATAAAGTGTCGTCTTCATTCTGTGGATCAGCGCGATTACAGCAACATCAAATGTTTATCATCAGCTCGCTCCGATGTACGGCCACATTCAGAGATTCTCCTCCGCTGCAGATGTTCATATAGTCTGTGATCATTATGTCAGCGCTGGTTTATACCTGACTGGTTTATACAATGATCTGTACAGAAATAATCTATTCCCAGAGGAAGAAGAGAAGACAGAAATAATCACTGAGCGCTCTGCTAATTCTCTGCACCTTCATCTACACAACATTGTAATACAGCGACATAATGGGGGATGGGGAGGAGGTTTTTGTACGGCTCTGTATCACTGTGTGAGAGGAAGCTATAACGCTGCTGACAGTAATAATCTGCTGCATCGTCCTCTGTCGCTCCTCGGATTGTAAGAGTGAAAGCAGTTCCAGATCCAGATCCAGAGAACCGGTCTGGGATTCCTGTATATCGGGTGGTTGCACCATAGATAAGAAGCTTTGGTCGTTCTCCTGATTTCTGTTGGTACCAGTTTAAATAGTTACTTATACCAGTACTGGCCGTACATGAGATGGTGACTGTATCTCCGGGGGACACAGAGATATAATCTGGAGTCTGGGTCATCACAATCTCTCCACAGGATCCTGAGGATTAGAAGAGACATATTCATTACTGATAAATGTCGGGATCTTCCTAGAAATCCTGATCTGATGATGGATCCACTGTAGAGATTTCTCTACACACAATCATGGAAGGATCCGAATCTCTCACCCTGAATAGAAATGAAGATCACAGCCAGCAGATAACTGCGAGAAACCATCCTGATGTGTCTGGAGCGTCAGATAGAAACTATAAGATGAGACAATCTGTACAATGAGATCTATATAGAGAGTGACGGGGGACACAGGAGACCCCAGAGACTGTGTATGGAAATACTGGGGACATGTAAATTCTGTGGTTGTAATGTGACGTTTAGGTGAGTAAATAGGAGCCGTCCTGAGACTCACTGCATGAATATGTAAACTCCGGTCTCGTCGTTGTGGTACTAATCTCAGTACTGACCATCAGTGTGATACATGAAAATACAGGAATAATACTAATATCTCATCCACATCCAGTATTAATCATCTCTGATGCGTTTCCGGTGTTAATAGTGTAATTTGTCCTGAGCCACAAACACAGATTAATGAATATACAAAGTGTCGCTCGTTCATCACTTTTGATTTTTATCTAAGACATAAATCCAATCCATCTCTGTTATCAGCAGTTTCTTTGCCAGTTTCCTTCACTTTCTGGGCAATTAACCTTTTCCATTCCATAAAAATGTATCTACAAGTGTCATTTCTATGAGAATCAACAAAATGTCTCTCTGTGCCTGAATATGTCATATTTCCCTTATTAATAGTGCACCGATATTCTGCTTTGTGCCTTATTGTATTTTCCACCACTACATCTGACATAAGGCAGATTCCAGGTTGGATATCCTATACAGTAGATTGTGAGATGTGTACTGCAGGCGTAGGGGGATTACAATGGGGGCAATCTGGGCTACTGCCCAAAGCCCAAGGCTCTGAGGAGCCATGGATAGATCGGTGTGCCCCCATCGGTGGTGCGTGTCACCGGGCAGGGAGTGTTCCTGAAGCTCCGCTGTCAGCAATAGCGAATGGCAGCACAATAAATGGGGGGCTCCCGTCACCTCCTCTGTGACTCAGCTGATGCCGGGGCAATGACATCATGGCGTCAGTATGTCCGCTCCGGTCACACGATGAAGAGGAGCCACAGGAGATCTTATGGGGGGTCAGTAATAAATAATATTTTTTAATAAATTAATTAAATTAATGAATTTCAATGATATGAATGAATTAATGAAATGGGGGTGAGAGAGAGAACATTATAATGAAATGAGGGTGGAGAGGTGATATAATGAATTGGGGGAGCGGGAGGTGAATGGTGGTGGGACATTGATGACACATGAGAGTGACAGATTAATTGGGGGAAAGAGAACAGTGGCTGATTAATATAATTAATTTGTATATTTATTGTGAGGAGGAAAAGTGGCCAATTGTAGTAACGGGGAGAGTGGTGGATTATTAATTTACATTTGTAATTTAGGGTTACATAATAGATAATTATAAATTAATGTGAAATGTGGATGAGGGACGGACACAGGGTGAGGGGGACAGCAGCAATCAGCAGACGCGCACAAAGATGAGATCATATAAGATGAATATTTACTAACCAGTTTATAAAACTAAGGGAAGGATGGTAGGAAACAGTGTATAAGAGACAAATACAATGACAGCAGTTACTCTCAATAACACCGACTAAGAGTATATGCAGGAATACATAAGAAGAATCACCAGTTATATGCAAGCAAAATACAACACAATTAACCCTTTCTATGCATAAATCAATAAAACAACAGTATTGTGCCAGTACTTTAGTAATCACCTACTTGAAGCAGTTTTTGAAGTGTCTCTTAGAAAAAGGCCTTCTCTCCTACCTAACTAAACCTCTATAAGGCTATTTATATATATTCATATATATTCAGATGTAAAATAGTACCGATACATCCTGAAACTGAAGAGGAAGGGTCCTTGCTAGGCTGAATCCAGAATAATGAGCTACGCCATCTTGAAGCTCTTTGGGAATGCCAGTCTCTCCAATAAAGGACTTCCAAAATTCCTTACAGATAAGACCTCACATTGCCTATCCCAAGATGCTGTGTATTTGGCTTTCCTCACCAAGTCGGCTCATGTCAAGCTAAACAGCACATCCCAGAGTCATCAACAACAGATCCAGAGCTGCATCGCCCTCTCCAGACTTTCTCCAAGATTCACAACTTCACTTCCACCCAGACTCTCCATCGCCTCCTCCCAACCGCCCACAAACTGCCAAAAAACCCGAGTTCCAACTCTGGCCTCTTGCCACTGCCTTCTACTGGCCAGATCATATTTTTCATCACAAATCGCTAACTATACAGTAAACTGTGATTAACCCTTACACATGCTGTATTCAAAAACCCAAAAAATCATGGACTAAGGCTACTTTCACACTTGCGTTTTTTTGCGCAGCGCATCTTGCGCTATCGGACGCATACGCAATGTTCCCCTATCTTTAACATGGCGGGCGCAGGGTCTAGCGCTTGCACGCTTTCATGTGCGTTTGTCGTGCGCTGCGCATTTTCCCGGTGTGCGCCCATACGTGCCAGACGCTACATGTTGCATTTTTTTTTCCGCCCAACCGCTTTAAAAAAACGCGTGCGCACGTGTGCGCATGCTATGCGCAAAAAATAACATTGCAGTCTATGGGGGCGCTGGCGTGCGCATAGCTTTGCGCTCGTCAGCGCTTTTGCACGCATGCGATTTTTCTGTAAATAATGGAGCCAGAGATGATGGAGGCAGAGATGATGGAGTCAGAGATGATGGAGCCAGAGATGATGGAGCCAGAGATGATAGAGCCAGAGATGATGGAGGCAGAGATGATGGAGACAGATGATGGAGCCAGAGATGATAGAGCCAGAGATGATGGAGACAGAGATGATGGAGGCAGAGATGATGGAGACAGATGATGGAGCCAGAGATGATAGAGCCAGAGATGATGGAGACAGAGATGATGGAGGCAGAGATGATGGAGACAGATGATGGAGCCAGAGATTATAGAGCCAAAGATGATGGAGACAGAGATGATGGAGCCAGACATGATGGAGCCAGAGATGATGGAGACAGAGATGATGGAGCCAGAGATGATGGAGCCAGAGATGATAGAGCCAGAGATGATGGAGACAGAGATGATAGAGCCAGAGATGATGGAGCCAGAGATGATAGAGCCAGAGATGATGGAGGCAGAGATGATGGAGACAGCTGATGGAGGCAGAGATGATGGAGGCTGAGATGATAATGTGACAAATAGAAAACGCATGCGCCAAAAAAAAACGCAAACGCATGCAAAAACGCATGAAATCGCAGACAAATGCGGCGTTTTTTTGTCGAAATGCGCATGCTGATGC
Source organism: Oophaga sylvatica (assembly GCA_033576555.1). NCBI lineage: Eukaryota > Metazoa > Chordata > Amphibia > Anura > Dendrobatidae > Oophaga > Oophaga sylvatica. Next base: position 18,493,707 of record JARQOD010000001.1, on the reverse strand, counting down.
GACTAAATATTGCAGCGTTTACAAGCGTTTTTTTAATGCGCTTCATGTGCGCTCGAAATGCAGCGCAAAAAAACGCAAGTGTGAAAGTAGCCTAAGAGTAATAGTAAAAAGATAAATTTTTATTTATACAAAAAACAATTAATAAAACCAGTAAAGTTAAGTATACATCTGTCATGTGTGCATCGCCACGAAGATCGTCGCGGTTGCACATTCTGACTTCTTACAGCTGAGTTGCTGTTTCTTTGTGTTTGGCAGTTAGGGAGTTAATTCTGTCTGTGCTCAGTTCTGGGACTGGGTGCAGTTTTCTCCGGCTGCAATTAATTATTTGTTGATTGGTTTCCTTTAAATCTCTGGTTGTCTGTGTTGGGAGTTGCCAGTGAAATTCTTCATGCAGACCACAGATAGGATTGTATCTGTATAGACTTAAGTTAAAGAGCTCCTTAGTTGTTTTAAGCTCACCTTGCTTAGAGTTTAATATCCCAGATCATTTATGTTCCTTCTGTGTTTGAGTGTGTATGCAAGTCTGTGTTTTCTCCAGTCTGTCTTATATGTCTAATCTGTGTATTTAGCAGAGATCAGCCCATATCCCTTTGGTGGTAATCAGAATCCTTCTTAGGACTGATTACAGGGTTCAGGGACTGATAGGAGACAGGGTTAGGCTGGAGACTTGGACCTCTGAACCATTATCAGTACCTCCAAGGTGAGGGTTTAGTTAGGACCCCAGTTTAGGGTCAGGTTAGACCCCCGGTCCTCCTCTTTCCTGTGACAGTGTATCAAGTCCTCAAGATTAACCCTGAGTTCAACGGATATCGTGTCAGGTAAATCTATTCTATATTTACATGCTGATGTTGCTAATCTATATGTTGTATAGAGTGTTGTTCTTTTAAGAATAGTTTACTGACATCGTACACATATCATAAGACCGCGTGACATTTTCACTGGCCCATAAAATTATTCCCAGTTGCCATGGATCCAGTAGCCCAGCTGGCTCTGCAGTTGCAGGGATTATCCATGGAGCTGACGGACATTAAGTCCAAAGTTTTGTCTCCCTCGGAGCAAACCAGATTTGAACCTAAAGTAGCTCTCCCGGACAGGTTCACTGGTGGGCGAGACAAATTTTTTACCTTCAGGGAAGCATGTAAATTGTATTTTCGGCTTCGGCCTCGATCATCAGGGAGTGAAGAGCAGAGAGTGGGAATTGTTATCTCGCTCCTACAAGGGGACCCTCAATCCTGGGCCTTCTCCCTTCCTCCGGGATCCCCGGCTCTACAGTCAGTAGATCGATTTTTTACTGCCCTGGGTTTGGTATATGATGACCCAGATCGGGTCTCTCTTGCTGAGACAAAATTACGTAAGATACAGCAGGGAGATCGTCCGGCGGAGGAATTTGCTTCTGAGTTCCGTAGATGGGCCACAGATATTCAGTGGAATGACCCAGCTCTTAGGAGCCAGTTTTGTCATGGGCTTTCTGACAAATTAAAGGACGTTTTGGCTCAGTATGATTCTCCTCCATCACTGGAGGCTGCTATGGCCCTAGCTATCCGTACTGATAGACGGCTCCGGGAGAGGTGCGAGGTAACTCCGCCCCCTGTTGTTACTCCACCTACTACTAAAGTCCCTTATGTTGAGGTTCCCCTTGTCTGTTCGGAGGAGCCTATGCAGTTGGGAGGGACATCATTTCGTAGGAGGGGATTGGCGGTACGCCGCAGGACTAGAAGGTGTTTCTTCTGCGGGAAAGAGGGACATTTTGTTGGGGGATGTCCATCCCGTGTCTTGTTGAGCAAAAAGTCGCCGGAAAACTGTTAATCCCAGGTTGTGTGGTGGACGACAACCTGGGAGTATGTATTTCGTCCGCTAGTTCTTCTCAGTTCCTTGTACCAGTGGAGGTGGTGGTTGGTACGAGAGTGGAGAGATTTTCTGTTCTTCTTGATAGTGGGTCCGGGGCTAATCTGGTTGACGCTCAGTTTGCTCAGGCTCAAGGTATGCATCTGAGTGTATTGGTCAAACCGATCCCTATATTCTCCATTGACGCCAGGCCTCTCGGCCAAGGTAGCTTTGTTCATGAGGTTCATAACATTGACCTTCGGGTAGGGGCAATACATAGGGAACTATTATCTTGTTATGTGTTGGAGGGTCTACCTACTCCTATTGTGTTGGGACTTCCTTGGTTGGTTAAACATAACCCTGTGATTAATTGGCAGTCCAGAGATATAAGCCAATGGGGGGAGTTTTGCAAAAGTAACTGCATGAACACAGTCATCAGTGCGGTCGTGCCTAGTACTTTGCCTCCTTTTTTGGAGGACTTTGGGGATGTGTTCTCTGAGGAGGGGTGTCAGGAGTTGCCTCCTCATCGCGTGTATGACTGCTCTATTATTTACTTCCTGATGCTAAGTTACCTAAAGCTAGGTTATATAACCTTTCTGGTCCTGAGAGGCAGGCTATGAAAGATTATATTTCGGAAAGTCTGGCCAAAGGGCATATTAGACCTTCATCTTCCCCAGTGGCCGCGGGGTTCTTCTTTGTGAAGAAAAAAGATGGAGGCCTACGCCCTTGCTTGGATTTCCGCGAACTTAATCGGATTACTGTTCGAGATCCGTATCCACTCCCTCTGATTCCTGATCTCTTCAATCAAATTGTTGGCGCCAAATGGTTCTCTAAATTGGATCTCAGGGGGGCGTATAATCTGATTAGGAAAAAGAGGGGGATGAGTGGAAAACGGGTTTACACGCCCGGGGGCATTTAGAACCTTGTCAGCCTTTTGGGGGTACTGCACCGCTTTTTCCAAATTTTTTTTAATGACTTTTTCGTATTGGTGGGGGGGTTGTGGCTATTATTGGATGACATTTTAAATTTTTCACCCGATTTGGTCTCACCCGGAGCTAAGTGGCAGT
>JARQOD010000001.1:18402053-18490716 GCA_033576555.1 Oophaga sylvatica | reverse complement strand
CCTGCACATACAATTTCTTATATCGGTTTTAATCATTTTAATAAATATATATATTTTGTGGTTGATAATTGTTGTCAATATGCCTTTCTTATAAATAGAATAATCTTTTCTATTAATTATCAGTCTGTGGTGAATATTTTTTGGGTTTATATTGATGGTCTATATTCATCTTTTTTAGAATTTATTTGGTTACCTTTGGTATTTCTTTTCTGTATAGGATCTTAAAATCTGAATAATCCCTGATCCTGATACGAGTCAGCCGGGCTGAACAGCGATCTGATTACAAGTGAGCCGATCATCAATCTGCAGGAAATATCTAGATATTATAGAGGCAGGAAATCATTTATAGATTTACTTCTCTGTGTAACAGGAATCTGTCGGCACATTTCACATATGGACGTAGTGGTGCGGCTGTATAGGTCTTCTACCCCAATAACAATGATACTTTTATGTAGAGATCTGATGTGCCAGTCAGTAGAGATCTAGTGTAGAAGGCCATATGCAAATCAGGAGGGAAGAGCATTGGGGGCGTGTTACTGCACTCAGATTCTTTTTCCACGCCCCAATGAACGTCCTCTCTGATTTGCATATTACTTCCATGCTTGATTTCCCATGACTGGCACATCGGATCTCTACTGTAAGGTATCATTATTGGGGGACAGGCTCCTCTACTGCCATACCACTATCTACATATGCACCAACCTGCTGACAGGCTCCGGCTGTGTGACCCGGCCATTATGGGTCTCCCATAACCTACAATAGTGGGGTCATATATGTACGGCAATCCCCCCAAGCTCTCTCCACCCATCACTCACACGTACAGGAGGTGATGGGTTCCCCCTTCATGTGATGATCGGGGGGATTCCTCCATCACTTACATTACACTCATCCGTCTATGGAGACGCCGCACGTTCTCACATTCTCAGCCCCCATATAACGAGTATTAATCCCAGTTACAGACGTCTCATCGTTCTCTCCTTATATTGTTGTATTCAGGGGCGTACATAGAAATCATGGGGCCCCATAGCAAAAGTCTGAATGGGCCCCCCCCCAAAAAAAAAGCCAGAGTCATTGTAAATGTAAAGTGCCAGCACAGTGAGGGGACACATTTAACAAAAAAAATGTATTATGCCCCCATAGATGCTCCATAGATTGTTCCCCCATAGATGCTGCCCCATAGATGCTCCATAGATTATGCCCCCATAGATGCTCCGTAGATTGTGCCCCCATAGATGCTCCATAGATAATGCCCCCATAGATGCTCCATATATTATGCCCCCATAGATGCTCCATATATTATGCCCCCATAGATTGTGCCCCCATAGATGCTCCATAGATTGTGCCCCATAGTATAGGTCCCTTATACTGCCGCAGCTGCAGAAACCAAAAAAAAAAAAAAAACAAGATATACTTACCTCCCGGCACCTGTGATATTTACCTGTCACCCGGTGAACCGCTGAGCGCCGCTGTCTTCTGGGTCCTCCGCAGTGAATGTTCAGGCAGAGGGCGCAGCGCGCACAAACTACATCATCGCGCCCTCTGCCTGAACATTCACAGCAAGAGAGGACGCGAGGACACAGCAGCGCAGCGGTGGAGCGGGACAGGTAAATATCCCTTATACTCACCCTCCCACCGGCGCGGTCTCTGCCCTGCTCTTCTCCTGCGGTCTCCGGCGCCTGTGTTCAGCGGTCAGGTGGTACCGCTCATTAAAGTCATGAATATATGCATATTCATGACTTTAATAAGCGGTACCACCTGACCGCTGAACACAGGCGCCAGAGACCGTGGGAGAAGAGCAGGGCAGAGACCGCGCCAGGAGGAGGTGAGTATAAAGCACACAGCTGCGCTCCGCCTCCCCCGCCGATCCCTGCCCTGGTAGTACTGTGTCAGCAAAGCTGCCAAACCGCAGTGGCCGTCGCGGGCCCCCTCACCTGTCCGGGCCCCATAGCAGCTGCGTGGTCTGCTACAATTGACGGTACGCCACTGGTTGTATTATATATTTAGGACAGAAAGTTCAGGAAAAGCAGAAACAATTCTCATGTTTCCTGATGTTTTTAGTTGGACGCTATTCACATGACGCACGATAAAGTGTCGTCTTCATTCTGTGGATCAGCGCGATTACAGCAACATCAAATGTTTATCATCAGCTCGCTCCGATGTACGGCCACATTCAGAGATTCTCCTCCGGTGCAGATGTTCATATAGTCTGTGATCATTATGTCAGCGCTGGTTTATACCTGACTGGTTTATACAATGATCTGTACAGAAATAATCTATTCCCAGAGGAAGAAGAGAAGACAGAAATAATCACTGAGCGCTCTGCTAATTCTCTGCACCTTCATCTACACAACATTGTAATACAGCGACATAATGGGGGATGGGGAGGAGGTTTTTGTACGGCTCTGTATCACTGTGTGAGAGGATAGCTATAACCCTGCTGACAGTAATAATCTGCTGCATCGTCCTCTGTCGCTCCTCGGATTGTAAGAGTGAAAGCAGTTCCAGATCCAGTCCAATCCAGTGAACCGGTCTGGGATTCCTGTATATCGGGTGGTTGCACCATAGATAAGAAGCTTTGGTCGTTCTCCTGATTTCTGTTGGTACCAGGCTAACCAGTTACCTATACCAGTACTGGCCGTACATGAGATGGTGACTGTATCTCCGGGGGACACAGAGATATAATCTGGAGTCTGGGTCATCACAATCTCTCCACAGGATCCTGAGGATTAGAAGAGACATATTCATTACTGATAAATGTCGGGATCTTCCTAGAAATCCTGATCTGATGATGGATCCACTGTAGAGATTTCTCTACACACAATCATGGAAGGATCCGAATCTCTCACCCTGAATAGAAATGAAGATCACAGCCAGCAGATAACTGCGAGAAACCATCCTGATGTGTCTGGAGCGTCAGATGGAAACTATGAGATGAGACAATCTGTACTGTGAGATCTATATAGAGAGTGACAGGGGGACACAGGAGCCCCCAGAGACTGTGTATGGAAATACTGGGGACATGTAAATCCTGTGGTTGTAATGTGACATTTAGGTGAGTAAATAGGAGCCGTCCTGAGACTCACTGCATGAATATGTAAACTCCGGTCTCGTCGTTGTGGAGCTAATCTCAGTACTGACCATCAGTGTGATACATGAAAATACAGGAATAATACTAATATCTCATCCACATCCAGTATTAATCATCTCTGATGCGTTTCCAGTGTTAATCGTGTAATTTGTCCTGAGCCACAAACACAGATTAATGAATATACAAAGTGTCGCTCGTTCATCACTTTTGATTTTTATCTAAGACATAAATCCAATCCATCTCTGTTATCAGCAGTTTCTTTGCCAGTTTCCTTCACTTTCTGGGCAATTAACCTTTTCCATTCCATAAAAATGTATTTACAAGTGTCATTTCTATGAGAATCAACAAAATGTCTCTCTGTGCCTGAATATGTCATATTTCCCTTATTAATAGTGCACCGATATTCTGCTTTGTGCCTTATTGTATTTTCCACCACTACATCTGACATAAGGCAGATTCCAGGTTGGATATCCTATACAGTAGATTGTGAGATGTGTACTGCAGGCGTAGGGGGATTACAATGGGGGCAATCTGGGCTACTGCCCAAAGCCCAAGGCTCTGAGGAGCCATGGATAGATCGGTGTGCCCCCATCGGTGGTGAGTGTCACCGGGCAGGGAGTGTTCCTGAAGCTCCGCTGTCAGCAATAGCGAATGGCAGCACAATAAATGGGGGGCTCCCGTCACCTCCTCTGTGACTCAGCTGATGCCGGGGCAATGACATCATGGCGTCAGTATGTCCTCTCCGGTCACACGATGAAGAGGAGCCACAGGAGATCTTATGGGGGGTAAGTAATAAATAATATTTTTTAATAAATTAATTAAATTAATGAATTTCAATGATATGAATGAATTAATGAAATGGGGGTGAGAGAGAGAACATTATAATTAAAAGAGGGTGGGGAGGTGATATAATGAATTGGGGGAGCGGGAGGTGAATGGTGTGGGACATTGATGACACATGAGAGTGACAGATTAATTGAGGGAAAGAGAACAGTGGCTGATTAATATAATTAATTTGTATATTTATTGTGAGGAGAAAAAGTGGCCAATTGTAGTAACGGGGGAGAGTGGTGGATTATTAATTTACATTTGTAATTTAGGGTTACATAATAGATAATTATAAATTAATGTGAAATGTGGATGAGGGACGGACACAGGGTGAGGGGGACAGCAGCAATCAGCAGACGCGCACAAAGATGAGATCATATAAGATGAATATTTACTAACCAGTTTATAAAACTAAGGGAAGGATGGTAGGAAACAGTGTATAAGAGACAAATACAATGACAGCAGTTACTCTCAATAACACCGACTAAGAGTATATGCAGGAATACATAAGAAGAATTACCAGTTATATGCAAGCAAAATACAACACAATTAACCATTTCTATGCATAAATCAATAAAACAACAGTATTGTGCCAGTACTTTAGTAATCACCTACTTGGAGCAGTTTTTGAAGTGTCTCTTAGAGAAAAGGCCTTCTCTCCTACCTAACTAAACCTCTATAAGGCTAATTATATATGTTCATATATATTCAGATGTAAAATAGTACCGATACATCCTTAAACTGAAGAGGAAGGGTCCTTGCTGGGCTGAATCCAGAATAATCAGCTACGCCATCTTGAAGCTCTTAGGGAATGCCAGTCTCTCCAATAAAGGACTTCCAAAATTCCTTAGGGATAAGACCTCAAATGGCCTAGCCCAAGATGCTGTGTATTTGGCTTTCCTCACCAAGTCGGCTCATGTCAAGCTAAACAGCACATCCCAGAGTCATCAACAACAGATCCAGAGCTGCATCGCCCTCTCCAGACTTTCTCCAAGATCCACAACTTTACTTCCACCCAGACTCTCCATCAACTCCTCCTAACCACCCACAAACTGCCAAAAAACCCGAGCTCCAACTCTGGCCTCTTGCCACTGCCTTCTCCTGGCCAGATCATATGTTTCATCACAAATCTCTAACTATACAGTAAACTGTGATTAACCCTTACACATGTCTGTATTCAGTAGTGCAGTGTGGGGCAATTCTTATTCAGGAAAAGATAAAGATAAGAAACAGATATGTGACCTCTTTTATTTTCAGCAGTGCCGTGATCAGTGCTGCAAACTCTGCAGTGACCGAGTCACAGCTGACAAGATGGAGAAAGAAAAGGCTGTAATCAGACGAGACATCAGAGGTAAGTTAGGGCCCCATCACACATAGCGACACACCAGCGATACCAACAGCGATATGCACTTGTCAGGATCGCTGGTGTGTCGCTACATGACAGAGGGTATCCGTGAGTCCTGCGAGCTTCCTTGAAATAACTACCTCGTAACTATCCTCTCGCCATTTTTTAATTTACTCCTCAACCCCACATACCTAATCCAACCCCCCAAATAAAGACATAGTCAAGATTGGATTAAATGGCCACAGCAGCCGTTTTATTAACATAAATACATAACAAGATTGTTAAACATTTTATCCAAGAAGGGAAGGTCCTCGAAGCCCCAAAACTCTGTAACCATAAGCAAACACATAATCCGCCTCCATTTTGGCCCCAGGATAAATCTTACCCCCAGCCGCTATGCACCAGCTCGGAGATAGTTAATGATCAGCCTGGCCAAAACCCTAAACCCCTTAAGGGGCCCGCCATAATAACCCCTCCCCGGGGTTATCAGTAAACCATCCACCAAAAATTCACCGAGGGGAGTCCGGGACCTCTTCAGATTCCCCCCCCCAACAATCCGCCATTTTTCCACTTCCACCAACTTCGAGGATCTCCCCCCCGCCACCTACACAAATGCCCTGACCCCTCGAGCATTTGTGTCCCTCCACACGCTCAAAGCTGTTTCGACACCCTCCTGAATGGCCAAACAACACAAATCAGTACCGACTTCGTTCAGATGAACCCCGTCATTCCTCCAAAAACCACCTTCCCCAGACTTAAAATCTTTGTGTCTAACTACCAACACCCCGTTCCTTGCCATGAACCTCGAAACAGCTTTGTTCAGTTTTATTCGGGCTTTATTGACCCCAGCCAAATACCGAGCTCCCCTCCAAACTTTCCTGAACACCACGTCAGACCAAACCACCATCACCCCAGGGAATGAGCTCCATAAACGCAGCATATCAAACTTTATATCATTTATTAGTTCCCTGCACGGTCTCCTGCATAAGTCATTCCCCCCTAAATGAATTACCACTATATCCGGAACTCGATCCAAACGCACAAAATGATGAAAATCCGGTAAAAATTGGCCCCAGGTCATCCCCCTTTTTCAAATCCAACGCAAAATGGTTGTCTCCCGCGAGAAACCCAACTGCCGCCCCTCCGGACGAACTGCTGCCCTCAGGGATGCCCAGAACACGAAAGAGTGCCCTATAATCCACACCAGTCGCTGCCTGAATTCTGCAATAAAAGAAGAAAGAAGAACAAAACAGCCATATTGCAAGATTAGACAGTGCTATAAATCCTTAAACTTTACACTAATTCTGGATGAACATAAGACCGAAATCTTACCGATTCCCACCACCCTATCCTTCTTACCAACTCTTCACCCAAACCCAACTTAGCCGCCTCTGTTGCAGCACCAATTCTGAAGGAATGACCACTAAAATTATCCGCCGAAATATTACCAGCTTCCAAACAACGCCGAAAAACCGAAATAAACTGAAATCTCGACAAGAATGAACCATCCTCATGCCTCAATAACGGATCGCCCAAAACGCCCCCCTTACTCAAAAATTTTTGTACAGAAACAACGGACACATGGCCGAACCCTGCACCCGGTAGAGAACTACTTTACAGCCTTTACCCAACACATCCGTCTTGGAGGAACGTAGAAATACGACCACCCTGTCTTCCGAGATGTCGACATCCTCTCTTAACAATCCACCTTTTTTAAACCTGGAAGCGCTAACTACCTCCCCTAGACGAAAAGCCCCAAAAAACGCCAAAGTGAATGCTGCCCGGAATAAATCGACCTCCCAGCTGGAAGAACATACCACCAATAACTGCTTTTCCACAACCAACAAAACCTCATAAGAAACCGGCCTCCTGCCATCCCTAGACTTCCAGCCTCTTTTCCAACCCATGACTGCCTGTTTTACCAAAAAAGATTTTGTAATGTCAACAAGCCCCCTAACCTTAAATCCAAAGGCTAAACCCGCTAAAAATTTATCAATTTTAGCGACTGACCAACCCGTCTCCCAATGATGGCCAAGAAACAACAGCAACCCATCCTCGTTCCCCAACTCTTGCCCACATAGCGACTTCCAGTCCTCCCACGCCTCCCAAGCCTGATCAAACTGCCTCCAAGATCTATCTGACAAAGACCAGTCGAAGAGATCCTTTACGGCCCGAAGGGCAGGTTCCATAAAGCTGCTGGCAACTCCGGGCCCTCCGAAGTTGAGAGATGATCCGACTCCCAGAAATAGTCCCACTGCGAATGAAACAGAGCGTCAATGGTAAGGTCACTGAAACCAGTACCAACATCAGCAACCACCCAAAGGTTAAATGTCAAGCACAACAATACCAAATGTTGCAATACTTTCACTATTTCGGTCGTAGCTGCGGATAACGTGTTAATGGCTCCTACCACACTGGCATGGTCGCAGTGAAAGCAAATCTTCCTGTTCTGAACCAATCCACCCCACAATGACAACGCAGCAACCCTTGTAAACAGTTGAGTCAAAACCCTATTTGCAACCAAGCCCTTCTCAATCCACGATGCAGGCCATTTCGCCAACAACCATTGGCCCTGAAAACACACACCGAAACCCTTGTGAGAAACCTCAAAAAATGAAAAACCAATCGTTACTGCGCTTTCTTCCGGCATAATCCAAATTGACCTTCCGTTGTAATTCTCCAAAAACAAGGCCCAAACCTTCAAGTCCCTTTTCAACTCACTCTTTAACCTAATAAAATGTGTTGCAAATTTCACACCAACTGTCGCCAACGACAAACGCCGACAAAAAGCTCGACCCATTGGCATGATCCTGCAAGCAAAGTTCAATTTCCCTAACAATGACTGCAAATCATGTAACGTGATTTTCTTCGAGCTACAGGCCTTACACACCTCGTCGCGTAGGTTAGACACCTTATCGACGGGCAATCTACACTCCATAGCCATGGAATCTATTTCAATGCCAAGGAAAGTCAATGTCGTCATGGGACCGACCGTCTTATCCGGCGCCAGCGGAACACCAAATCTCTTAGCCATTCTCTCCATCGTCCTTAGTAAAATAGAACAATCCGAAGTCTGAGCCGGACCAATAAACAGGAAATCATCTAAATAATGAATGCATGAGCTCAGACCCGCAACATCCTTGACAACCCATTCCAAAAATGAGCTAAAAGTTTCAAAGTAAGCGCACGACAGAGAACAACCCATCGGGAGACAACGGTCAACATAAAACCCCCCATCCCAGAAACAACCAAGCAGATTCAAACTATCGGGGTGTACTGGTAACAAACGGAACGCCTGTCATGGGTGCATCGCCACGAAGATCGTCGCGATTGCACATTCTGAGTTCTCACAGCTGAGCTGCTGTTTCTTTGTGTTTGGTTATGAGAGAGTTAATTTTACCTAGCTCTTTGCTAAGACTAGGTGCAGCCTCGCCCGGCTGCTTTTGATTATGTTCTAATTAGTTTCCTTTATATTCCTGCCAGTCTGGGTGTTAGACGCCGGTGAAAGCATTCAGGTAGTCTAGCAGACTGGAGCGGTTCTGAGAATACTTAAGCTAAGAGCTCCTTAGTTGTTTTTACTCTTATAGCTTATAGTTTATCTCTGAGAGCTTAGGTGTTCCTACTGTGTGTGAGTGTTGTATGTAAGACTTTATTTACTTTATTTCTTGTCTTTCTTGTATGTCTTTCTGTTCATTAACCGTTACCTGTTCATTCCCTTTGGTGGTATTCAGGGTCCTTCTTAGGACTAGAATACAGTTGGCAGGGATTGATAGGAGACAGGGTTTACGCTGGTGGCCTGGACCTCTGTACCTTTAACAGTACCTCCAGGTTGAGGGATTAGTTAGGACCCCAGTTTAGGGTCAGCTTAGACCCCGGTCACCCTCTAGCCAGAGACAGCGTATAACGGATTCCGTTTTGACCCACTGGACATTCTGTCAGGTAAATCTATGTTATCATATATCTATGCGCATGTTATATAGTATGTTGCCCTTTTGATATAGATTACTGACATCACATATATATATCTGCTATACAGCGTGACAACGCCGCCTCTATATCGGTTTTTGCTAATAATGCCCCCTTTCCACATAATCGAACCCAATCCATTTCCGCATCAAATGATGTGTAAGACACCAAACACATTTGCGGATCAATCCCATCATTAACCGACGACCCCTTAGGAAAGGACAAATGATGAATCAACCTATATTTATTCGGTTCTTTTTTGGGGACCACCCCTAACGGCGAGACCCTCAATGGCTCAAATGGGATTTCCGAAAAGGGGCCCGACATCCTACCCAATTCAACTTCCTTCTTCAACTTATCTGCCACAACCTCTGGGAACTGAAGCGCTGATTTTAAATTCTTTTTTAAACACCTTGCTTCTTGAACAACACATGGAATTTTAAAATCATCTTGGAAACCTTCTTTCAACAATTTTGCGGCGGCCTTATCAGGGTACCTATTTAGAAAGTCCTCCATCTCTACCAGACGCACTGGCGTCTCCCCTTTTTTCAACTGCGTCCCCGCCCTTTTGTCGCCCTCCTTTGAAGCACCTTGAAGCCCCATGGGAGCCTCCGCAAGATGAGCATTCATGCTTAAATTTGCATTTGTTCCCAAATTTGCAGTTACCCTCATTGAAGGCAAAGCACAGTCCTTTTTGAAATGACACCGAGTGTTCCGACTGACCTGAACTCCCGGTGCCCCCATGAAAAGATTGACCAGCCAGTCCACTACGCTGCCTTTGAGGATTCCTCCCGGACCCCCTGCGTGATGTCGCTGGCCTGCGCTCACCGCTGGGAGCCGGAGGGTCCCTGAAGGGGCTCCTCACGCGGCGTCGGGCCCTGGGGGTGATGTCTGGGCTGAGGCGCTCGGGAGGCCTAGACCTCCTCGCCCGTCGCCCCTCCACAGGAGCACATGAGACCCCTTGTAGAAGCCCCTCCACCGAGGCCTGTAACCAGCCGGCTCCCTGCTCACCGGCCGCATCCCTCAAGAGCTGCAGGAGACTATCGACATCCATCACTGTCCAGGTAAGCAGCTTTTTGCTGTGATGTCGGGTCTCCCTAAATGGATGCCCCTTAAAATGGCCGCCACCTTTTATACCTCCCTGTCACATCCCCCTCGTGTTCACTCCATTCCCCCCTCCCTCGTTCTTAACCCTTCCCATCATTTTTCCATTTCTCACTACCAGCCTCATAATTCACTGCTGGCCACTCATACCCTCCCACCTTTTTAACCCACTGTCCACCCCTATAAATCTTTGCCGGATCACTCCGTCCCACGTTGCCCTGTCATGGCGGCCTCCCTCGAGGGGCCCGGGGCCCAGTACAGCCTTACTTGATCGCTGCTGAGCTGCCAAACAGGCAGATCTCAGCAGCGATTAGGACAGCGACACTGCGGGTAACGTCGCTTAGTTACCCGCAGTGTACGTTGGATACCAGCCCGCTGGTGCAGGGAGATGGTAACCAAGGTACACATCAGGTTTCCAGGCGCTGCGAACATTCAAAAGACAAAAAAACCTGACTGGCACATCAAGACTAATGTGAATTAGGTGCAAACCAAGGGGTGCTACCCCCATGTAAAACATACGAGAAAAGGCTGCACTCAAACATACTAAAGCATGACAATATGGAATGCATGAAATTTTGAATAGCAATATGGCTTTGGAGTATAAGGAAAAATTTGAGACGCTTAGTATAACATTTGGCCAAATATTAAAAGCCCACCAACCATCGTCAAGGTGGTCTCAAGTGTAGTGAGTCCCTGACCTATGTGAACATACCTCTATTAGGCTGATATCTGAATTTCTGGATGAATGTTGACACCTCTGTCAGTAATGCCTGCATATATGAGTAAGTAGAGACTGGATGTGCCAGTCAGGTTTTTTTGTCTTTTGAATGTTAGCTTACTGACCGAGCACTCCGCCCCCACCAGGTGGTGATTTTAATTACAGCAGGTCTCTACTTACCCATATATGCAGGCATTACTGTCTTTTGTCAGTGGGCAAACTTACAAAATCAGCAAGGGATCAAATACTTACTTTCCCCACTGTATATAGCATCCTCTCCTCATATATAGCACCGTCCCGTATTATATAGCGTCAACTCCTTATATATAGCACCGTCCCGTATTATATAGCATCCTCTCCTTATATGAAGAGCTGTAGCATTTTATATAGCACCTTTTCATTATATATAGCGCCATCCCATATTATATAGCGTCCTTTCATTATACATGATGCCGCCCCATATTATATATCATCTTCTCCTTATATATAGCGTTGTCCCGTATTATATACATCCTCTCGTTATATATAGCACTGCCCCTTATTACATAGTATTCGTTTTTGTGTTATGTATTATATATAGTGTTGAGCGATACTGCTCGATATCTAAAAATATCGTATCGGAATGGTATCGCCAATATCACTAAATATCGTCGATATCCGATTCCGATACCGGAAGTCCCATGTAAGTCTATGGGAACAAAATATCGCAACAAAAAAAACCCTTTCTTTCGTTGTAAACACAAAATATACACACATAGAATACATATATATATATATATACACATGTCATTGTGACATATATATATACATATATTTATAGTTTATACACTTCTACATAGTAAAATAGACTCTGATTCAATTGCCGGGTAAAGCCGTGACATACCCCATAGAAGTCGACGGGCTCGGTGCCGAGTACCCCCAAAACCTCTGGCTCTGTGCGACTCAACTTGGGCGTCACGAACAGGATTCTGTAGCTCGCTATAAGCGAGTCCTGTGTGCCTGAATTGAACTGGTTTTGTGCTTGAGAATTGCTAAAATCATCAGAGAATGTATTTGCCATTTTTCCGCAATATCTGCGTCACGACGAGGCACTGGTGAAGAAGAAGGGCGTGCTCTTCATGGGTGTACACTCACTCAGTGGCGCGAAAACGATGGCCGACCACTCTAAATGGTGCTGCAATGTAAGATCGTGCCCCACAGCTCTTCAGTTCCGCCTCCTCATCCTCCTCAGTGTGCGGAAACTAACACGAAGGTCCCGCCTCACTACAAAAGAGGGGCCCTCTCCAGATGCTAATGACACATGTGACTTGGCAGAGATGGCTAATGGACACGAGCAGAAGTGTGAAGGGATGGAGCAGTCAGAGCTCTCCCCCCACGGAAGCGACCCGATCGCCACGGAACCACCGTTGGGCACCCGGCCTGGAAACCCTCCTACGCTGCAAGAAGCGGAGGATACCCTGAGAGACCTGGCCCGGCACCGGGAGGAGGTCGCCAGGATGGAAGCCAGCTGGCGTGCCCTAAAACTAAACTTGGAGCGGTGCCAATCCCTCTTACCTGAAGTGTCTGTACCGGAAGGTGAGGCACCCGTTCTAGTAGAGGAGTCCGTGCGGGCATCCCAGCCCTTGCAATGTGATCCGGTTGACGTTGTCGCAGTGGAGGCACCCGTTCCTGCAAAAAACTCTGCACCGGCAGATATTATATAGTGTCCTCTCATTATATATAGTGTTGTCTGGTATTATATAGTGTCCTCTCATTATATAGTGTTGTCTGGTATTATATGGTCTCCTCTCGTTATATATAGATGACGCGCACCACATGTGTGGATACCAGGGCTATGGGGTACTCAGAGCCGAGCCCATAGAAGTCTATGGGAGTTGTCACTGGCAGCAGGACTCGGTCCGTGGCCCTGGCGGTCATGCAATGGGGGATATTTACAGGGGATTTGTAGGTAGTTCGTGACGCCACCTGTGGTATCTGATCAATTGGACCAGCGCTGCTATAAGGACCTTCACAGGGGATGTTATGGGGCAGCTGGGTGGTAAGTCTCCCACAGGTGAGACGGGTCCCTGGAAGTCTATGGTGATGATGCAGGGTGTAGTTAAGAATTCAGTTACACACAATGCAGCTTCTTTTCATACCTTTACTGGTAGATGGTTCAGGCAGATCCCGGGGAGCTGGTCGGGGTGGAGAATGCACATTCGGGATAACCGCTGAGCAGGTTAGAGGCCTCCTTTACTTCATATATATCTGAGTCCAAACTTGCATGAAGCGAAGTTAACTCTGCAATCTCCAGCTTTCTCAATAGCTGCAAAGCCCGGCCGACATTGTGGTGGAGCCTTCTATGTCTCTGACTATCAGATGTTGAGAGAACTAAGTCCTTACTTTTGTCTGGCGCTTGACTCAAAGTCCCCGTTCTCCCTGACTCCGGTTACGTATCGACGCTTAGGGCTACCTTCTGCGACCTGTAGTCCAGAAGGCCTCCGGATATCTTGTTACTAGGCGTGAAGCACTAGCAACGCCTCGGACTCCGGTGTCCGGTGAATTAGTGCAGGTAATCCAATACCTGAAGCACTTCTCTCTGTCTTCTCCACTGCGCCCTTCGCCCTGCTTCCCGCTCTTAACATAAGCACTTGTAGCTTCGATGGAAACGTCAGCTTTCTCCAGAGCTCACCGAACAGCTCTCAGTATCCTCCAAGTCCAGACTGGACTGACACTGAACTGCACTGTACTAAGACAGGAAGCAGACTGATCTCTGACTGAACTCCTCTCCCTCCTAAGCTTGACTGACTGACTGCTACGTGTCACTATCTCTTATACCCCTGATGGGTGTGTCTGAAAGTGTGAGTGACGTGAATGGATATCAAGCGTTGCGGTTACCTTCCTGTGCATTCTCCTGGATTATGTGTGCATTACATAGCTGGGCCACACATCCCCCCTTGGTTAAACACAGCACTCCCGGGCTGTAAAAGAGAAAAAGAAAAACATTTTTGTTTTTGCATATAAACATAAACATTTTTAACTCATCCCATCCGGGAGATGAGGATTCTTGAACGTTACAATTTGTACATTAGAAAAAATACAAAAGTATCAAAGTATCAAAACATTCTCATTATACAAGACAAATTCTTGTGGAGGACCCGCACCAAAAACCTCCCACGTGGGTCCTGGGTGGGCTGCAGGACTTCTGACTGCAGACCTCACTCTAGGCCCACCATACGGGTTTTTCTTCAGAGGTAGATAGAAATGGTTTCGTGTAAAACCAAGATAAGGCACCGTAGTGCAACTATTTACAATATAAGTTTTTGGGCTGGCACAGTCCACAGCCACGCAGTCCATTGCATGGTTAAACACATTTCAAGACATATCAGGAAAAATCACATTAATATCTCAATATTTTAACTCTTCACTTTTACTTTAACTTGCTTTACCCAACTGGGGTATTTTATGCAAACTATGCAATCATCATCACATTTACTCTTTAGCTTTTTAAACTATTTACCCTGCCGGGTATTCTATTTAAATATGTAAACATCATAAATATTATTAATAAAGTGCAATTTGGCAAAACTTCTTCTTTAAACTTTTTACATGCTTCAGATGCAGTAAACCCCTGTCTGGGTCCTACTGGCTTTCATTTTTCTTGCAAACTTCAATAACGTCTTCCACTCCTGGGGCTGGAACGACGCGGTGTTCTTTAGATCGCATAACAAAGAGATCATGTCCTGCGATATAAGTCTGTGTCGCAACATCTCTTGTTTGTGCTGATAGGGACCTCACTGGGACCTCTCCGGCATATAACGCAGGTTGCGCTGCAGTAGGTGCCACTGAATGGGATCTAGCTTGCGATGCAGGATGGATCACAGATTGCGATGCAGGGGGCGACGTAGGTCGAGATGAGTAGGCAGGGGGCGATGCCGGGGCACGGCCTGGTGCGGTGAGAGCTCGGGACTGAGACGCTTCGGCATTGTGTACGGTACCGGCGTCGGGGACGGGGTCACTGATAACAGAGACGTTTAGGGCATACCATCCCTTTAAACCCCAGTGTCGCGTGTAGCTTACTATGTCCCCACTTATCAGATCCCTTCCAGGATGACCGATGGGCAAGTGAGACTCTACGTCCCGGCGGCTCACAAAGATCCCCGGATAGAGGCCCGGCTCACGGATAAAGCCCCAGTCCTTGCGGAGTTGAAATTCGGTGACGCACCCCTGACGCCGCGGTTCCCGTCGGGTACCTTTATCTCGGCGGACGGTTTCTTTGTCAGCGAAGAACTTCTCATGCCATTCCTGTCGATCTCGCTGTACCTTTCTCTCTTCCTCCTGCCGTTGTCTCTCTTTCCCACAGTGTTGCCAGGCATTTCCGGTTTGGAGGTCGTAAGTCACATCATCCAGACGCTCCATCTCGTCCCAGTCGATTTCCGGCAATGATGGCTGGGACCCCTCCGGTGTTCTTACCGGGGAATCGTAGTCTGCTGCGGCCTCCTGGCCTGGCGGGCACTCCGGAACGGGCAGGACCTCCTCAGCCTCCTTCTCCTCCACCTCTCCATCGGTGGGATCAGGTACAGCACTTTTGGGGGCAGCCTCCGGTTGTCCTTTAGCCTTCTTCAGCAGGGAACTTGGGAAATCAGGTGACGGCGTTATGCTTGTGGGAGAGAGCACTGCGTCCCACAGCAGCCGCTGTGTCTGGGCACGCCAGCGTCTCTCTGTCTCCTGCATGTCTGCATGACGCTGGATTAATCTTCTGAGCACCGCATTCTCTTTCTGCAGCTCCAGCATAGCGGGGTCAGTGTCCCGATCTGGGGACAGCTCCGGCACAGGCAGTAAATCCTCCGGGAGCAGGGTTTGTACGCCTCCGCTCCTCCGCACAGATTCTCCTGTCCTTCCGCCATCTCGTCCCAGGCCAGACTGTAGTTTCCATCAGGAACAATCTGGTCTCTTCCGTGGAGGCGGGATTTGCGTCTCCTCCTCTTTGCATAGAAGATGAAGAGGAGGCGGATTTCCTTAGCAGTGGGGCAGGACCGCACATTATAGTAGCATTTTGAGAGGGCGGCCATAACTTTCGCGCCACAGGGGGGGTACACGCCCACGAATGCACGCCCACCGTCTTCACCAGCGCCTCAGGGCGCGAATATGGCGGTAAAAATGGCGGTATTTGGCGCCAAAAGTGACAAACAGCAAACAGTCTTTCTCTTGCATAAAACAGTCAATATAGGAGTTGTCACTGGCAGCAGGACTCGGTCTGTGGCCCTGGCGGTCATGCAATGGGGGATATTTACAGGGGATTTGTAGGTAGTTCGTGACGCCACCTGTGGTATCTGATCAATTGGACCAGCGCTGCTATAAGGACCTTCACAGGGGATGTTATGGAGCAGCTGGGTGGTAAGTCTCCCACAGGTGAGACTGGTCCCTGGAAGTCTATGGTGATGATGCAGGGTGTAGTTAAGAATTCAGTCACACACAATGCAGCTTCTTTTCATACCTTTACTGGTAGATGGTTCAGGCAGATCCCGGGGAGCTGGTCGGGGTGGAGAATGCACATTCGGGATAACCGCTGAGCAGGTTAGAGGCCTCCTTTACTTCATATATATCTGAGTCCAAACTTGCATGAAGCGAAGTTAACTCTGCAATCTCCAGCTTTCTCAATAGCTGCAAAGCCCGGCCGACATTGTGGTGGAGCCTTCTATGTCTCTGACTATCAGATGTTGAGAGAACTAAGTCCTTACTTTTGTCTGGCGCTTGACTCAAAGTCCCCGTTCTCCCTGACTCCGGTTACGTATCGACGCTTAGGGCTACCTTCTGCGATCTGTAGTCCAGAAGGCCTCCGGATATCTTGTTACTAGGCGTGAAGCACTAGCAACGCCTCGGACTCCGGTGTCCGGTGAATTAGTGCAGGTAATCCAATACCTGAAGCACTTCTCTCTGTCTTCTCCACTGCACCCTTCGCCCTGCTTCCCGCTCTTAACATAAGCACTTGTAGCTTCGATGGAAACGTCAGCTTTCTCCAGAGCTCACCGAACAGCTCTCAGTATCCTCCAAGTCCAGACTGGACTGACACTGAACTGCACTGTACTAAGACAGGAAGCAGACTGATCTCTGACTGAACTCCTCTCCCTCCTAAGCTTGACTGACTGACTGCTACGTGTCACTACCTCTTATACCCCTGATGGGTGTGTCTGAAAGTGTGAGTGACGTGAATGGATATCAAGCGTTGCGGTTACCTTCCTGTGCATTCTCCTGGATTATGTGTGTGAGTCGCACTTAGTACCAGGGCAATGGGGTACTCGGCACCGAGCCCATGAAAGTCTATGGGATTTGTCACTGGCAGCGGGACTCGGTCAGTGGCCCTGGGCGCTCATACAATGGGGGATATTTACAGGGGATTTGTAGGTAGTTTGTGACGCCACCTGTGGTATCTGATCAATTGGACCAGCGCTGCTATAAGGACCTTCACAGGGGATGTTATGGGGCAGCTGGGTGGTAAGTCTCCCACAGGTGAGACTGGTCCCTGGAAGTCTATGGTGATGATGCAGGGTGTAGTTAAGAATTCAGTCACACACAATGCAGCTTCTTTCCATACCTTTTACTGGTAGATGGTTCAAGCACATCCCGGGGAGCTGGTCGGGGTGGAGAATGCACATTTGGATAACCGCTGAGCAGGTTAGAGGCCTCCTTTACTTCAAATATTTGTGAGTCCAAACTTGCGTGAAGCGAAGTTAACTCTGCAATCTCCAGCTTTCTCAATAGCTGCAAAGCCCGGCCGACATTGTGGTGGAGCCTTCTATGTCTCTGATTAACAGATGTTGAGAGAACTAAGTCCTTACTTTTGTCTGCGCTTGACTCAAAGTCCCCGTTCTCCCTGACTCCGGTTACGTATCGACGCTTAGGGCTACCTTCTGTAACCTGTGGTCCAGAAAGCCTCCGGATATCTTGTTACTAGGCGTGAAGCACTAGCAACGCCTCGGACTCCGGTGTCCGGTGAATTAGTGCAGGTAATCCAATACCTGTAGCACTTCTCTCTGTCTTCTCCACTGCGCCCTTCGCCCTGCTTCCCGCTCTTAACATAAGCACTTGTAGCTTTTGATGGTAATGTCAGCTTTCTTCTAGAGCTCACTGAATAGCTCTCAGTATCCTCCAAGTCCAGACTGGACTGAGACTGAACTGCACTGTCCTCAGACAGGAAGCAGACTGAGGGATAACTCACTCCTGAGCCACCCGAAGCTTGACTGAACACTGAATCACTGAACAACTGACTGCTCTCAACTGTCCTGAGACAGGAAACTGACTGGAAAGACTGAACACTTGAGCTACGTGTCACTACCTCTTATACCCCTGATGGGTGTGTCTGAAGTGTGAGTGACGTGAATGAATATCAAGCGTTGCGGTTACCTTCCTGTGCATTCTCCTGGATTATGTGTGCCTTACATAGCTGGGCCACACATCCCCCCTTGGTTAAACACAGCACTCCCGGGCTGTAAAAGAGAAAAAGAAAAACATTTTTGTTTTGCATATAACAATAAACATTTAACTCATCCCATCCGGGAGGTGAGGATTCTTTAACGTTGCAATTTGTACATTAGAAAAAATACAAAAGTATCAAAGCATCAAAACTTTTTCTCATAAATATTCACAGTATAAGACAATATTCTTGTGGAGGACCCGCACCAAAAACCTCCCACGTGGGTCCTGGGTGGGCTGCAGGACTTCTGACTGCAGACCTCACTCTAGGTCCACCATACGGGTTTTTCTTCAGAGGTAGATAGTAATGGTTTCGTGTAAAACCAAGATGAGGCACCGTAGTGCAAACTATTTACAATATAAGTTCTTGGGCTGGCACAGTCCACAGCCACGCAGTCCATGCATGATAAACACATTTCAAGTAATATCACATATCAATAGAAATTACATTAATATCTCAATATTTTTAACTCTTTAACTTTCTAAACTCTTTACCCAGCCGGGTATTCTATTTAAATATGTAAACATCATACATATCTCTAAAGTGCAAATTCTTGTAAAACTTCTTCTTTAAACTTTGTACAATTTTCAGGTGCAGTAAACCCCTGTCTGGGTCCTACTGGCTTTCATTTTTCTTGCAGACTTCAATAACGTCTTCCACTCCTGGGGCTGGAACGACGCGGTGTTCTTTTGAACGCATTACAAACAAGTCATGGCCTGCTATCAGCGTTTGAGTGGCCACGGTTCTCATTCTTACTAAAGTCCCATCGGGTGCTTCTGTCATGTATGACGCAAGTGGCGTTGTTGAAGGGGTCGCGGTAACTTGTGATGCAGATTGCGATGCAGATTGATGATGCATGCAGATTGCGATGCAGAGGTGTACGCAGGGGGCGATGCTGGTGTGATCACGGGTTGCGATTCAGGGCAGGATCTGGGTACAGAGGAATACGCAGGTGGCGATGCTGGTGCACGACCTGGTGCGGACGCCAAAGATGACGCTGCTGGGGTTTGCGGTGCTGTGGCATGGGAGACCTCACTGATTTCCAGGACGGGGTCTCTGACAAGGGTGACATTTAATGCGTACCACCCTTTTAACCCCCAGTGCCGTGTGTAGCTTACAATGTCCCCGTTTTCAAGGTCCCTCCCAGGGTGCCCGATAGGTAAATGAGACTCCACGTCTCTCCAACTTACAAATATTTCTTGGTACAGGCCTGGCTCATGTATAAAGCCCCAGCCCCTGCGGAGTTGGAACCCAGCTACGCACCCCTGACGCCGCGGTTCCCTTAGGGTACCTTTATTTTTCCGGACTGCTTCCTTGTCAGCAAGAAACTTGTCGTGATACTGCTGCCGCTTCTGTTGCGCTTCCCTCTGCTCCTGTTGGCGTTGCTTATCCCGATCACGGCATCGCTGCTGCTTCTCCACTTTCACAGCGTAAGTGACGTCATCCAAGTACTGCATTGCGTCCCAATCGATTTCCGGTAACGATGGCTGGGACCCCTCCGGCGTTCCTACCGGGGAACTATAACCTGTTGCAGCCTCCTGGCCTGGCTGGTACTCCGGAACAGACAGGGCCTCCTCAGCCTCCTTCTCCTCCACCTCTCCATCGGTGGGATCAGGTACAGCACTTTTGGGGGCAGCCTCCTGTCGTCCTTCAGCCTTTTTCAGCAGGGACTTGGGAAATTCAGGTGATGGTGTTATGCCAGTGGGAGAGAGCACTGCGTCCCACAGCAGCCGCTGTGTCTGGTCACGCCAGCGTCTCTCAGTCTCATCCATATCTGCCTGGCGCTGAATCAGCTTTTTAAGTGCCACATTCTCCTCCTTTATCTCCAGCAGGGTTTGTTGAAGGTCCCGGACTAGGGATGGCTCCGGTTCAAGCAACAGCTTTATTGGGGAACAGGACCTGTGCTCCACCGCTCCCTCACACAGCTGCTCTTGTCCTGCCTCCATCTCTCTCCAAGCCAGACTGTGTTCTCCATCCGGAACAATCTGGTCTCTTCCGTGGAGGCCGGATTTGCGCTTCCTCTTCTTTGCATAAAAAATCAAGAGGAGGCGGATCTCCCGGGCAGTGGGGTAGGATCTCACATTATAGAAGCATTTTGAGAGGGCGGCCATAACTTTCGCGCCACAGGGGGGTACACGCCCACGAATGCACGCCCACCGTCTTCACCAGCGCCTCAGGGCGCCAATATGGCGGTAAAATGGCGGTATTTGGCGCCAAATGCAGCAAACAGTCTTTTTCACCAAACAGTTCAATATAGGCACACAGGACTCACAATTGCAAGCTTCGCATCCTGTTCGTGACGCCAAGTTAGATGAGTCGCACTTAGTACCAGGGCATTGGGGTACTCGGCACCGAGCCCATGAAAGTCTATGGGATTTGTCACTGGCAGCGGGACTCGGTCCGTGGCCCTGGGCGCTCATACAATGGGGGATATTTACAGGGGATTTGTAGGTAGTTCGTGACGCCACCTGTGGTATCTGATCAATTGGACGAGCGCTGCTATAAGGACCTTCACAGGGGATGTTATGGGGCAGCTGGGTGGTAAGTCTCCCACAGGTGAGACTGGTCCCTGGAAGTCTATGGTGATGATGCAGGGTGTAGTTAAGAATTCAGTCACACACAATGCAGCTTCTTTCCATACCTTTTACTGGTAGATGGTTCAAGCACATCCCGGGGAGCTGGTCGGGGTGGAGAATGCACATTTGGATAACCGCTGAGCAGGTTAGAGGCCTCCTTTACTTCAAATATTTGTGAGTCCAAACTTGCGTGAAGCGAAGTTAACTCTGCAATCTCCAGCTTTCTCAATAGCTGCAAAGCCCGGCCGACATTGTGGTGGAGCCTTCTATGTCTCTGATTAACAGATGTTGAGAGAACTAAGTCCTTACTTTTGTCTGCGCTTGACTCAAAGTCCCCGTTCTCCCTGACTCCGGTTACGTATCGACGCTTAGGGCTACCTTCTGTAACCTGTGGTCCAGAAAGCCTCCGGATATCTTGTTACTAGGCGTGAAGCACTAGCAACGCCTCGGACTCCGGTGTCCGGTGAATTAGTGCAGGTAATCCAATACCTGTAGCACTTCTCTCTGTCTTCTCCACTGCGCCCTTCGCCCTGCTTCCCGCTCTTAACATAAGCACTTGTAGCTTTTGATGGTAATGTCAGCTTTCTTCTAGAGCTCACTGAATAGCTCTCAGTATCCTCCAAGTCCAGACTGGACTGAGACTGAACTGCACTGTCCTCAGACAGGAAGCAGACTGAGGGATGACTCACTCCTGAGCCACCCGAAGCTTGACTGCTCTCAACTGTCCTGAGACAGGAAACTGACTGGAAAGACTGAACACTTGAGCTACGTGTCACTACCTCTTATACCCCTGATGGGTGTGTCTGAAGTGTGAGTGACGTGAATGAATATCAAGCGTTGCGGTTACCTTCCTGTGCATTCTCCTGGATTATGTGTGCCTTACATAGCTGGGCCACACATGTGCCTTACATAGCTGGGCCACACATGTGCCTTACATAGCTGGGCCACACATAGTGTTGTCTGGTATTATATAGTGTCCTCTCGTTATATATAGTGCTGTCCTGTATTATATAGCATTCTCTCATTATATATAGTGCTGTCCTGTATTATATAGCGTCCTCTCATTATATATAGTGCTGTCCTGTATTATATAGCATTCTCTCATTATATATAGTGCTGTCCTGTATTATATAGTGTCCTCTCGTTATATATAGTGTTGTCTGGTATTATATAGTGTCCTCTCATTATATATAGTGCTGTCCTGTATTATATAGTGTCCTCTCATTATATATAGTGCTGTCCTGTATTATATAGCATCCTCTCATTATATATAGTGTTGTCTGGTATTATATAGTGTCCTCTCATTATATATAGTGCTGTCCTGTATTATATAGCGTCCTCTCGTTATATATAGTGTTGTCTGGTATTATATAGTGTCCTCTCATTATATATAGTGCTGTTCTGTATTATATAGTGTCCTCTCATTATATATAGTGCTGTCCTGTATTATATGGTCTCCTCTCGTTATATATAGTGTTGTCTGGTATTATATGGTCTCCTCTCGTTATATATAGTGTTGTCTGGTATTATATGGTGTCCTCTCGTTATATATAGTTGCTGGTCCCCTGTGATTATATAGCATTCTCTCATTATATATAGTGCTGTCCTGTATTATATAGCATTCTCTCATTATATATAGTGCTGTCCTGTATTATAAGCATTCTCTCATTATATATAGTGCTGTCCTGTATTATATAGCATTCTCTCATTATATATAGTGTTGTCCTGTATTATATAGCGTTCTCTCGTTACATATTGTCGTTTCTTATTACATAGTATCCTCTATTATATATGGGCACTATGTTATGTATAGCGTTGTACATAATGGAAAAAAAGTGCAAAACGCGCCACTTTGTCTCTCTTTTTGCATCGTCATCTGTAAGGTCGGAATATTTCCATTATTTTAGTGTTACGGCCTCTTTTTTCCTGCCATATAACGGGTCATATCGACAGTTTATTAAAAATTACTATAAGCGTCATTGAGAGCAGAATCTTTAGACTCTTTTCAGCCTCAGGTTTTTAATCTACTTTCGATGTTCTAATTTTCTTGTTGAAAACTACAATAATGTGAACATATCCATTTGACCCTAATAACGCCCCATAGTGAATAGATTTAAAGAACCTGTCACCAGGGGAAAGAGTCCAGTTTTTGCTCTTGTTTTATTCTTGCTGCTCCTTTACTTATTCTAGTCCCTGTTATTTATAAATCTGCCATACAGTTCCAGAGATATGGGCCTTTTCATTTAGTGTTTTTTGCCTATCCAAGAGGGCGGAGCTCATATGGTAATTATGCAGTGCAGCCTGAAGACACGCCCTGAGGATTCAGTGAGCCACACCTTCTTGGTAAACACAATAAAATCTAGCACTAGATATAAAGGCCCATATCTCTGGACTGTATGACAGATGTATAAAGAACAAAACGGGAACAGTTTGGGGAGCAGCGGGAATAACATAAGAGCTAAAACTGCCGCTTCTGATCTGGTGACCGTCCCTTTATTAATGTTGGCCAGTGGCAGGTGTTGGCCTGTGAGATCGTATTGCCAGACACGGCTTTGTGGTATGTGGATATAATAATACCGCCAGAGGTCGATTCTCCTTCCAATACAAAAACACAACATCCTGACAGCACTCACTGTATCGGGGCGCTCGTCCCAATCCAAGGAACCTTTCTTGGGTATATCAGACCAAAGCAAATTGAAGAAACAGCGCTCCATCTAGGTGAATTATAGTTCAATGCAGTTTATTCTGCCATATAACAGCAACGTTTCGACCCATAACAGGTCTTTTTCAAGCATATTACAAACATACAAAGGCTGGCCTTAAATAGTCATGGTGTGCAAAAGACACCAATCAGAATCAGGTACCAGCCCACTCACATATCATACAATAAACGGTATAAATACAAAGATAATTTACATATAGGCACACTTGAAATACATACATGGACACTCATAGGTGCCTAAACATAGCTCTAATGGCAAAGATAGCATAGATTAATCACCGATTGGGCGTATTATATCTGTGCAATTTTATTGCGTCTTCGTATCCATGGTATCCATTCTCCAATCAAGGCATCCTCCCGTTCACACCTTGCGACGTTTCAAAGCATTCTACTCCGGGTATCCTCCCGGGTCAAATTCAAAGCCTTCTCCTTATATCTATATACTTCCTTCTTTGGATATCCTCTAGCCACAAATTTAGAACACATCTCCTCCAACCTTAGATCAACAATATCATTATCAGCCACTATCCTCCGAACCCTCAATAACTGACTCCATGGTAGGGAACTCACCATCCTCCTTGGATGATTACCTTGGCAACAGTCTCTGTCTCTGTTCTCAATTATGGAGAGATTTTTAGTTTTATATTATTCTATGTGTTGCTGAGGTTATCAGCCACCTCTGCAGTTTATTCTGCTGGTGTAAACTGTGGCTGAGAAGCGGTACGATCCTGAAAACACAACATGAAACAACCACGTTAAGGACTTATATTAGAAAGCCATGTGGTCTGGAGAAGGACAGGGGCTCTAATAACAAACAAGAGGAACCTCTCGTCCCGGGTGTTCACCTCCTTGTGAGCCAAAACCAAGACTGATAGCACCAAACAGGGGGAATAGTAAGGGGGATACACACCGCGTCCAGGCATTGTAGACAGGGTCTTTACCTTTGAGCTTGTGACCTCTGCTTCCCGAAGTCTCACCAGGAACGTTCCATGCTTTCTTATCTTCTGTATCCTTCACCTTGTTTTGTACAGCACAGTGATCTCTTCTCTTAACTTGTTCGTCCCCTCTCTTGACAAACCAAGAATATTACATAATTGAAGACAGCGCTCCTTAGGAAGTTTCATATACTGTATAAGTCCTTTATTCCTCCAGATAATGGCAGCAGCAACGTTTCCACCTGTCTGGGCGTCTTCAAACTAACAAATACCCTGGACACAGAAACTTACCGTGTTTCCCCGAAAATAACCTACCACAAAAATAAGCCCTAGCATGATTGTCCAGGCTTTTTGGAGTATACTTATCATATAAGCCCTGCTCCTAAAATAAGTCCTAGCTGTGATTCAATAAGAAACTGTCCAGGCAGCTGAAAACGTTAAAGAATGCAGCAGGACCCTTCATCAAAGAAATCAGACACTGTGTAGCCCTGGTACACAATACCAGGAGGATGAGTGGAGAGGTAACAGTTAAGGTCTCTTCATGACATCATGTACACTTCTGACACACCCAGCAGGGGTGTGGGAGGGAGTGATTTAGTCAGTCAGTGTCCGGACTTCAGAGTGAGAAGTCAGTTTCCTGTCCTTGGACAGAGTAGACGTGTCCAGTTTAAGTCTATCATCAGTTCAGAAAGTGGAGTCTGGTGTAGGTGTCTGTATACACCTTAGTCTAGTCAGAGCTGTGCCCCACTGGAAGAAAGACTGAACTATCTATTAAGAGACAAGCAAGGCGAAGGGCAAAGGGGAAGGAAGATAATTGGAAAAGTGCTTTTGACTTGGAAAAGTCCTGCACGTTGCAACCGGTTACTGGGGACCGAAGGATCACTATTGTACAGCATAGTGAAGAGAAAACCAGGAATCTACCGGACCCTAGGTCGCGGCAGACAAGCCCCTTTATAGTCAGAACGTAGCTGGAGTCAGGGGGTGTGAAGACTTTGAGTTGTGCACGACAAGAAAAGGATTCAGCTCCCTCGCAGGAAGGCTTCTAACACAAATTTGACTGGGCAGAACAGCTAAAGACTAGCTGGAATCATAGAGAGGATTACGCTTCAGGCTGGTCGTACTCAGCTTCATTGGAAAGTAAAGGAGGCCCCTAACTTGCTTATCTGTTGCCTCAAAGCTCATCCTCCATCAACCCATCAGCCTCCCTGGGACCTGCCTTATCATCCTGCAAGTAAAGGTATGGAAAGACGTTGACTGTGTGAGACTGAGTTATTATTGCATGCCTGCACAATCCTCACCTAACCACCGACCTGAGGGAAGAGTCCCACCTGTAGGGGACCCGACATCTAGCTGCCTCACCATCCCCTCAGAGATCTACAGCAGCGCTGGTACTAATTACCAGAATACTACAGGTGGCGTCACGAACTGTACATAAATCAATCCCCTGTAAATATATCCCCAACATACGCCAGACCGCCCGGGCCACAGACCGAGCCACAGCTACCTGTGACAAGAATCCCCATAGACTTCCATGGGCTCGGCTCTGAGTACCCCATTGCCCTGGTAACCCACAATTGTGGTGGCGGGTCGACACAAAAACTTGGCGTCACGAACAGGATCCGAAACTTGCAGCATTGCGAGCCCTGTGTGCCTGTGGAGTGTTTTGATGAAAAAGACTGTTGCTATTGTTTGGCGCTAAAATCCGCCATTTTGCCGCCATATTCGCGCCCTCAGGCGCTGGAGAAGAAGGTGGGCGGACCTGAAAAAGCGCGCAAAGTCTTGGACACGCCCCCAACCTGCACCCCAAACTGCATAGCAATCTGCGTCGCAAACCGCATCGCAAACTGCATAGCAATCTGCTTTGCAAACCGCATCGCGAACTGCATAGCAAACCGCATCGCAAACCGCATCGCAATCTGCATCGCAAACCGCATCGCAAACTGCATAGCAATCTGCATCACAATCCGCATAGCAAACTGCATCACAATCTGCATTGCAATCCGCATCGCAAATTGCATCGCAAAATAGAGCTGCAGGTCCTGCGACAGGAAGTGAACGCTCTGACATCAGAGCGCCTGCGACGAAGGTCCTGTTCCCACTGCGGTGCCTGTGAAGTAGCAGCATCTGAAACCGGTAGGCTCCGTTTAACCAAGGGGGCGCTAAGATGTCACAACAACCGGCTGACAGTGCGGCCCCGGCCGGAGTCCCCAATCCCGCACCGTCTGGTATTGTAGCGCCAGATGGGGGCGCAGGCCCTGCACCCAGTCCGGTAGTCCCGATCATGCCACTAACGCTCCCATATATGCCTGGGGCGAAATGGCTTCCCCAATACAGCGGTGAGCCAGGCACATTAGCAGGCTTCAAGCGGAAGTTATGCAGCATCCTAGAAATGTACTCCATGCCTGAGAGACAAAAAAGCTGCTGTGCTAATAGGGCAGCTAACTGGCGCTGCTGAGAGGGAAGTGGAGACTTGGGATACCGTTGATCAGGAGTCGGTGCCTGCGATCTTCCTTAAGCTACATGCCATATTTGAAGACCGCACAGAAACGGATCTCCGGATGGCCTTCTATCACTGTTCACAACAGCCAGGTGACAGCATCCGGGACTATGCTTGCCGACTACAGGGAGCCCTGAGAGCCCTCAAGCAAATTAACAATTTAAATGCTATCGACGAGAATAGAATGCTGAAAGAACAATTTATACAGGGATTGAGATCCCCAGAGGAACGCAGAACTGTAAATTGGTGGTCCTTAGATCATCCGGATGCTACCTTTGATGCCCTAAAGGACATGGCAATAAAAGGGCTGCGGCCCCTGGGCAAACCTGAGGTGTCCACCCAACATCATCAGGGTGAAGTCACTCTGGAACCGGCAGTAACCCCTGTTCCCCGCTAGTGGCAGAAACCAAAACGCAAGTGACACCTCCTAGTGAATTGGACTGTCTGCGCTCAGAGGTGCGCCAGCTGACTAAAAATCTGGCCGCTGTAATGAGTGCCCTACAGCTGCGGAAAGAGGAGGAAGGGAAGATCTTGTTAGCTGACTGCCCGGAGGATGTTCCGTGGATGCACCGGAGAAGAAAGAAGACGTCGCCCCCCCGGAGGAGGACAACGCCACCCCCAGGAGCAACCTCTGATCAACACCCTTCTCGTCGAGAGATCATCTGTTATCGCTGCAACCGGAAAGGTCATCTGTCTCCACAGTGTCCTTTAAACGGGCAGAACCTGGGTCCAAGGGCCAACACCCAGGAGAATACCCGTCAGGCCCCCTAGACTGGAACCGCAGGTATGTGGGCGGGCGACCCTACCTGTCTATTATTCTAGATGGTATTGCTGTTCCAGCATTGTTAGACACTGGGTCCCAGGTGACCCTCATACCTGATGCTCTATATACCAAGTACTGGTCAATGGACAGTCTTAAACCTCCGAGCCTTGACTTTACTGTGTATGCTTCTAATGGTCTTCCTGTAGAAGTACTCGGAACAAAATGTGTAGATGTAAAGGTGGGCAGAGAGGAGTTGAAAGACCAAGGGCTTCTGGTAGTAAAGACTGTAAATGAGGAGAACGGTTTAAATATCATTTTGGGTACTAACATTATCGGTAATTGTTTGGGAGAAGTTGTGTTCTTGCTCCAACAGCTCGCTGAGATTGCCCGACCAAGGCAGAGAGGAGTAATCCAAAGAGAGATCCGGGCCCTGGTGTGTCAGCAGCAAGCGAAGCTTACCGACGGCGAAATTGGTAATGTACGGGTCACTGACTCAGATCCTATTGTGATACCCCAATGAGTGAAATGATTATCTGGTGCAGGGCAGCCATAGGTCTGAGAGGACAGAATTACCAAGCTGTAGTAGAACCCCACCATTCAGAACATAGACCTACACTTATGACTGCTAGAGGAGTAGTAGAAGTGGTGAATGGAAGAGTACCGGTACGGCTTCTCAATTGGGGAGATGATGAGGTAAATTTACCCCGTTATGCAACCATTGCTAAACTACATGCTGTTGATAATAATTCTATTCTCCGGCTGAGTCCTTAGACTCCTGTCAAATAGCGGAGGACAATGACCCAGCAACCCAGGTGGCGGAATGGTGTCAGCAACTCCATGTTGGGACGGACACCACTCCCGCTCACCAGAAGCAAGGGGTATTACGGGTGGTGCAAGAGTACGCCCAAGTGTTTAGCAAAAATCCACTTGATTTTGGGACAATTAAGGGAGTACAACATCATATTCCTACAGGCAGTCATCCCCATCAAAGAGCGGTATAGGCCCATACCTCCAGCTCATTATCAGAAGGCTAAAGAAATGTTGAATGATATGAAGAAAGCTGGGGTGATAAGGGATAGTTGTAGTCCCTGGGCAGCCCCTCTAGTTCTGGTTAAAAAGAAAGATGGTAGTATGAGAATGTGTGTGGATTACAGGCAGGTGAACCGCATAACACACAAGGATGCATACCCGCTACCACGCATAGAGGAATCATTAGCTGCTCTGAAAACGGCTAACTACTTTTCTACCTTGATCTGACTAGTGGTTACTGGCAAGTGGCTGTGGCTGAGGAGGATCGTGAGAAAACGGCTTTCACCACCCCAATGGGGCTCTGTGAGTTCGACAGAATGCCGTTTGGGCTCAGTAGTGCCCCAGGAACATTTCAGAGAGTGATGGAAAACTGTCTGGGACATCTCAATTTTGAAACCGTGCTGCTATACCTAGACGACGTTATCGTGTATTCCAAGACATATGAGGACCATCTGAAGCACCTGGCAGAAGTGTTTGAGTCCCTGTCCAGGTACGGGATGAAGTTGAAACCCTCAAAATGCCATCTACTCAAGCAGAAGGTACAATACTTGGGGCACATCGTCAGTTCGGAAGGAGTAGCGCCGGACCCAGAGAAAGTCACTGCCATCCAGAAGTGGCCGGAGCCGAAAAACCTTAAGGAAGTGCGACAGTTCCTGGGACTAACGGGTTACTACAGGAGATTCGTGAAAGATTACACGAAGAAGGCAGCTCCTTTACAGGACCTCCTGGTAGGACAATCTTTAAAGAGCAGAAACCCTCCCTTTAATTGGGGTAAAGAACAGGCTGAAGCATTCCAAAAGATGAAAGAGATCCTGACAGGTGATGAGATCTTAACCTATCCTGATTACAGCCAACCGTTCCTGTTGTACACCGACGCCAGTAATGAAGGGTTGGGAGCCGTTCTCAGTCAGAAGCAGAATGGACAAGAAAAAGTCATCGCATATGCTAGCAGAAAACTCAGGCCAACTGAAAGGAATCCGGAAAATTATAGCAGCTTCAAGCTAGAGTTTCTGGCGCTGGTCTGGGCCATTACTGAAAGATTTAAGCACTATCTGGCCTCCAATAAGTTCACGGCGTACACAGACAACAACCCGTTAACGCACCTGGAAACCGCCAAGCTGGGTGCCATGGAGCAGCGATGGATGGCTCGGTTGTCCAATTATCAGTTTACTATCAAGTACCGGGCAGGTCGAAAGAATGCTAATGCTGATGCGTTGTCCCGAATGCCGCATGACTCTGACACGGAAGAAGAATCGGACGACCTGGAAGAAATTGAGCTACCTGCGTTCCATCGAAATGGGGTAGTCCACGAGCATCGAGTCCACAGAAAGCAGAAAGGTGCAACATTAAATCCTTTACCCCATCATAGTTGGAAAGAGACTCAGGACAGTGATCCAGTGGTCAGCCGCATCAAGGAGTTGTTAAGACAGGAAGGCTCCTCTCTGGAAAAGGATGCACCTATGTCAGCCAAGCTCCTGTGGAACGAGAAAAGCAGGTTGTTCCTATACCGTGAGAAGTTGTGCAGAAGATACGTCAACCCCAGAACCCATGAAATGGTCTGGCAAATCGTGGTCCCCAAGGCAGACGTCCCAATGGTGTTGGAAGCGTACCACGATCAAGCAGGACACTTTGGCTGGAGGAAGCTGGAGACCCTGTTGAGATGCCGGTTCTACTGGGTAGGGATGCGCAGCTCTGTCGAGAGGTGGTGTCGGAACTGTGGACCCTGTGGTCTCAGAAGAAAGGACTACGGTAGTCAAAAGGCCCCCCTGCAACCTATTCGGACGACTCGTCCCCTGGAGATTGTGGCCCTGGACCACGTCAAACTGTCGCCGAGTAGATCTGGATACTCATACGCCTTGACCATGGTGGACCATTACTCCAGATTTCTGGTAGTCGTTCCAGTGAAAGACCAGACCGCAGTGACGGCCGCGAAGACCTTTCAAGCAAGCTTCTGCAGACCGCATGGGTATCCCGAGCAAGTCTTAACCGATCAGGGACCTGCTTTCGAAGCTGATTTATTCAAGGAATTCTGTCATATGTATGGGTGCAAGAAAATAAGAACAACACCATATCACCTCAAACCAACGGTCTTTGTGAAAAGATGAACCATATTGTCCTTGACTTGTTGAGATCCATACCGTTGGAAGACAGGAATCGATGGCCGGATTTACTACCTGATTTGGTTGATTTGTACAACCATATACCTGTAAGCTCAACTAACTGCACTCCAGCCTATCTTATGAGAGCAAGGCCCGGAAAACTACCAATGGATTTAGAACTTGGAGTGGTAGAACCGGAGGCAGACGACGCTGTTGAAAACTGGGACGTCAATCGGCAAGAGCAATACAGAAGAGTACAAATCTGTGTGGAGGAAAGTCTCAATAAGGCACGGGAGAAACAGGAAGATGTTTACAACCGAAATGCTCCTGCCAAGCCTCTGATGCCTGGAGAGGTAGTATTAAAAAGAAAAGAAAGATGCACAAACTGGATAATCAGTGGGAGCAAGAACCCTACGTCATACAAGATTCTAAATACGACAACAGAAAAGTCTGTGTCGTCAGTAAAGACGGAGGAAGAACAACAACCACTGTGTCCAGAGATCATTTGAAGTTGTGTCCAGAACACTTAAAGAGTTGTGAAAAGAACCCTGTCCTCAATCAAAGAGAAAGAAAGGAAGAGGTCATCCACACCGATCTGGGAGATTTTCCTGCGGATTGGCCCCGACTGGGAGATGCTGTGATAATTCCAGTGTTGCAGTTTTATCAGCCACAAGAGGAAGTTCTACCTCCAGTTGTGCCTGTGGTGCCAGTTGAGCCCGCTCAGGAGTTACCCATCCCAGCAACACCTCAACCTGTGGAACCTCAAGATGGATCATCTGAAGCAGCGCCCCATACTATGGGATCTCCTGGTGAAGCTGACTCACACCGCCCAGCCATCAGTACACTTGCCAGATCCATAGAAAGGTTAAGGCAGTTCTATAGTTTGCCGTTACGCAGTGCAGACAGATCGCAACTTGTAATACCTGAAACTACACCACGTAGATCAGAAAGAATCACAAAAGGGAAATTACCCATTAGATATCAACAGTGATTATAACGAATTTATGTGAATATATTGTGAAAAGTCTATATATATATATGTGTTTTTCCCTATTATGTCTTCGTTTAACAATGGACTCAGAGGCTGAGGATTGAGCCAGCCCAAAAACTGTATCCTGTACATAGTTGCACTAAAGTGCCTTCTTAATGGTTTCACATGAACCCTTGACTCACCTCTGAACCAAAAACCCGTGTGGTGTGGCACTGAGTGAGGTCTGCATTTGGATGTCCTGCAGCCCACCCAGGACCCACGTTGAAGGTTTGGTGCGGGTCCTTCACAAGTATCTTGTATATATATTTATTAAATGCTACTTGATACTTTTGTATTTCTATATGTAAAATGTTATTGTTCGTAACGTTCAAGGTGTTCTCACCTCCCGGATGGGAAGATGTTATTGTTTCAATGTTTATTGCATAAACAAAAATGTCTCTTTATATTTTACAGCCCGGGAGTGCTGTCATTTACCATGGGGGAATGTGTAGCCCTGGTACACAATACCAGGAGGATGAGTGGAGAGGTAACAGTTAAGGTCTCTTCATGACATCATGTACACTTCTGACACACCCAGCAGGGGTGTGGGAGGGAGTGATTTAGTCAGTCAGTGTCCGGACTTCAGAGTGAGAAGTCAGTTTCCTGTCCTTGGACAGAGTAGACGTGTCCAGTTTAAGTCTATCATCAGTTCAGAAAGTGGAGTCTGGTGTAGGTGTCTGTATACACCTTAGTCTAGTCAGAGCTGTGCCCCACTGGAAGAAAGACTGAACTATCTATTAAGAGACAAGCAAGGCGAAGGGCAAAGGGGAAGGAAGATAATTGGAAAAGTGCTTTTGACTTGGAAAAGTCCTGCACGTTGCAACCGGTTACTGGGGACCGAAGGATCACTATTGTACAGCATAGTGAAGAGAAAACCAGGAATCTACCGGACCCTAGGTCGCGGCAGACAAGCCCCTTTATAGTCAGAACGTAGCTGGAGTCAGGGGGTGTGAAGACTTTGAGTTGTGCACGACAAGAAAAGGATTCAGCTCCCTCGCAGGAAGGCTTCTAACACAAATTTGACTGGGCAGAACAGCTAAAGACTAGCTGGAATCATAGAGAGGATTACGCTTCAGGCTGGTCGTACTCAGCTTCATTGGAAAGTAAAGGAGGCCCCTAACTTGCTTATCTGTTGCCTCAAAGCTCATCCTCCATCAACCCCATCAGCCTCCCTGGGACCTGCCTTATCATCCTGCAAGTAAAGGTATGGAAAGACGTTGACTGTGTGAGACTGAGTTATTATTGCATGCCTGCACAATCCTCACCTAACCACCGACCTGAGGGAAGAGTCCCACCTGTAGGGGACCCGACATCTAGCTGCCTCACCATCCCCTCAGAGATCTACAGCAGCGCTGGTACTAATTACCAGAATACTACAGGTGGCGTCACGAACTGTACATAAATCAATCCCCTGTAAATATATCCCCAACATACGCCAGACCGCCCGGGCCACAGACCGAGCCACAGCTACCTGTGACAAGAATCCCCATAGACTTCCATGGGCTCGGCTCTGAGTACCCCATTGCCCTGGTAACCCACAATTGTGGTGGCGGGTCGACACAACACCCCAAAAAGAAAGCAGACACCCTCAAAAGAATAGCACTCCCCAGACCCCAAATACTTAGAGTTGGCCAGTGCTGATGGTGGATGGGCTCTCACACAGAGATCTACGTCACTGTCAGGTCCCTCGCCGTTCCAGGTGCATTGCACTGCAGGTGCAGATCGAGTGCCAGTATCACTCCGCTCCTCATCGTGAGCGTTCTTTCTGCATCTGGTCACCGGGGAGACAATCGCCGTCAGTAGGACCAGACAGTGATGCAGATTTGTGTGTGATGTTGGCCATTTAAACCATACAAATATGGTATGTACCCACAACTATAGGACTAGTATATAAGGTTCTGCACCATGAGAACAGCAGATCAGATAAGAAAATATGCAGCTGAACCTGTAATAGGATTAACACAAAATGTATTAATAAAATTTGGATAAAATACAATTTATTAAAAAAATGCTAATTAAAATATAAATATATCAATTACCAGTAGATGGCACCACATAACAACAAATAATTCATCACATAATAAGACCTACAATCTCCGAAAGGAATCTATACAACATCTATTTATCATATACAGTACATGTTAGGGAAAATTCCTTCTGGAAATTGTAGGTTTTCTCATCTGATGAATGCTCCACTCAGGGTCACTCTGGTAATTTATATGTTCATACCTTTCCCCATTTATTTGTTATGTGGTGCCATTTAACGGCGAATTGATAGATTTATATTTTAATTTGCATTTTTCAATAAATTGTATTTTATCTAAATTTTGTTAATAAAATTTTCTTTTGGGGATTGTTGTTCATGAACTATGAGACATCCCTGAATATAAGCCCTAGAGCATCTTTCGAAGCAAACAATAATATAAGCTCCTGTCTTATTTTTGTAGAAACGCGGTATATCCACCTAGCAGCAAGAATTAACCAATCACAATGGAGACACGTCCAGATTGTAAAATGTACAAGTCCATGTTACTAACCAAAATAAAAGTAAATGAATCTTCATGTGGAGAAATAAATGCCCTCATGCAGCCCCACATAAGAACACTGCAACCACAAGGTCTCATTGTAGGCACCATGCGGTTTTCTTTCTACTTCTCACCTTTGTGTTGACGCTATACAGTTTTGAAGCCATCAGTTCCAAAAACGTGTATCTTGGTCTCATCACTCCAGAGTATAGAGGGCCAGAGACCTTCATAATTTTCAGCATGTGACCTGAATTGTAGGCCAGCATTTCAGTGAAGCTTTAGGAGAAGCTTCCTCAGTGGACGACACCCATGCATGCCAGTCATCTGCAGTGTAGGCCGTGTATTGTCATGAGAAACATACACCCCAGTTTGGTTTTCTTCTTCTCTCGGTAACTGCAGTAAACTTACATATGGATTTTCTTCAGCCCTTCTTATCAGTATACTCTCCTGTTTAGGTGTCAACCTCCAGGGTCAGCCTGGACTTCTGTATGAGATGGTTGCACTTCCATCTTTATTACACTTTTGTAGTAATTTATTTCAATTAATTAATTTAAATTATTTTCTTTCTTAGGTCTTGTCACATTTCTCTTCCATGTGGTGCCATTGCTGACAGAGTGAAATGGCAAGGTATTTTCTTTGATAAGTGCAATCTTTTCTAGTCATCTGTCTGTTGGACACCTGTGCAATGAATAATTAGACTTACCTGTGGTTGAATTCTTGTTAATCAGAATTTTGTAGTATAAAATTTTGCTTTGCTTCTAAGTTTTTCATTGGGGTGTACTCATTTTTACAACATTTATTTGAAAGAATTTCTTAGGAACCTTACTTTTGGGGGTGTTCAAAATAGCAAATGTCATTAGCAATTAAAGGCTAACATTTGTGGGATTATTTTCTAGCATGGTATCTCATTGAAAATTTTTATTCTGAAAAGAAACTAAAGGTTTTCTGACACTTCTGTTGGGGTGTTCTCATTATGCTGATCACTGTATCTGCTGTATCCACAGAATATGCCACATATGTATAGCAGATCTGAATCCCACCTATAGTTCCAGCGTATATCTTAAGTAGAGACCCTACCATCCAATCTAGGATATTGTCATGCTGAGCTGTCAGTGTACATGTTTGATATTTTTTCCCTGTGTTATTTCTCATTATTACACATAAATTAATGTATGGTCATCTAAGGTTTGATTTCTTTGCCTATTTGGATTGGATGGATTGTTACTGACATCTGGGTAGATTTCATGTCATTAGTGTCACAAATCCTTCTAGCAGTGTCTGTATGCAGTGAATGACTGTACTTCACTCTAATCTAGGACAGGGGAGATATTGAGCTGTCAGTATGGTGATGGAAAGCTCATCTGTGCAAACGGATGCTATGAAGTGCAGAGCTGTCAGTGTTTGAGTGACATTTTAGCCATCCCGTCAGAGCCATGGTGAATCTCCTGTTCAGAGTAATTACCTGGCTATGTAGCCAGCTCTCTGCTTTATATTGCTGCCAATTGTTGCTTTGCTCAAGAGGTGTGAATGTTTGCCCTGTACTCTGTGTTGTATTCTGATCTTTGTCTCTCGATCTTGGATTTATCTTTGACCTTGCTTTTGCCTAGCCCTTTTTGTTGTGATCCACTGCCATTTTTAAATTCTGACCCCGAATTTTGACCTGACTACTCTTTTTCTCATCCCACTGTCTATGACATACCTTTCTGTGCATCCTCCAGGGTACATGTGGCACCAAGCGCAGCTGGGCTACACATCCGGCCACATTCAGAGTTTCTCCTCTGCTGCAGATGTTCATATAGTCTGTGATCATTATGTCAGCGCTGGTTTATACCTGACTGGTTTATACAATGATCTGTACAGAAATAATCTATTCCCAGAGGAAGAAGAGAAGACAGAAATAATCACTGAGCGCTCTGCTAATTCTCTGCACCTTCATCTACACAACATTGTAATACAGCGACATAATGGGGGATGAGGGAGAGGTTTTTGTACGGACTCTGTATCACTGTGTGAGAGGAAGCTCTGCACCTGCTACAGTAATAATCTGCTGCATCGTCCTCTGTCGCTCCTCGGATTGTAAGAGTGAAACTAGTTCCAGTTCCAGATCCAGTGAATCTCTCTGGGATTCCGGATTGTCGTGTATTTGCAAAATAAATGAGAAGTTTTGGAGGCTGCCCGGGCTTCTGTTGGTACCAGGATAGGAGATCTTTTGATATTGCACTGTAATAGACACTTTCACTGGATTTACATGAGACGGTGACTGTGTCTCCCGGTGACACCGACAGATAATCCGGAGTCTGAGTCATCACAATCTCTCCACAGGAAACTGGGAGCAGAAGAGAAGAGATAATGGTGACAATCAGTGATATAATGACGTGTGCTCCTTCTCCTCTTACTACATGTATACAGCCGTGTCCTGTATACTCTCCTCTACCCCACATAGTATAACCTCACCGGACATTACCTTGTATGTACAGATACAGCACACAGAGCAGAGATCTCAGGGGAACCATCGTCATTGCTCTGGACGCTCACAGACACCGATCATTGGTCTCATGTCTTATTTATATCACAAGAAATCTACAGGGAAATCGTCTGAGATTATGTAACAGGAAACAGGCAAATCACCGGATTATACGAGATTACATCATCTGCTGCTGTCATGGGCTGATGATCAGTGATATAAATAATGGTGGGTTTAATCCTGTCCACAGATATCACAGGTAACAATCTGACCATCTCATCAGTAATATTCTACATGGAGAAGTTTCCTGATCTGTGTATTTCGCTCCGTGTTGGATCAGTATGAGTGTAAGGGACCCTTCATGATGAGGTTCACCTCGCGATCACAAAGCCCCTGAACGTTTGTCACCTGGTGCCGGGCTGTTGACCCCTTTTCAGGCCACAAGTGGTTTGATGATAAAGGACATAAAAAATACACGATGAATCATTGAGTTCAGAGTCCGATGTAAAAAGATAAAATCATCTTTACTGTAATTCATTAACTAGAACTGTAACAATCGATAGCAGGAAACACCTTAGGTACAACTCTTCTGTACCACACAGTGGTCTTCTTCTTATAAGTAACACATGGCATTACGATGGTACAATCTGATATTATACACAAGTGTCATGCTTTCTATCTCTGGCCTTCACCTGTCCTCCACTACAGCTGTACCTTCTCATTCATCTGCCACGGCCCCAATCCTTTTGGTCTCCAGAATGACATACCCACACCAGCTTGAAAAGGCAAAGTCTTGTTAACTAACAAACACGCTCAAATACAAGGAATAATATGTT
Organism: Oophaga sylvatica; assembly: GCA_033576555.1. Classification (NCBI taxonomy): domain Eukaryota; kingdom Metazoa; phylum Chordata; class Amphibia; order Anura; family Dendrobatidae; genus Oophaga; species Oophaga sylvatica. The sequence goes on along the minus strand of JARQOD010000001.1, from coordinate 18,452,738 downwards.
ACACACTTTCCTTTGTCTACATTCACATACAACGGCACTTTCTCAGTGATCATGGACCAGACGCAGTTATTGCAATACAGATCAATACAGAGTGGCTCAGCCCTAAGGGTAACTTTATTTCCATGGAGCCTAGACATAAGGGAGCTCCTGCTCAAGCTTACTGTTCCGCTACCGGACTATCCTGGATGCACCTTATAGACAAGGCTGTCCAAAGTCCCAGATCATTACTACTGCACTGCAGCGGGAAAAGGATAGAGTCCGCTTACTGGCCTGATTAAAGTGAACTGTCATGTAGCTTGTCCCTGTTTTACCTATTCCCTTGTATTTGCCACACACAGCCGGCTTCTTCTTCTTGCTAATACTCCTCCTGCTCTTTCCGTCTTCTCTTACTATCTCACTAGATCTCCCACTACCCAGAGATCCCCAAATCCTCCTCCCCAACATGGGCCAGCCTTACAATTAACCATTTTCCAAACAACCAGGAACTGTGGCCAAGAAGAATAACTATAAAACATCACTGCCATCAAACAGCCATACAATTACTTTACACATAACCATATATTGTATTACATTATAATAGATCACAATGGTCATAGAGGGGAGCAGGAACCGTTCACAACCCACTCACAATAGCAAAATATATATATTTTGTGTGTGAATGGCACAGAAATGACATTATTATACAAACAAATATAAAAAGAGACATTTAAAGCCAATCGTCATATAATGTAAAAGTGAAATAAACAAAAAAGGGGAGTAATAAAAAATTAAATAAAACAATTTGGGGACCTGAAATAATGGAATTGAACAATAGTGAAGGGTATGTGACGTAAAATGGATAAAATAAATAGAATGAAGGAAAAAAAAGAAAATTAAAATTAATTGTAGTGGAAGTGAAAAAAAATGTAATAATTAGGAAAAAAGTGAAAACAATAAAATGATATCCAGTGAATATTACTTAGACCACATTCACACGTTCAGTATTTGGTCAGTATTTTACTCCAGTGTTTTTAAGCTAAAACCAGGAGTGGGTGATAGATACAGAAGTGGTGACGAGTTTCTATTATACTTTTCCTCTGATTGTTCCTCTCCTGGTTTTGACTTACAAATATTGATGTAAAATACTGACCAAATACTGAACGTGTGAACGGTCACCAACACATTTTAGGTGAATACACTGTGGATACCTCCGTTTGGTTTGATTTTATCATATTTTGTATGTTTGGCCATATTTTAATGGTAGTTATGAAAGGTTATGTTTTATTCATCGTACTTATTGCTGTATTTTACTGTCAGTTGTAATTATTTGCAGATTATCTGATATTTGCTGCCTTGAATTGATTTTTGGAATTCTAGCATTGTTTTCAAGATGTTTTTTAGATCATTCATCATGCTGGATAAATGTCTGCTCTTTATGGTATGGGACAATATAATATGTCATTTTTTATTGCGTTATTACCTTTATGAAACTTTGTATGGAAAATATTTTTTTTTACTTGTGTATTTTTTCAAATCGTTTTTACTCCCTGTAAAGGTCTTGAGCATACTTCTGTACTGCAATGTAATATTATTACGGCACATAGTGCCGACATATACCGCAGCGCTGTACAGAGATAGTCCCCAGTCCCCGTCCTCTATGGGGCTCACAATCTTGTCCTTTATTCCTCCTCTATGTCTCGTCCTATACACACGGTTATGTGGAGCTCAGCGTTGTGTCACGTCTCTATAAATCCCATTTTCAGGGCTCAGTCTCTGGTCGTCAGATATTTAATAGAGACGTCGTCTCCCTGTTCTCATTCTCTGCAGTTTTATTCTGTAAATTAAGTGTCAGTTGTAGGAAATCAGTGATTACTATAAAGTCTTATTCTGTTTTATTCTCATCCAATTTATTAACAAAGAAGAAACTTCAATAAAGCAAAAACTCCAATTTATATCCACAGCTCCTATGTAGATCTGTGTATAGTGATATCACAGTCTATATTCCTCTCCAGGGGTTAATGGAACATTTCATATTATATCTGTATTATATCCAGTGTCAGCTATTGTCCGGTATCAGCCAGGGGCAGAAAAGCATGATGGGAGCGATCAGACATCATAACAGGAAATTCTGTGTGATCATCACCTGCAGTGTTATATTTATATCTATATCACGTCTCACTGCTTCTTCTATGGAGGAAATGAGGACGGAGGTTTTTGTACGGCTCTGTATCACTGTGTGAAAGGATAACTATAACCCTGCTGACAGTAATAATCTGCTGCATCGTCCTCTGTCGCTCCTCGGATTGTAAGAGTGAAATCAGTTCCATATCCCGATCCAGGGAACCGGTCTGGGACTCCTGTATATCGGCTGCTTGTATCATAGATGAGAGTGCTGGACGTTGTCCTGATTTCTGTTGGTACCAGTTTAAGTTGCTAAATACATTACTACTGGTTAGTGTTGAGCGATATTGCTCGATATCTAAAAATATCGTATCGAAATTGTATCGCCGATATCACTAAATATCGGCGATATCCGATTTCGATACCGGAAGTCCCATGTAAGTCTATGGGAACAAAATATCGCAACTAAAAAAAACCTTTATTTCCTTGTAAACACTAAATATACACACATAGAATACATATATATATATATATACATGTCATTGTGACATATATATATACATATATGTATAGTTTATACACTTATACATAGTAAAATATCCTCTGATTCAATTGCCGGGTAAAGCCGGCTTCTGTGAAAAGACAGAAGCACCCGACATGAAATGACACTTGGTGTACATAGGGTTAACCACGTCTTTTCATGTCGTTTGCTATCTGATTTGCACAAACAATTAAATCAGTCTATAGGTACTGCCACACTAAACAATCCCGCTAGCGATCACGATAACGACACATACTAATGCGATCGCTAGCGGGATTGTTTCTATATCGCTAAGTGCGGCCACATTTAGCGATATAGTTAACGACGCTATCGCCGTTAGCGATCTTCTTAACGACTTTAGCGGTACAAAAGTACCGCTAAATCGCTAAGAAAAGGTGCCACACTAGCGATATATACTTACCCAGCGGGAGCGCCGACGAGAAAATAGGGTCCGGAACGATTCCAGCGACGAGCGAGATCACAGCAGGAAGCTCGTCGCTGGCAGTGCCGCACTGAACAACATCGCTAACGGGATCGCTAAATAGTGACGTTTTTTAGCGATCCCGTTAGCGATATTGTTTAGTGTGGCATACCCTCTAGTGTGCAAAATTTCACACCTAATTAATTAAAGGTGTAAATTCGTTGTAAAAATAACGGACTTTTTTGCTACGAATTTACACCTTTAATTAACCCCTACAGGTGTGAAATTTTGCACACATAGACTGATTTAATTGTTTGTGCAAATCAGATAGCAAAGGACATGGTTAACCCTATGTACACCAAGTGTCATTTCATGTCGGGTTCTGCATTTTCACAAAAGCCGGCAATTGAATTAGCGGCTATTATACTATGTAGAAGTGTATGAACTATAAATATATATATATATATATATATATATATGTGTCACAAACTCAATGACATGTATATATATATATATATGAGGTGTAAAATTGCTGAAAAAAAATGCGTGGGCTCCCGCCCTATTTTCGCAACCAGACAGACAAAGTCAGTGAGTGGGGGCAGATAATAATAGCCCAGAGAGGGACCGTTATTTTTGCCCCCCCCCCCGGCTACTAACATCTGCCCCAGACACCCCAGAAAGGGCAAATCTCTAATTAGATTTGCCCTTTCTGGCACTTTGCCCGTCTATTCCCATTGCCCTGTAGCGGTGGCGAATGGGTTAATAAGGGGTTAAAATGACCTTGCAATTGAAAGGTCACTTTAAGCCAGGTTAATAATTGAGAGCTGTCAATTAGACAACTATCAATTATTAATCCTATTGTATGAAAGAAAAATCAAACACACACACTTTAATAAAAAAGAAGTTTAATGAAATAATCACACAGTTTTTGACCATATTTTATTTTCCTGCTAAAACCATTTCCTGTAATAAAAATAAAATAATAAAGCAAAATTATTCTTACCAATCCGATGTACAGTCAGGTCCCACGGTGTAATCCTTCAGAAAGGGTTAATGTTTACTGCAGGGACCGCAGCTAATGCTGCAGCCTCACAGTAAACCCCCAAATGAATGAGTTCCTCTCCTGGCTGACAGGAGAGGAAGTGGAAAGCTTAATTGATTGCTTTCCACTTTCACTTCAGGTCAGCCAGGGACACAATCAGTGACGTCAGAGGGAACTGGTTAACAAAAATAGGGATCCCTTGAAAAAAATTGGCGTGGGGTCCCCCTATTTTTGTTAACCAGCCAGATGAAGCAGACCGCTGAGGCCTGGATTTTCAGGCTGTTAAGGAGCCAAGATCCATGGACCTTGCCAGCCTGATAATACAGGCCACAGCAGTCTGCATATCTTGGCTGATTAACAAAAATAGGGGATCCCTCGAAAAAAATGGCGTGGGGTCCCCCCTATTTTTGTTAACCAGCCATGTATGTAAGCAGACTGCGCTGCAGGCCTGATTATTGCGGCATGGGATTAAAGGAGCCAAGAGCTCCATGGATCTGGCCTTGCCAGCCTGATAATACCAGGCCACAGCAGTCTGCATATCTTGGCTGATTAACAAAAATAGGGGATCCCCTCTGGGGCCCCTATGAACACCAATAAGATAGGGCGGCTGGAAGTTTAGGGGTAATCCCCACCTATTTTGGTGGTTAATCTCAGGGGCCGTAAAGTAAAATGCAGACTGCTGCGGCCTGGTATTAAAAGACTGTCAAGGCCATGGATATTTGGCCCTCAACAGCCTGATAATACCAGGCTACAGCAGCCCCACATTTGGCGCATCAAAAGATGTGCCAATTGTGGCACTTTACCCGGCTCTTCCCACTGCCCTGTAGCGGTGGCAAGCGGGTAATAAGGGGTTAATGTCACCGTTGATTGCACGGTGACAATAAGCCCGGTTAATAATGGAAGGCGTCAATAAGACATCGATCCATTATTAATCCCAAAGTTATTAAATGTATAAAAAAAGACACAGCAAGAAAAAGTATTTTAATGAAATAAAAGAGACAACACAGTTTTCATTAATTTTATTGTACTCTCATTCCTGCGACGCCATCGATCTCCTGTAAAAAAGAAAAAAACAAACCAACAGTATACCACCTGTCCGACGCAGTCCATAGTAACGACAGTCCCACGACGATCCAGCTCTGCTACATCGCAATGACAGGCAGAGCCTGACATCCGCGCAGCACAGCTGCTTACCAGCTTCCCCGGCGTGACGTCATCGACTGACTGCTTTACGGCCGGGATTACCCAGCAGTCACTGCAGTTATCGCGAGAAACTGCATGTGACCGCCGGGGAAAGATGATGGCGGCCATGAAGCAGTCCAGCCATGACCGCCGGAGATCTTCTGCCAGGTAAGTGCCGCTGACTCCTGACAGACCCGACCGACGGACACTGACAGTGACAGACCCGACCGACGGACACGGACAGTGACAGTGACAAATCCGATTCCGGTATTCGATAAGACGAAAATATCGAAACGAATTATCGAAAGGCCGATAGAGCTAATATCGGCCGATACCCGATATTTGCAGTATCGTATCGCTCAACACTACTACTGGTATTACATGAGATGGTGACTGTTTCTCCCGGGGACACAGTGATGAGATCTGGAGATTGGGTCAGTACAATCTGTGCACAGGAGTCTAAGGAATGATAAAGAAAACATAAGTGTTAGTGTTAATGTCGCCTCATTGTGCTGCTCTCTACTACTGTCCTGTCCATCATCTCATGGACCTCTCACCATGGATGAGAAGAAGAATTACACCCAGCACAACTCCCTGTAAACCCATCGTCATCTCCCTGGACTGATGGCCACAGACTATAGAGATGTCACCTGCACAATGTCTCCTATATACCAGCTGTAATCACTGGAGGAGACGTCCCCTGAGAGCAGAGATGTAAAGCAGGAGACATGTAAATTGTGCCGTGTGTCAGCGATCAGTGATCTGGATCTGACTGCAATCAGGGATCTCCTACAGAAGAGATCTAATCCCCGATCATTATCCTGAGATCATTGACCATCAGTGATGTCCTGATTGTTCTCAGACATCAGAAATGTGATTATTTTTATGTATTTTATTTGTTTTATCTGTAAGTTAAGAATAAATCCTTGTGCGTCTTATTGGACTTTTCCAGCTTTGTGATATTGCAGCTGATGGAAGAATAGAGACCGAAGACAACAGATCACCGGGAACGTGAAATGCAGAATTCCCGACTTCACAGAAAACAGAAGACTTTCACTGGATTTACATGAGACGGTGACTGTGTCTCCCGGTGACACCGACAGATAATCCGGAGTCTGAGTCATCACAATCTCTCCACAGGAAACTGGGAGCAGAAGAGAAGAGATAATGGTGACAATCAGTGATATAATGGCGTGTGCTCCTTCTCCTCTTACTACATGTATACAGCCGTGTCCTGTATACTCTCCTCTACCCCACATAGTATAACCTCACCGGACATTACCTTGTATGTACAGATACAGCACACAGAGCAGAGATCTCAAGGGAACCATCGTCATTGCTCTGGACGCTCACAGACACCGATCATTGGTCTCATGTCTTATTTATATCACAAGAAATCTACAGGGAAATCGTCTGAGATTATGTAACAGGAAACAGGCAAATCACCGGATTATACGAGATTACATCATCTGCTGCTGTCATGGGCTGATGATCAGTGATATAAACAATGGTGGGTTTAATCCTGTCCACAGATATCACAGGTAACAATCTAACCCATCTCATCAGTAATATTCTACATGTAGAAGTTTCCTGATCTGTGTATTTCGCTCAGTGTTGGATCAGTATGAGTGTATGGGACCCTTCATGATGAGGTTTCACCTCGCGATCACAAAGGCCCTGAACGTTTGTCACCTGGTGTCGGGCTGTTGACCCCTTTTCAGGCCACAAGTGGTTTGATGATAAAGGACATAAAAAATACATGACGAATCATTGAGTTCAGAGTCCGATGTAAAAAGATAAAATCATCTTTTTCTGTAATTCCTTAACTAGAACTGTAACAATCGATAGCAGGAAACACCTTAGGTACAACTCTTCTGTACCACACAGTGGTCTTCTTCTTATAAGTAACTAGTGTTGAGCATTCCGATACCGCAAGTATCGGGTATCGGCCGATATTCGCGTTATCGGAATTCCGATACTTAATTCCGATACTTTTTCAATATCGTATACCGGAATCGGAAGTTCCCATAATTCTTTGAGAGGCAATGTGATTTTAGTCAGCCAATGAGGAATCCTACGAAGTGTGGGCACATCCTGTAATGCTGCGGTCATCTTAACTAATGGCATGGCTGTGATTGGCTGCTGAAATGATGTCAGAATGCACTATAAAAGGCGCCGCCGCCATTTTAGCGTCACTGTGCTGTGAATTCAGATAGGGACAGAACGCTACTCTGCTGACTCTGAGGGACAGTTAGAGATTGCGATTTAGTGTTACTGTGCTGTAGGCAGGCTAGCACCAACCGCTGTGTAAAGCTTCCTTTTGCCTGCAGTGTTGTTTTAACAGCTCTGCAAGGTGTGTGTGAGTGCAGGTGACGCTGCAGTTTGCTCTGCATCCAACGCTGTCTGTAGGCATCTGCACGTGTCACTCACAGACTCTTTTTTTTTTCTTCAGTGTAATTCTTGCAGCTCCATGCAATTTAACTATTAGTGTGACGCGCTTCCATCCGTATCCAATACATTGGTTGCAAACACTATAGAAGTAGACAAAGGAGTAGCCTTTCACAGATTGTGGACAGTTGTGTTTCAGTGTTCACTTCAGTCTGTGTTTTTTATTTTTGGAGTGCATATCACGCTCCAGTTACTTGTTCAAGCACTGCTGCTTGTACTCTGCTGAGCGTGTCTCAGTGGCTCATCCTTTTCATTTTTCTCCAACTGGTGCTTCTCCATTATATTTGAAAAAAATCTAATCTATTACTGTGACGCGCTTCCATCCGTATACAATACATTGGTTGCAAACACTATAAAAGTAGACAAAGGAGTAGCCTTTCACAGATTGTGAATAGTTGTGTTTCAGTGTTCACTGCAGTCTGTGAGGTATTTTTTTTTTTTTTTTAAATGCAGATCACGCTCCATTTACTTCTTCAACCACCGCTGCGTGTACTCTGCTGAGTGTCTGTCACTGGCTCATCCTTGTCATTTTTCTAAAATTGGTGCTGCTTTATTTATTTAAAATAATTCAAATCTATTACAGTGACGTGCTTCCATCCGTATACAATACATTGGTTGCAAACAATATAGAAGTACACAAACGGGCCTTTCACAGCTACTGAACATGGGTTTTTAATTTTTAACTAAAATATGTATTTTTTCAAATGACACAAATATAAGTAATGTTGAAGAGGAATAGTCCTACATCCATTGTTTGCACAATATTACAGGTGTACATCATGTCCCTTAATCAACAATGTATTATTATATTTACTTGTATGCTTTTATTTAAAAGCCAAGAACACAGAAGGATAACCTTCGCACTGCAGCTGTTGTCAAAGTTCAACCCACATTATGCACTTCCAACATTGCAGCATTTGAGGCATGATGTGAGTTGGATTTGTCAAAGTTATGGAGTGAGAAGGTTCACCATCAGTACCCTATATCATAAGTATGCTTTTGTGTTAGCATTTGTGTTAGACATGTGGATATCTGCCATAATATGTCACAATTATTTAGTTACAGATTTGTTACCAACACTAATCATTGAATGGTTTTATAAATTTGACGTTTCACTTGTTTACAGCTTAGAAATAAGGGTGTAGCCTGATATCTATGTGTAGCACTAGCCACTTTAACATGTCATGTTTTTTTCAACATGTGTAGCTAGGTAGCAGTAATTTTTGCCGGACACACAGCAGGGGAACAGCAGGCGTTACTGAACCCCACAAACACATCATCGATTGTTTTGATCTGTGCATCCAACACTTCTGAGCCCAGGGTCAAGGAGGGTGTAGCCTGAGGCCTAGTATGAGATGTTTGAACTTTAATTTGAACTTTAATTTGGAGTTAGCAGCATTAATTTTTGTCAGACACGCAGCAGGGGAACAGCAGGCGTTACTGAACCCCACTATCACTATAGCTTGTGTATTGGTCTGTGGACACGACACTTCTGAGCAGCAACTGGCAGTGTTGTAGCCCAGGGAGTATAGCTCAGGTGGTAGAAAGATGAACATAACAGGAGACATGGAAAACGTTGCCAACCAGTTAGTTAATCTGAAACCGGACAGGCAAATTCAGGCGAGATCCATGCCTAGTTAATTTTCAGAAAAGTAAGCCGTTCTACATTATCGGAGGATAGTCGCATGCAACGGTCTGTTAGTACACCACCTGCAGCAGTAAAGACGCGCTCCGATAATACACTGGCAGCAGGGCAAGCCAGCACCTCCAATGCATACTGGCTAAGCTCTGGCCATGTATCCAGCTTAGAGACACAAAACTTGAATGGGGAAGAGCCATCTGGGAGTACACTGAGAGGGCAAGACATGTAGTCTGTCACCATCTTACGGAAATGTTGCCTCCTGCTGACTGGAGCCGTCTCGGATGGTGTAGACATTGGTGGCGCTGCCACAAAACTTCGACACATTTGGAACATACTGTTCTTGCCCTGTGCAGAGGCGCTGCTTGTGCTCCCTCTTGTTGCAGAGCTGTCTCCACTGCCTCAACGCACAGAGCTGCTTTGTAAAGCAGTAGCAGCAGCGCTCTCGGCTGGAATGGAGAACATTATGGATTGCACCAGTGTGTCTTGGTACTTCCGCATTTTACACTCCCGGTTCAACGGTGTGATGAGGCTTTGTAAGTTGTCCCGGTAGCGAGGGTCTAGGAGGGTGTACACCCAATAATCAGACGTGGTGTGAATGTGTTCGATGCGGCGGTCGTTTCTCAGCCACTGCAGCATGAAATCAACCATGTGCTGCAGACTCCCAACTGGCCAAGAAACGTTGTCCCCTGCAAGAGGCGTCATCTCTGCCTGCTGTGCATCACCCCACCCTTGGTCTACATACTGACTAGAGCATTGTCTACCTCCCTCTGGAGCGATGTCTTCCTCCTCCATTGACTCCTCCTCATCCTCCTCACAAAGTCCTTCAAATACATATAAATTTACAAAATTTAAAACTCAAAATTTAAAAACTTTGTATCATAATTCTGTAACATCAGTTTATGGAAACACAATAGCATTACAAAAGGATAGACAAAAAATGTACATTATGTGCTTTGTAAATACATTAAAAGTTTGTAATGGTTATGAAAATATAGACAGCGACTCTGGAGGTTCAATTGTTGATACAGCATGGTACTTTGAAAGTCCTCCAGCCCTTTGTGAGGAACCACGTTGCGCTGACTGTCCAGAAGGTGATGGAATTTGTGACTCCTCATCCTCCACCTCTTCCAAAACCTCATGCCTTAGTGCTTGCAGTGTTTTTTGAAGCAGGCAGATAAGGGGGACAGTCAGGCTGACTAGTGCATCATCTGCACTCGCCATCCGCGTTGACTCATCAAACGCACGCAAAACGTGGCAGATGTCCTTCATAGAGTTATTCGCCACTCATTACACTGGCAGTGGCTGCCCATTCATTATAGGATCCAATTCTAATTACTGGTTCTCACCAACAAAGCTCTCCACAGCGCAGCACCCCCCTACATCTCCTCCCTTATTTATATTTATCGGCCTAACCGACTGCTGCACTCTGCAAACGACCTTCGACTAACCTCTGCACTAATCCGTACCTCCCACTCCCAACTCCAAGACTTCTCCCGCGCTGCGCCAATCCTCTGGAATGCTCTACCCAAGAAATTAGGACTATCCGCAATTTGGATGGTTTCAGGCGCTCCCTCAAAACACATTTGTTCACAGTGGCCTATCACATTCACTAATCAAAGTCATTCTATGTGTAATTCTGTGTGTGTAGCCCATTCACTATCTCCATGCATCCCTCACTCCCTTAAAATGGCTGGACCATCATTGTAAAAACACCATTGTATATAAACACCTGTACTTTGTATCTCCCCCACCTCATTGTAGATTGTAAGCTTTCACCAGCAGGGGCGGCTGATTTTGCTTTAATTATTGTATTGTTAACGTTGTTACTTATGACTTGTGTTTTGAAACTGTTAAACTGTAAAGCACTGCGGAATATTATGGCGCTATATAAATAAATAATATTATTATTCTTATTATAGAGGCCCACTCAGTAGTGGTGAAGTGTGAACGGCGCAAATTGCGAGTTGACTGCGCCTGATGCAGCTGATACTCCATTACTGTTGGCTGCTGCTCACACAACCGCTCCAACATATGTAACAAGGAATTCCACCTGGTGGGTACGTCACATATGATGCGATGTTCATGAAGGTGAAATCTGCGTTGCAGAGCTGCAATCAGCGATCTGGCCATGCTGGAACGTCGCAAGTGAGCGCACTCTAGGCGGACCTTGTGCAGCAGTGCATCAAGATCCGGATAGTCCCTCAAAAAACTCTGCACGACCAAGTTGAGCACATATGACAGACATGGTATGTGAGTGAGGTTGCCAAGGCCCAGAGCTGACACCAGATTTCGGCCATTGTCACACACTACCAAGCCTGCCTGTAGATTCTCTTCCAAAAACCACACGTCGCTCTCCTGCTTTATGGCATTACAGAGCTCCTGCGCTGTGTGGCTAAGATTCCCCATGGAAATTAATTTCAGGACGGCCTGTTGACATTTGGACACGGCTGTGCTCATATCGGTCGCAACAGGTAAACGTTCACGGGTCCATGTGGAGGTAGACCGTGACGGCTCCTGCAGCGATGATTCTGAGGAACTGGAGTAGGAGGAGGAATCAATGTGTACAGACTTGATTCCTGCAATCCTTGGAGTTGGCAGAACACGTACAGCGCCACTCGCAAGATCAGTACCCGGCTGCACAACATTGACCCAATGGGCAGTGAGGGAAAGGTATTGTCCCTGGCCATGGGTGTTAGAACCCTCTTGTTAGGTTTTGTTTCAGTTTGCTGGTCACATGACCTTTTTTCCCTATTTAGTCTGGCTCCGCCCTTCTGGCTTTGCTTGACTTCATTGTATTATCTACTGTTAAGCTAGCCGGGTGCTTAGGTGCCTTAATCTGTGAGTTTTGCTTGATGTTAGGATCACAAAATATTTATTTTTCTGTTTAATTATCCATGCTACAATTTATGTTAGGAGGTGTCCACCTTTTCTCCCAGTCCCTAGATCTTGTAGGGATTACTCCCTCGCAACTATAGGTCTTCGTTCACACTAGATGAGGACTTTAGCGGGTCTGGTCGCAGGATCAGGTTCCCCGTTACATCGTAGGGATTCAGCTTAGTTGTATTGTAGGGACAGAATTCCCTTCTTTCCTTACTGGTTGTAGCAGATCATAACAATGGGTAGTGGTCCACGCATCGGTGGTCAGGTGGACCTTGCTACTGAGGGCTTTTAGTAGCGCATGTTTAATTTTTCCCTCAACATGCTTTTGCAGACCAGGGACGGCTTGCCTGCTGAAATGAAATCGGCTTGGCACATTGTATTGTGGGACTGACAATGATATTCAGTTACGGAAACTGTCTGTCTCCACCAGCCTGAATCACAGCATTTCAAGGGACAGGAGTTTTGCAATGCCAGCATTCAGAGCCTGTGCTCGTGCATGGTTTGCGGAGTATGGCCGTCTTTTATCCCATGCCTGTGCTACCGATGGCTGTTTTGTGGCCTGGGAGTGTGAGGATGACAGGGAACTTGCTGCTGTGTGTGGAATAACAGTTTGTCTCTGGACAACAGTGGCCGAGGTTCTTCCATGGCGATCCTGTGAGGAAGCAGAACCAGCTGTGTGTGAGCTCGATGAAGAGGCTTCAACACAACCTGAAGATGTAGGTGCTGCTGTAGGTTGGCCTACATCTCCAGTGTGTCTTTGTAACTCAACTACGTGCTTTGTCCGCACATGTTTCCACATATTTGTGGTATTGAGGTGACTGACACTTTTAGCTATTTTTAATTTTTGATTACACAGCTTGCATTTCACATAGCAAATATCATGTGCAAGTGTGTGAAAAAAGGACCACGCAGTGCAAGTCCTGGGAGCGCACGTTTTGACTTTTGGAAGACAACTGCTCCGAACAGGTGCCAAACTGGAGGCTACAGGCAACCGAGTCTGCAGCCTAACTCTCCCTCCTGTTTGTACCGTTGGGGCAATGTCTTCCTCTATCTTCCTTCTATCACTAACCATTTCTCTAGGCCTCTCCCAGCTTTCAACCAAAGTACTGGTTCTCAGCCACAAAGCTATCCACAGTGCAGCACCCCTCCTACATCTCCTCCCTCATTTCTATCTATCGGCCTAACCGACTGCTGCGCTCTGCAAACGACTTTCGACTAACCTCTGCACTAATACGTACCTCCCACTCCCGACTCCAAGACTTCTCCTGCTCTACGCCAATCCTCTGGAATGCTGTACCCCAAGAAATTAGGACTATCCACAATTTGCATGGTTTCAGGCGCTCCCTCAAAACACATTTGTTCAGAGCGGCCTATCACATTCACTAATCAAAGTCATTCTATGTATTCTGTGTAACTGTGTGTGTGTCTCTAGCCCATTCACTATCTCCATCCCTCAGTCCCTTAAGATGGCTGGAACATCATTGTAAATGCACCATTGTATATAAACACCTATACTTTGTATCTCCCCCATCTCATTGTACATTGTAAGCTGTCACGAGCAGGGGCGACTTATTTAGCTTAAATTATTGTATTGTTAACGTTACTTATGACTTGTGTTCTGAAACTGCTAAACTGTAAAGCGCTGCGGAATATGATGGCGCTATATAAATAAATATTATTATTATTCCTCTGAGCTGCTCCCACCACCTTCCTGTTCCTCATGCCATGTTGGGTCTTGGACCTCATCATCTCCACTACCCTCTTCCAACACCTGCTGTTGGGTGGTCTGGCCAGCACCATGCTCAACAGAAACTGGCACCTGGGTCTCATCATCATCAGATGCGTTCTGCGGTGTGCTGACCATCGGCACTGTCTCACCCGCCTCTTCAGATTCAGAGAGACACAGCTGTTGCGCATCACTGCATACTCCCTCTTCACATTACAGAATGCTTCTTGGCTGGGCCCCTGTTTGCAAGCCAATAGATTCTGAGAACAGAAGCAGACACTCAGCTGGCTCCTGTACAGAACTCTCTGACTGCCTGGGCAATTTGCCAGGCGGTGAAGAGACAGATGGTTGCCCAACAGTGCTGTGGTCCTGAGAGGAGGTGGAAGCAATTGAAGTTGATGCATTGGCTGACATCCAAACAACAACGGCTTCAATTTGTTCTTCCCGCAGCAGGGGGGTACTCCGAGCTCCTACAAAAGTGCGCATAAAGGAACGCTCACGGGGAAAACTGGTGGATGCTGTGTCACTGGGGGCCGCAGCAGCCACAGAATCCCCACGTCCTCTCCCTGAAGAAACTCCACGACCACGTGCCTTACTCCCTGCCTTCTTCATCTTGGTAGATTGATAAAGAAAGTCTGAAAAGTTATAAGGTCTAAGTGTGGTTATTCCGCAGAGACTGCAGTGAACACTGCACACAACTGTTCACTACCCAATGCGTCTCAGCAGGAAGGCAGTCTGTGCGTCAAAACAAAGGCACAAGCATACATCCATGTACCCTGTTTATAAAGCTATATAAAAAAAATTATGTAGTAGTGACGCACACTTTATTGAGGTACAGTATTACATCGCCATTCACCATCTGTGGCTATGCAGTCTCATCTATATATACCTTATCTATCTGTTGTCATGCTTCCAAGTCGACAGTCAGCCATAAATAGCAATTTTCACTATGCACTATGCACTTTTTAAAGGTTATGTTTGTTAATAAAAATGATTATTGCCACATATTATGAGTATTACATGATGGAAATTGTATAATTTTGTATAAAATATTTAGTGACATTATTCAGCAAATGGAACATTTTAGTAATATCACAGATAACTTGTAATGCTGATGATGTTTTGAAGTCAGACATTCATTGTCTATACAATAAAAATGGTGTACATACTGTTACTTATCCATCATTAATGGATTCAGATATATACTTGTATGCTTTTATGTACAACCGTATAGCAGATTCCTTAACTAATTTATTTTGTGGTTTGCATTGCTGTTCAACATGTTAATGTATGTGTTTATGTTTGTCAATTCTTTATTTATCTAGATATTAGTTTAAATGAAATCATCATCTTATGGTAGTAAAGGTTATCTTTCTCTTGTTTGAAGTATAGACATTTAAAATTGACAGGTAACAAGGAAATTACTTGATCTAGTATTTAAACATCCTCCTTGACCCTGGGCTCCAACACCGCCAGTTGTTGCTCGGAAGTGCTGTTAGCACAGTCAACACTTGCTCCTGTGTTACTGGGGTTCAGTAACGTCAGCTGGTCCTCGGTTGTGCCATTGGCTCTTTTCCTTCTGCTGCCCCTCCGGGTTCCAGTACCGTCAGCTGGTTCTCCGCAGTGCCTTTGGCCTAGGTGCCTCCATCTCGGTATCCGAGTTCCAGCAACGTCTGCTGGTCCTTGGTAGTGCTTTGGAGCACAGGTACCTCCTGCTTAGTAACCGTGTCCCAGTAACGTCAGCTGGTCCTCGGTTGTGCCATTAGCTCTTTTCCTTCTGCTGCCCCTCCGGGTTCCAGTACCGTCAGCTGGTTCTCCGCAGTGCCTTTGGCCTAGGTGCCTCCATCTCGGTATCCGAGTTCCAGCAACGTCTGCTGGTCCTTGGTAGTGCTTTGGAGCACAGGTACCTCCTGCTTAGTAACCGTGTCCCAGTAACGTCAGCTAGTCCTCGGTTGTGCCATTGGCTCTTTTCCTTCTGCTGCCCCTCCGGGTTCCAGTACCGTCAGCTGGTTCTCCACAGTGCCTTTGGCCTAGGTGCCTCCATCTCGGTATCCGAGTTCCAGCAACGTCTGCTGGTCCTTGGTAGTGCTTTGGAGCACAGGTACCTCCTGCTTAGTAACCGTGTCCCAGTAACATCAGCTGGTACAAGATTGTGCTACAAATACAAGATACGGAACAAGAGACACAAGAACAATAAGCAGAAGATCTAAAAGCAGAAGAACATGAAGTATAAGACCAAAATGAAGAGCAAAATATATGCTCTAAATTCTAAGCAGAAGAAGACTAAGCAGTGTATGGGGGTGAGTCCGTTCCTCCTCGTGGTGCCCCTGGAAAATGCCTGCTGCTGCAGGCTAAACTGAACACGGACAAATACTGTTGTAATTTAAATCTTTTGTGACAGCAAGAACGGAAGGATGAAAAATTCATACTTTGACAGATTACAAGTACAGGATTCTCTGTCACAAATAAGAATATGATGAAGAAGATGAAGCAGAATATGAATAAGAATAATAGTTTAATAAGAAGAATATGAGTAATGTTAACAAAGATGAATAGCAAGAAGTTTAAGAAGAAGATAAAGAAGGTGAAGATGAAGAATAATTTGATGAAAAAGATGATGCTGCAGAAGATTATGAAGGAGAAAGTGTGTGAAAAGTTAAAAAGGTGAAGATGAAGAGCATGGAAGTTGTGTAATATACATATTTTCCAAAATAGAAAAAACGTTAACAACATTGTCAATTTCTTCGTCAATCCGAACATCTTTAAAAAAAAAAATATTTATGCTATTCCATTTGATTGGGTTAAACATCTATGCCTTTAATGTCTCCTCAACCTTCCCCAATACATTCTACATTACTCTTTCTTGTTTTCCTTCATGTACAATTAACCAACAAGGCAAGAATGGGGTTTTTTTAATTTCGATATTTTGTTCCCATAGACTTACATGGGACTTCCGGTATCGGTATCGGGTATCGCCGATATTTTAATGTTATCGGCGATACCATTCCGATTCCGATACTTTTGGATATCGGAAAGTATCGCTCAACTCTATAAGTAACACATGGCATTACGATGGTACAATCTGATATTATACACAAGTGTCATGCTTTCTATCTCTGGCCTTCACTTGTCCTCCACTACAGCTGTACCTTCTCATTCATCTGCCACGGCCCCAATCCTCTTGGTCTCCAGAATGAGATACCCACAACAGCTTGAAAAGGCAAAGTCTTGTTAACTAACAAACACGCTCAAATACAAGGAATAATATGTTACACACTTTCCTTTGTCTACATTCACATACAACGGCACTTTCTCAGTGATCATGGACCAGACGCAGTTATTGCAATACAGATCAATACAGAGTGGCTCAGTCCTAAGGGTAACTTTATTTCCATGGAACCTAGTCATAAGGGAGCTACTGCTCAAGCTTACTGTTCCCGCTACCTGACTATCCTGGATGCACCTTATTGACAAGGCTGTCCAAAGTCCCAGATCATTACTACTGACCTGCAGCTGGAAAAGGATAGAGTCCGCTTACTGGCCTGATTAAAGTGAACTGTCATGTAGCTTGTCCCTGTTTTACCTATTCCCTTGTATTTGCCACACACAACCAGCTTCTTCTTCTTGCTAATACTCCTCCTGCTCTTTCCGTCTTCTCTTACTATCTCACTAGATCTCCCACTACCCAGAGATTATTTTTATTATTATTACACATTTATATAGCGCCATTTATTCCATGGCGCTTTATATATGAAAAGGGAAAATATAGACAGGTACAGTAAACGTGTGCTAGACAAGGGACACACAAGTACAGAAGGAGAGAGGACCCTGCCCGCGAGGGCTCACAGTCTACAGGGATGGGTGAGGATACACTAGGAAAGGGTAGAGCTGGTCGTGCGATGGTTCAGTAGACTGAGGATCATTGTAGGCTGTAGGCTTGTTGGAACAGGTGGGTCTTCAGGTTCTTCTTGAAGGTTTCCGTTGTTTGTGATGTGTGGCCCAGCTACGTGTGACACATGTCTCCTGAAAAATGCACAGGAAAGATAATTGTAAAGCCTGAAATTCATTCACATCACACACTTCTTAACACTGCCACTAGAGGCATTTCAGACTTTTTGGTAGTGTGATGTAGCAATAGTGAGTCATTCTAGTCAGAGCTCAGTCTGAGCTAGATTGAAGGAGGATTCGAGTTCCTGTCTTTGGACAGAGAGGTTCAGTTAGTTTCTGTTTCAGTCAGAGACAGACGGAAGGAGAAGAGAGTTGAGTCTTGGAGGGAGAGGAGTGAAAACTGATTCCTGACGGAGCTCAGATAGTTCATCTTATACGGAAGTGGAGGCTAGTACGAGTAGACGGATTTACTCTAGCCTAGTCAGAACTACAATCAGAACTGCTATCTCAGAACAAGCTGCCTGTGTTCCTAAGAAAGTGGAAAGCAACTCTCAGAGCTACAGCGTGTATACAGTCTGACGAATCGTCCTGTGAGCAGCTGTGGACAGAGTTCGGTGAAGGAAAGAAAGAAGGGGATCACAGCAGTTATAGCATCGAGTCAACTGAGATCAGGTCAGTGAGCTCTGAAGGAAAGCTTACAACTACACTCACTGCTACCGTGCTTATGTTGAGGGCAAAAGCAGGGCGACAGGCGAGTGGTAAAAGAAGGACAAGTGACCTAGGTGACAGATCACCTTCACTTAGTTATCCGGACACCGGGGTCCGAAGTGTTGCTAGAACTTCACGTCTAGTAACAAGATACACCGGAGGCCTTGCTGGACTTCAAGTCGCAGAAGGTAGCCCTAAGTGCCGATACGTAACCGGGGTCAGGAAGGACAACAGCCTAGCAGGGCCCTGCACAAAAGACTAGTTCTATCCAACAGAAGACCCCCACCACAATATTGGCAGGGCGAAGCTGTCATATTCAGAGTTAAACCTGACTTCACGCAGGTTAAGATTCACACACGATTCAAGGATAAAGGAGGCCTCAAACCTGCTCAGCAATTCCCTAAATGTGCATTCTCCAACCTGACCAGCTTCCCGGGACATACCTGCAACATCTACAAGTAAAGGTATGGAAAGAGACTGCATTGTGTGTGACTGACTTCTTATCTGCACCCTGCACCACCATAGACTTTGAGGGACCAGTCCCACCTGTGGGGGACTTAACATCTAGCTGCCTAATAACATCCCCTCAGAAGATTCACCCTGCAGCGCTGGTCTTATTGATCAGAAACCACAGGTGGTGTCACGAACAATTATTACAATCCCCTGTAAATATTCCCCATTGCATGACCGCCCAGGGCCACGGACCGAGCTCTGCTGCCAGTGACATTCCCCATAGACTTCCATGGGCTTGGTGCCGAGTACCCCATAGCCCTGGTACACACATGTGGTGCGCGTCAGTGAAAGTCTGATGTTTTGAGGCAGGGAGTTCCAGAGTATGAGGGAAGCCCAGGAGAAGCCTTGTATGCGGTTGTGGGAAGAAGAGATGAGCGGGGAGTCGAGAAGGAGATCTTGAGAGGATCGAAGGTTGCGTGTGGGAAGGTAGCGGGAGACCATGTCACAGATGTATGGAGGAGAAAGGTTGTGGATGGCTTTGTATGTCATGGTTAGGGTTTTGACCTGAAGCCTCTGGGCAATAGGAAGCCAGTGAAGGGCCTGGCATAGGGGGGAGGCTGGGGAATAGCGGGGAGACAGGTGGATTAGTCAGCCAGCAGAGTGTAGGATGGACTGGAGTGGTGCCAGAGTGCTAGAGGGGAGGCCAGACAGTAGGAGGTTGCAGTAGTCGAGGCAGGAGATGATAAGGGCGTGCACTAGTGTTTTTGTGGTTTCATGGTTCAGGAATGAGCGGATCCAGGAAATATTTTTGATTTTGAGGCAGCAGGAGGTGGCGAGGGCTTGGATATGTGGTTTGAAAGAGAGGGCAGAGTCGAGGATTACCCCAAGGCACCGAGCATGCGGGACTGGGGAAAGTGAGCAGCCATTGACATTGATGGATAGGTCTGGTGGAGGGGAAGAATGAGGTGGGGGAAAGATGATGAATTCTGCTTTGTCCATGTTCAGTTTGAGAAAGCGAGCAGAAAAGAAGGCTGAGATAGCAGACAGACACTGTGGGATTTTGGTCAGTAGGGAGGTGAGGTCAGGTCCAGATAGGTAGATCTGCGTGTCATCGGCATAGAGGTGATACTGCAAGCCGTGGGATTCTATGAGCTGTCCCAGGCCGAAGGTACAGATGGAGAAGAGTAGAGGTCCTAGGACTGAGCCTTGAGGAACACCGAAAGACAGGGGGCGAGGTGAGGAGGTGGTGTGTGAGAGGGAGACACTGAATGTTCGGTCTGTTAGGTATGATGAGATCCAGGATAGGGCCAAGTCTGTGATGCCAAGAGATGAGAGAATCTGTAGCAGGAGGGAATGGTCCACGGTGTCGAAGGCAGAAGACAGGTCCAGGAGAAGGAGGACAGAGTAGTGTCGCTTGCTCTTGGCGGTTAGCAGGTCGTTAGTGACTTTAGTTAGGGCATTTTCAGTTGAGTGATGCGGTCGGAAGCCGGATTGTAAACGGTCAAAGAGGGAACAGAAGGAGAGGTGGGAGGACAGTTCGAGATATACATGCTGTTCCAATAGTTTTGAGGCGTAGGGGAGAAGAGATATCGGGCGATAGTTAGACACAGGGGATGGGTCGAGGGAGGGCTTTTTGAGGATGGGAGTGATTGAGGCATGTTTGAAGGATGAAGGAAAGACACCATTTGTAAGTGAAAGGTTGAAGAGGTGTGTGAGAGTAGGGATGAAGACTGTGGCAAAGTTAGGGATGAGGAGGGATGGGAGTGGGTCAAGCGCGCAAGTGGTGAGGTGTGATCGTGACAGGAGAGTGGAGAGCTGATCTTCTGTCATGGTGGTGAAGCTGGTTTTGGAAGAACAGGGCTGAGTGGCTAAGAGGGGCATTGGCGGCTGCGGGCCAAAGCTTTCTCTGATCGTATCAATCTTTTGCTTAAAGAAGGAGGCAAAGTCTTCAGCAGAAATGAGAGGAGAGGGAGGAGGTGCTGGGGGACGGAGTAGAGAATTGAAAGTGTTGAAGAGCTGTTTAGGGTTGTGAGACAGGGAGGATATGAGAGATGCGAAGTAAGTTTGTTTTGCGGCAGACAGTGTGGACTTGAAGCTGGCGAGGGACTGCTTGTATGCGTTGAGGTGCTCGGTAGAATGGGTTCTCTTCCATCTCCGCTCGGCAGCCCTGGAAGCCCATCTCAGTTCTTTGGTCAGGCCGGTCAGCCAGGGCTGCCTGCTGATTGTACGAGTTTTGCTCTGCGTGAGGGGGGCGGCCGAATCAAGTGTGGCTTTTATTGTGGTGTTATAAAATGTGGAAGCAGCATCTGTGTCATTAAGTGAGGCTATGTCTGTGAGAGGGAGGAGGGACTCAGAGCGATTGTAAATTGAGGTGTTTGAGATTTCTGCGAGGGTGGGTGAGTTTGTGGAGTGGGGGATGCGTACTAACAGAGGAGAGGGAAGAGAATGTCAGTAGGTTGTGGTCAGACAGGGTGAGTGGGGAGTTAGTGAGATTGGTGAGGGAACAGAGGCGGGTGAAGATAAGGTCCAGCGTGTGACCATCTTTGTGAGTGGCCGCAGAGGACCATTGAGTGAGGCCGAGGGAAGCCGTGAGCGATAGAAGTTTAGAGGCAGCCGGGGTGGAAGTGTCAATGGGGATGTTGAAATTGCCCATGATGATGGTGGGGATGTCAGCAGAGAGGAAATGGAGTAGCCAGGTGGTGAAGTGGTCGAGAAAGGTGGAGATGGCTAGTTCCGGGGGGTGGTAGATGACAGCCAGTTGGAGGTTGGAGGGGGAATAGATGCGGACGGAGTGCACCTCGAACGAGGGAATAGCAGCGGAGGGTGGAAGTTGAATAGGGGTAAAGGAGCAGGTATCAGACAGGAGTAAGCCAACTCCTCCACCACGTTTGTTGCTGGGGCGGGGTGTGTTGGAGAGATGGAATCCACCATAGGAAAGCGCAGCTGGAGAGGCTGTGTCAGAGGGAGTGAGCCAGGTTTCAGTGATGCCAAGGAAGGAGAGTTTGTTGGTGATAAATGAGTCGCACGTACGGTACCAGGGCTTATGGGGTACTCGGCACCGAGCCCGTTGAAGTCTATGGGGAATGTCACAAGTAGCACAGCTCGGTCCGTGGCCCTGGGCGTTCATTCAAAGAGGGGATATTTACAGGGGATTTTAGGAATAGTTCGTGACGCCACCTGTGGTTTCTGATCAATGTGACCAGCGCTGCAGGGTGAATCCTCTGAGGGTTGGGGCAGCAAGGTGGTAAGTCTCCCACAGGTGAGACTAGATGGATCCCTCAGGGTGTAATGGCGGTGCAGGTTGCGGCAATAAGTCAGTCACACACAAGTCAGTCTCTTTCCATACCTTTACTTGGTGATGGTTGCAGGTATGCAGGTATGTCCCGGGAAGCTGCTCAGGGTGGAGTATGCACATCCAGGTAATTGCCAAGTAGGTTTAAGGCCTCCTTTCCCTTTAAAGTGTATGAGTCCTAACTTGCGTGAAGTCAAGTTTAACTCTAAGCAAGACAGCTTCGCCCGGCCAACATTGTGGTGGAAGTCTTCTTCTGGCAAGAACTAAGTCTATATGGCTGCAGACCCGACTCCTGTTCTGCCTGACCCCGGTTACGTATCGGCACTTAGGGCTACCCTCTGTGACTTGAAGTCCAGCAGGGATTCCGGTGTTTCTCTCACTAGCCGTAAAGGTACTAGCAATACTTCGGACCCAGTGTCCGGTTAAATTGAGTGAGGGTGTTCTGTCACCAAAGTCACTCCTTCCTAGGGTCTCCACTCGCCCGTCGCCCTACTCTCATCCTTAACATAAGCACGGGGCAGCAGTAGGTATTGTCATCAGCTTTCTTCCTTCTACAGCTCACTGACCGTTTCTCAGTTAACTCGATGTTCTGACAACTGTAGTCCCCTTCCTTCTGTTCCTTCAAAGACTCTGTCCAGAGTGGCTATCAGGACCTTCCGTCAGACTGATTTCATGCTCGCTCCGAGAGTCACTTTCCACTTGCATAGGGTACTAACAGTCTAGATGTTCCGAGATATCAGCTTGCAATCTCTCTCTCCTCTGTCTCTGACTAGAATGTCTCTGACAGGAAATCTCCGTCCTCAGACTACCTCCAACTCCCTCCAGTCTGGAATGAACCAACTGCTGCCTACCTCACACCCTTAAATAGTCTAAGATTCCCTCTAGTGGTAATCTAGGGAAGTGTGAGTGATGTGAATGAATATCAGATTTTGCAGTTACCTTTTCTGTGCACACTCCTGGAACATGTGTACCAAGCGCAGCTGGGCCACACATAAAGAGGTTGTGGATAAATGACAGTTTATTGCAGACGGAGCGTGCGTTCCATAGTGCTCCGGGTAGTGGGACCAGGGGAGGGAGGTGTGGATGGATAGGTATGAGGTTGTCATGGTTGCAGAAACGTGTGGAGGGTTGTGGCAGTGTGTTAGAAATGAGTGTGGGGATGTGTTGAGGAGGGCCAGGATTTGGGGATACATCGCCAGCGATGAGGTGTAGCAGACAGAACATTAGAAGGTGGGAGCAGGATAAGACATGATGTGGACGTGTGTGTCTTGGTAAGAAGGATTGTATGTGGAGGAACAGTTCTGAGGAGGAGGTGAGATGGGTGGGGAGAATGGTGGGGGAAATGACTAATTCCTTACTAGGTTGGGGGATTACAGGGGATAGGAAGAAAGAAAGGAGGATGGGGTTGAAAGTGAAAAGAAATTGAAACATAGTGGTTTTAAATTATGTTACCTTGCAGCCAAATTCCAGTCCAATTCTAGTCTAATTCACAGTAGTGTAATTAGAAATCTGTAATATGAAATATGGGATTTGAAATATGTGGAGCAGACACGGGTCTGGAGCAGACCCATTGCACTGAATATGTCTGCAGCTAAGGGCAATCAGGTGTGATTGGAAAGTGGGCTGTGACTGCCCAGGCCAGCTGTACAGAGTTAAGGAAAGGTTATAAAAGGGGGAGGGGTTACACAGACCACTCAGATGTGTGGTAAAGATAAGAAGAATGGAGTACAATTATGTATACAGGAAGATGGGTGAGCAAGTCATACCATTAAACAAAGCAATACACATGGTGCATTCAGGAACACTGAAAAGATGGGGAAGGTTTTCATACCATTAAACAAAGCAATACACATGGTGCATTCAGGAACACTGAAAAGCTGGGGAAGGTTTTCATACCATTAAACAAAGCAATACACATGGTGCATTCATGAACACTGAAAAGCTGGGGAAGGTTTTCATACCATTAAACAAAGCAATACACATGGTGCATTCAGGAACACTGAAAAGCTGGGGAAGGTTTTCATACCATTAAACAAAGCAATACACATGGTGCATTCAGGAACACTGAAAAGCTGCGGAAGGTTTTCATACCATTAAACAAAGCAATACACATGGTGCATTCATGAACACTGAAAAGCTGGGGAAGGTTTTCATACCATTAAACAAAGCAATACACATGGTGCATTCAGGAACACTGAAAAGCTGGGGAAGGTTTTCATACCATTAAACAAAGCAATACACATGGTGCATTCAGGAACACTGAAAAGCTGGGGAAGGTTTTCATACCATTAAACAAAGCAATACACATGGTTCATTCAGGAACACTGAAAAGCTGGGGAAGGTTTTCATACCATTAAACAAAGCAATACACATGGTGCATTCAGGAACACTGAAAAGCTGGGGAAGGTTTTCATACCATTAAACAAAGCAATACACATGGTGCATTCAGGAACACTGAAAAGCTGGGGAAGGTTTTCATACCATTAAACAAAGCAATACACATGGTGCATTCAGGAACACTGAAAAGCTGGGGAAGGTTTTCATACCATTAAACAAAGCAATACACATGGTGCATTCAGGAACACTGAAAAGCTGGGGAAGGTTTTCATACCATTAAACAAAGCAATACACATGGCGCATTCAGGAACACAGAAAAGCTGGGGAAGGTTTTCATACCTGTGGGAACAGAAGAACATCTCGGTCACAAGGTGATTATGACAATGCTGTAGGACTGATGTGTGGCCAAATGCATTCTAGAATTCTAGTCTAATTCACAGTAGTGTAATTAGAAATATGGGATTTGAAATATGTGGAGCAGACACATATTGGAGATCCCCAAATCCTCCTCTCCAACATGGGCCAGCCTTACAATTAACCCTGTTTTCCAAACTACCAGGAACTGTGGCCAAGAAGAATAACTATAAAACATCACTGCCATCAAACAGCCATACAATTACTTTACACATAACCATATATTGTATTACATTATAATAGATCACAATGGTCATAGAGGGGAGCAGGAACCGTTCACAACCCACTCACAATAGCAAAATATATATATGTGTGTGTGAATTGCACAGAAATGACATTATTATACAAACAAATATAAAAAGAGACATTTAAAGCCAATCGTCATATAATGTAAAAGTGAAATAAACAAAAAAGGGGAGTAATAAAAAATTAAATAAAACAATTTGGGGACCTGAAATAATGGAATTGAACAATAGTGAAGGGTATGTGACGTAAAATGGATAAAATAAATAGAATGAAGGAAAAAAAAGAAAATTAAAATTAATTGTAGTGGAAGTGAAAAAAAATGTAATAATTAGGAAAAAAGTGAAAACAATAAAATGATATCCAGTGAATATTACTTAGACCACATTCACACGTTCAGTATTTGGTCAGTATTTTACACCAGTGTTTTTAAGATAAAACCAGAAGTGGGTGATAGATACAGAAGTGGTGACGAGTTTCTACTATACTTCTCCTCTGATTGTTCCTCTCCTGGTTTTGACTTACAAGTATTGATGTAAAATACTGACCAAATACTGAACGTGTGAACGGTCACCAACACATTTTAGGTGAATACACTGTGGATACCTCCGTTTGGTTTGATTTTATCATATTTTGTATGTTTGGCCATATTTTAATAGTAGTTATGAAAGGTTATGTTTTATTCCTCGTACTTATTGCTGTATTTTACTGTTAGCTGTAATTATTTGCAGATTATCTGATATTTGCTGCCTTGAATTGATTTTTGGAATTCTAGCATTGTTTTCAAGATGTTTTTTAGATCATTCATCATGCTGGATAAATGTCTGCTCTTTATGGTATGGGACAATATAATATGTCATTTTTTATTTCATTATTACCTTTATGCCACAAGAAACTTTGTATGGAAAATATTTTTTTTTACTTGTGTATTTTTTCAAATCGTTTTTACTCCCTGTAAAGGTCTTGAGCATACTTCTGTACTGCAATGTAATATTATTACCGCACATAGTGCCGACATATACCGCAGCGCTGTACAGAGATAGTCCCCAGTCCCCGTCCTCTATGGGGCTGACAATCTTCTCTTTATTCCTCCTCTATGTCTCGTCCTATACACACGGTTATGTGGAGCTCAGCGTTGTGTCACGTCTCTATAAATCCCATTTTCAGGGCTCAGTCTCTGGTCGTCAGATATTTAATAGAGACGTCGTCTCCCTGTTCTCATTCTCTGCAGTTTTATTCTGTAAATTAAGTGTCAGTTGTAGGAAATCAGTGATTACTATAAAGTCTTATTCTGTTTTATTCTCATCCAATTTATTAACAGAAGAAGAAACTTCAATAAAGCAAAAACTCCAATTTTATATCCACAGCTCCTATGTAGATCTGTGTATAGTGATATCACAGTCTATATTCCTCTCCAGGAGTTAATGGAACATTTCATATTATATCTGTATTATATCCAGTGTCAGCTATTGTCTGGTATCAGCCAGGGGGAGAAAAGCATGATGGGAGCGATAAGACATCATAACAGGAAATTCTGTGTGATCATCACCTGCAGTGTTATATTTATATCTATATCACGTCTCACTGCTTCTTCTATGGAGGAAATGAGGACGGAGGTTTTTGTACGGCTCTGTATCACTGTGTGAAAGGATAACTATAACCCTGCTGACAGTAATAATCTGCTGCATCGTCCTCTGTCGCTCCTCGGATTGTAAGAGTGAAATCAGGAGATGATCCAGATCCAGTGAACCGGTCTGGGACTCCTGTATATCGGTTACTTGTTTGATAGATGAGAAGTGCTGGACGTTGTCCTGATTTCTGTTGGTACCAGTGTAAGACGCCATATACACTACTACTGGCCTTACATGAGATGGTTAATGTTTCTCCCGGGGACACAGTGATGAGATCTGGAGATTGGGTCAGTAGAATCTGTGCACAGGAGTCTAAGGAATGATAAAGAAAACATAAGTGTTAGTGTTAATGTCGCCTCATTGTGCTGCTCTTTACTACTGTCCTGTCCATCATCTCATGGACCTCTCACCATGGATGAGAAGAAGAATTACACCCAGCACAACTCCCTGTAAACCCATCGTCATCTCCCTGGACTGATGGCCGCAGACTATAGAGATGTCACCTGCACAATGTTTCCTATATACCAGCTGTAATCACTGGAGGAGACGTCCCCTGAGAGCAGAGATGTAAAGCAGGAGACATGTAAATTGTGCCGTGTGTCAGCGATCAGTGATCTGGATCTGACTGAAATCAGAGATCTCCTACAGAAGAGATCTAATCCCCGATCATTATCCTGAGATCATTGACCATCAGTGATGTCCTGATTGCTCTCAGACATCAGAAATGTGATTATTTTTATATATTTTATTTGTTTATCTGTAAAGTAAGAATAAATCCTTGTACGTCTTATTGGGCTTTTCCAGCTTTGTGATATTGCAGCTGATGGAAGAATAGAGACCGAAGACAACAGATCACCGGGAACGTGAAATGCAGAATTCCCGACCTCAAAGAAAACATCGAATCCATTAGAAATATTTAGATTTATTCACATTATTATTAATATTTTGTTACATCCAAAGAGATGGAAAACCCTGATGAAATACACAGGTGTGAATGAGGCCTGATATGTGTATATTGTGGTGGGAATACAGGACTAATGGGGATATTTGGGGGATTCTCCTGGGTCTTATCTGTCACACATTACTATCATCCATCTTGTGTTTGTAAATCTCTCCTGTATATAATGTCATATATCAGCAGATCTCACGCCTCCGTCTCATCTGATGTCACTTCCTCCCCAGACGACGGCCCCTGAGCGTTATAGATGTGATATACGGGGGCTGCACCTATATACAGTACAGACCACATTCTGAGATAATGTGACGGCAGATACTGATGATCCGTGATCTGGACACATCGCAGACGTATCACACGTGTCCGTAGACGTCATGTACATGGGGTCTGTATTCCAGTGCAACAATACCAACTGACCGGAAAAATGACATAAGAGTGCAGGTGCAGCTGCGGTGACAGCCATAGCATACAGACAGATCCCTGCTCAGCCTGAGCTTGCTGGTGCATGTGCAGGGAAGAGATCCTATAGATATCATTCTCCTCGTCAGCTCATTTCCAGGAGGAATAACAGAGGAACAGCATAATGTGGCTTTATGGGAATAGAGGCTCCTGAATTAGTTTTCATTATCAGTGAATGTAATAATAAAACTATAAGAAATAAGGGAGAGACGGATATTTGGACACATAGATGAGCCCCACATAGAGGATCTATAGCAATGTGACGTACAGCGCTGTATGGAGCCGCCATTATGAGGCCACTATACCTTGTAGTGAGAGGGTGGAGGGGACGGTGCAGCGCAGGGAGGATCTATCCTCCAGTTCTCTCCTCCTGGATCACTCATCCATTCCCGCTAAGCTTCTTATGTTCCTGCGTCCATCAGTCACCGGCGGCTCCGCTGATGTCGGCCTGTCCCAGAGAGGACACCTATTACACCATGTCTCTCTAATATCTGGAGATCTCTTTACCCCGGGGTCCATCTTTATTTTCAGGATATTGGACATCACATTAGGTATTTGGGGAACAGTGCAAATAAAAAGATCATGACTTATCCAGAAAGAAAAGTAAGAGATTTGCAACCTAGTTGTGTCCATCACATAACAGGTCACATATTTCACCTGCATGGGTTTGTTTCTGTGCCACCCCAGGAGTTTGGTTGCCACAGTGACCTTGCCTCCCTCCAGGGGGGAGTAATGTCATGCCTGGAAGCAAGGAAGGATCCCCTTAACAGGTAACACACAGCAATACAACTCTTTTCCTACTCCAGACCAGAAGGGGGAGCTCAAACATCTGATTTCAGGGGAGCTTCCTTGGAATGTTCTGGCTGGGGGAGGAGTTAGTTAGTTAGTGTCTGAGGAGAGTTGAGGAAGGACGTGTGGGGACAAGCTTGGGGACTGGAGCTAAAGCTGAGCTCACCCCTAGTCCTGAGAGACAGAAACCAGAGTCCGAGGCTGAATGGGTAACTAAAGCCCCAGCAGAATCTAGAGGTTAGAAGTGTAACACCCCTTCAGGGCTACCACGGTACGCTGGGTGTTATGGGGGGTCTCACCTCTTTAGGACGCAGTGCCTCCACCCGAATCTTGATTGGAGCTCTCTCTAGGACTGCAGAAGGACTGTTATCTTCTGCCAGGGACTGATTCGGGAAACCCCTGCCTATAGCTCAGTACACACTCACCCAAAACAGGAGTAAAACAGTTTAACTGGTTTATGGATATGCAGCAGAAATGAAGTGTATTTAAAGAAACAACATGCAATACAGGTAACGGTGCTCTATAGAAATCATATACACATCACAACCTAATTCTTTCCCCAACCCTGCAAATATAACATAGCAGGGTTCCCCTTTTCTTGTATTAACCCAGTCCAAACATTGGGGCCCAGTTGCCGCGGATGTTGGCGCGCAAATTTATAACCGTTGGTGCACTTAGATGCTCACGAAGGTAAATAGTCTGGGGCGTAGTGTACTCACTGTAACGGGCTGGTTGAACCACAAGTCTCGAAAAGGGGCACTCACGGTGCGTCTCCACCGGTTGTAGTTTTCCCTGGGCCCAACTGGGGGCGGTAGGATTCAGGCCTTATACGGTGGGAGTGCCGGTAGAACTCTCCGAGTCCTTAATGTTGCTTGCTTCACCTGGTGACCGGGCTGCGCTCTCTCCAGATTCGCAGGTATATCAGAGGGGACTGGAACGCTCCGCTCTTTAGAGGAATACAAGTCCACAGCACTCCATCTTTTACATGAACAATCCGCTCTCTCACTTTCTTTCACTTCCTCTCCAGCTCCCTTCCCCAAGTCCCTCCTCCCTCCTATCCCTCCAAGCTGTGTCATCTGACTGAAACAAGGGTCCATGGGAATTGTAGTCCCCCGCAGCTCAGGGAAAAAACCATTAATGTCTGAAGGTCCCTGTTTAACAGCAGCTGCAAAACTCTTCTTAGTGTCTGTAAATCCCAGTATACCAGTAGCTGCTCTGACAGTTCCATGTGCAGGTGTTACAGAAGGCAGCAGGTTTCTCTGCTCCAAACTAAGACTCGATTATACAGCACATGTGTGAGAAATAAGGCCAAACAGAATTTGAATTTGGGTGTATCAACCTGGGGACCTCAGTGGTATGTCCCATTCTGTCATAAGTCAACATCATGGGTGGCCTAATGTCCCGCTTGGGACGAGTGTGTACCGAGGGGCCCACCTCCTCAGTCCCCGACTCTTGTCTCTCAAGAACGGGCTCCACCAGGTGAATCTCTTCATTCAATAAATGTCCCTCTTCTAAACTTTCCTCCAATTGTGGGCGGGGTGCACTCGCCTCCTGACAAATGTCCCTTTTCTTTGTTTCTACTTCAGGGGTCTGGTTTTCAGGGTCTACGCCCATGGGGCAGGGGTCCTCGATCCACCTGTAGCTCCATTGACAGTCAGGTCCCCATTCATCCCCAGACTCGCTGTCACATCCTCCTGAGGCAACTCCAGTCTGGGGTGGGTTTTTACACCTTGGACTTCTCCTATTGCACTGAAGAGTTGTATGACCTCCTTGAGTTGGCAATGGGGGTAAAGGGATGTTTTTTCCCACAGGCAACAGATGATGTCGATGATAGGTTTTAACAGCTCCACCCCCTTTTTCGGGCTTCACTCTGTAGGCCGGAACACCGGGCAACTTCTCCATCACCACGTAAGGGTCAGGACACCACCGATCAGCAAGCTTGTGCTTCCCAGGAAGGCCCAAAAGCTGAATAAGAACTCTGTCTCCAGGTAGTAAAACTTGTTCTCGAACCCTACAGTCGTAGCGAGTCTTATTGCGCTTCCCTGACCGACCAGAGGCCTGCTCTGCCAATTTGTAAGCTTTTGTCAAATCTTCTTTTAGCTGGGACACATATTTTAAGTAGGTCTTCCCATTAGAACGGTCAATGGATGTCCCAAAACTAATATCCACGGGTAGTCGGGCTTTTCTTCCAAACATGAGGAAATAAGGAGAATATCCAGTTGACTCATTTGTGGTGCAATTGTAGGCATGAACCAACTGGCTCACATGCCTGCTCCAGTGTCCCTTCTTCCTGGGATCTAAAGTGCCTAACATGTTCAGAAGGGTACGGTTGAATCTCTCAGGTTGAGGATCCCCTTGGGGGTGATATGGCGTGGTTCTGGATTTCTTGATCCCACAGAGAGCGCATAGCTCCTTGATTAGTCTACTTTCAAAATCTCTTCCTTGATCGGTATGGATGCGGGCAGGCAGCCCGTAATGTACAAAGAACTTCTCCCATAATGTTTTTGCCACAGTAATTGCCCTTTGATCTTTAGTGGGGTAGGCCTGGGCATATTGGGTGAAATGGTCAGTGACCACTAACACATTACTGACATTGCTTTCATCAGGCTCGATGGAGAGGAAATCAATGCACACTAGTTCAAGTGGGCCATCACTGGTAATGTTCACAAGGGGGGCTGTTCTCAAAGGCAAGGTTTTTCTCAACACACACCGGGAGCATGATTTGCAGTATTCTTCAATATCCGCTTCCATGCGAGGCCAATAGAATCGGTCGGCCACGAGACTCGTAGTCTTTTCGATGCCAAGATGTCCATGGTCATCATGCAGGGACTTCATGACCATCTTCCGAAATCGGGTGGGTAACACCAGCTGTCTGCGGACTCCTCCCTTCTGGCCCCTTGTCTCTCGGTATAGTAGCCCATTTCTTACTACTAGCGACTCTAGCTGCCGAGTCAGCAGGACAGACTTCTCTGTTCTTAATGCATTCTTTTCGGGCCTCCAGCCCCTCTTCACCCACCATCGAACTACCCCCACTGACTGATCCTCCTGCTGCGCCGTCCTGACTTGATTATGAGTCAGTTGAGGGAGAGAGTCTGGGGTTACATTTGTCACTCGACAGTACGACAACGGGAGCACTTCGCTAGATGCTCCTAAGAATTTAGCACAGCACTGCAGAGTGAGGGCATCAGTTCGATGTCTATGGCACAGAGTCTTCACCTCAGGGGCAGGGACCTCTATCCATCCTCCTTCTTCTTCCTCATTTAAAGGTTCACTAGGCAGGCGAGAGAGTGTGTCTGCATCAATGTTACTGATCCCTGGTCGATATTTTAAGCTGAAATCATACAGAGAGAGTGCGGCAAGCCACCGGTACCCCGTGGCATCCAGTTTTGCTGTGGTTCTCACGTAGGTTAATGGATTGTTGTCGGTATGAACCACGAAGCGTACCCCATAGAGGTAGTCATGCAGCATGTCCACTACAGCCCATTTCAGAGCCAGAAACTCCAGTTTGTGAGCTGGGTAGTTGCGTTCACTGGGAGTCAATCCTCGACTAATGTAGTAAACGGGACGTAGACAGCCATCATGGTCCTGATAGAGAATCCCTCCTAGTCCGTCGAGAGAAGCATCTATATGTAACACATATGGTTTACTGGCGTCTGCATAGGCCAACACTGGAGTTTGGGTCAAACATGACTTCAGTTTCTCGAATGCCTCGTCGCATAAGGGTGTCCATCTTTCCCCAAAAGGTTCATTAACTCGGAAGTAGTCTCTTTTCCCTGACCTTGAGGGGCGGGCTGTCCCGCCGGAAGGGGGATACCCCTGGGTAAGAGCAGTTAATGGCTTCGCAATCCGAGAGTACTGGGTACAAATCTTCGGTAGTATCCACAGAATCCTAAAAAGGACCTAAGCTCCCCCAGCTTGGTGGGCTTAGGCCAGTTTACCACAGCCTCCACTTTGGCGGGGTCGGTGGAAATTCCTTCTCTGCTGACTATGTGCCCCACATATTTCACAGTCGTCTGGCAAATCCGGCACTTATCAAGGGACAACTTCAACCCAGCCTCCTTCAACCGATCCAGCACCTTGAACAACCGCTGGTTGTGTTCTTCCAGAGTCTTCCCAAAAACAATAAGATCATCGAGATAAACCAAGACCTCACGTAAGTGCATGTCCCCCACTACTTTGTCCATACATCTCTGAAAAGTGGCCGGAGCACCTGTCAGTCCTTGAGGCAGTCTTTGAAACTCGAAGAACCCAATGGGGCAGATAAAAGCGGTCTTCTCTTGATCTTCCTTTGACATGGGTATCTGATAGTAACCACTCCGGAGATCTAACACAGAAAACCATTGGCTCCCTTGCAGGCAATCTAAAGCTTCATCAATTCGGGGCACAGTGTACTGGTCAGGAACCGTACGTTTGTTCAGAGTACGATAATCCACACACATCCGAATAGCTCCATTTTTTTTCCGAGCAATCACAATGGGGGAAGCATATGGGCTACTAGACTCTATGATGACTCCTGTGTCTAACATACCGCGTAGATGCTGCCTAACATCTTCGATATCCGCCGGGGCCAATCTTCGGGATCTCTCTCGGAAAGGCTTTTGATCTTTCAACCGAATGCGATGCTCTACTCCTTGGGCGAGGCCCATGTCCCATTCGCCCAAGGAGAAAGCCGCCCCCCGCATCATCATGCCGTCGATGACTAGCCTCCTCTCTTCTCCTTTCAGCTCACTTCCTTCAAAACAAGGGTCAAAGCTTTCAGGCTGCAGTTCCCTCTTCTCCTCCTCCGTCCTCACATAGGCTTCCAGACAGACTGGGTGGATGGATAGGGTCTGCGAGTACTTTTCTCCCCCAGCTTCACGACACCACTGAGCTAACGTACGGAAAATGTTGGCATTTGTTCCCACTATGACAGGTGTGGGTCTCTCATCTGCCTCTGCCTCCGGGCAGATTAGCGCTATAATGGGTATCTCTTTATCCACTCCAACAACAGTCTCTGGGAATCGTAGTGTCACGGACACGTATCCTCGGTAGGGATAGCTGTGTTCACTCAGTCCCCACACCACGAGTCCAGACAGCGGTTTCAGAGGCACATTGGATAAATATCTCTTATACCATCCTTCAAAAATGATGGACACTTGAGATCCGCTATCCAGCAATACTGAACAAGATTTACCATTGATATATGCGGGGACATGCGGGGCTGGTCCCACTAACCCTTCAAGCAGTGTTTTCGATGAGGCACTATTGGATGGAGAGGTAGAGTAGGTCTTAGTTGCTGATGGGGGCTCAGTATGGGGTTCTACTGGCCCCCTTTCCCGTTTCCCGACTGCCTCGGAGGGAGGTGGGGAGAATGTGAAGAGTTCTTTGAGCTCCACCTCTTTGGACACTGACGAGCTATATGGCCTGGACTCCCACAGACAAAGCACCCTTCTGGTTTCCTACTTTCCACTCTACACAGGTCATCATTCTCTCTTCCTGAAGCCAGGGTCTGCTTCTCGGCTACCTCTGCAGCACTTTGTAACCGCTGTATTGTCTTGGCCTGAGCACTTAACAATTGAGTAATCTGCTCCCCCTGTTTCTCGATGACTTTCAGCAGTTCCCTCTCTCGGCAGTCGGCTGCTGGCTTCAAGGCAACAGTAGTCACCCGAGGGGAGGTCTTCTCTCTTGCGGCCAGAATAACCTCTTCCTTGCGAACTTCCTTAAGCAACTCATGAAAAGAACCAGGAATCTTCTCTTTATCACAAGACCTCATCCGCTGAGCAATTGGATCATGAGTGAGAGCTCCTCTGAGTACTTGGTCCAGACGACACTGATCAACTTCTTTAGGGCTGACTCCACCTTTAGATACTATTCTATGAACCATCTTATCCAATCGGTATAGATAGTCGGACATCTTCTCATCTGGTTGTTGGTAGGTGGTACAGAGTTTATAGAGTAGATCAGTAGCATCTTCAGGGGATCCAAAAGCATCTTCTAAAGCACTCATATAATCTTGATAAGTTGCTAGTGGCTTGCTCCGCCAAGCAGCCTGCACCACTTCCATAGCAGTACCCTTCAAACTTTCTACTATTCTCTGCTTCTTCACGGCATCAGTGCACTGCCACTCTTCTAAGCACAGTAAAGTGACATCCCTCCAAGTATCATATTCTTCTTCTCCAGCAGGGGTGGGGAGGGCACCCGAGAAGGTTCTTAAACGACGGTAGTTCCCTTCTGGCTGCATCTTTGCAAACTGACTGACTAACTTTTCCATAGCTGTCATAAGCACATCAACAGGGGCCGCTGTCTCTTCAGGACTGGTTCTAAGGGGAGTAGAGGGCGGACGTATACTAGTCTTCCTAGACTGAGTGGTTGATTCCTGTTGCCGGGTCTCAACTTCGGACTCATTAGGCCAAGTGATCTTCCATTGTCGACCATACTCTGGGGACACGGCTATCATGGATGGGAAGTAATCTTTCCTCAAGATCTGCCCGGTTGAGATCAGGGCTATGGGTAACTGTCCCCCCTTTTCCTTTCTGCGGTCGACCACTTCAGGTGGGCAAGTTCAGTGAGTCGGTTAACTATTTTCAGTATCTCTTCATCAGATGCATCACAGAGCTCACCACTCACTGCAAAGCTTTGTCTAGCTGTAACATCCATCTCTTCACCCCACAAATATACTTCTCGCTCTGTTAAAGTCTCCATAGTAAATACTCCTGTGTTAGTTCTGGATCTCAGCAGTGCCTCCACTGTAACACCCCTTCAAGGCTACCAAGGTATGCTGGGTGTTATGGGGGTCTCACCTCTTTAGGGCGCAGTGCCTCCACCCGAATCTTGATTGAGCTCTCTCTAGACTGCAGAAGGACTGTTATCTTCTGCCAGGGACTGATTCGGGAAACCCTTGCCTATAGCTCAGTACACACTCACCCAAAACAGGAGTAAAACAGTTTAACTGGTTTATGGATATGCAGCAGAAATGAAGTGTATTTAAAGAAACAACATGCAATACAGGTAACGGTGCTCTATAGAAATCATATACACATCACAACCTAATTCTTTCCCCAACCCTGCAAATATAACATAGCAGGGTTCCCTTTTCTTGTATTAACCCAGTCCAAACGTTGGGGCCCAGTTGCCGCGGATGTTGGCGCGCAAATTTATAACCGTTGGTGCACTTAGATGCTCACGAAGGTAAATAGGTCTGGGGCGTAGTGTACTCACTGTAACGGGCTGGTGAACCACAAGTCTCGAAAAGGGGCACTCACGGTGCGTCTCCACGGTTGTAGTTTTCCTGGGCCCAACTGGGGGCGGCAGGATTCAGGCCTTTTATACGGTGGGAGTGCCGGTAGAACTCTCGAGT
This sequence comes from Oophaga sylvatica, assembly GCA_033576555.1. NCBI lineage: Eukaryota > Metazoa > Chordata > Amphibia > Anura > Dendrobatidae > Oophaga > Oophaga sylvatica. The sequence continues at coordinate 18,416,251 of JARQOD010000001.1, read as the reverse complement.
CCTTAATGTTGCTTGCTTCACCTGGTGACCGGGCTGCGCTCTCTCCAGATTCGCAGGTATATCAGAGGGGACTGGAATGCTCCGCTCTTTAGAGGAATACAAGTCCACAGCGCTCCATCTTTTACATGAACAATCCGCTCTCTCACTTTCTTTCACTTCCTCTCCAGCTCCCTCCCCCAAGTCTCTCCTCCCTCCTATCCCTCCAAGCTGTGTCATCTGACTGAAACAAGGGTCCATGGGAATTGTAGTCCCCCGCAGCTCAGGGAAAAAACCATTAATGTCTGAAGGTCCCTGTTTAACAGCAGCTGCAAAACTCTTCTTAGTGTCTGTAAATCCCAGTATACCAGTAGCTGCTCTGACAGTTCCATGTGCAGGTGTTACAGAAGGCAGCAGGTTCTCTGCTCCAACTAAGACTCGATTATACAGCAGCATGTGTGAGCCAGAGACGCCATAGTGGAGCGATCCTGAAGCAAGCTACAGCTGCCTGATATGCAAGTGGAGTTCTACTTAAGTCACAGAGAGAGAGGAGCTTAAACAGAGTTTACAACAGCAGGTACCTCAGAGAATAGCGCTAGAAAGGAGGCCTCACAACTCACCTGAAATAAGGGGATTTCCTAATTGCTTTCAGGCTGACGACTCCAGAACCATCTGTAATCAGTGCCCTGTATGCTCTGCCTGCAGAACTGTGAGTAAAGCTTTGGAAACTGCATCTGACTGTGTCCTCTTAAGTTTTTCCTGGAACACCCACTCAACACTGCTACATCCCTTGCCACATACTACGTCTTTACCATCTACCTTACATTACATCTGCCCTGGGACATAGCTACACCTGCCGGGAGCTGTACCAACTCTGCTGCATCACCATCAGTCCCAGAGGATCTGAACTGCAGGGTGGTCACCTCTGACCAGAAACCACAGGTGGCGTCATGAACACTCTATACAAACTCTAATCCCTTGTAAATATACCCCTTTTATTGGATGCCCAGGGCCACGGACCGGGTCACTGCCGCTGTGACACTTCCCCTTTAAGAAGCGGCCTGTTACCGAGTACCCCATTGACCTGGCGGGCGATCCATTTCTCCTCCAGATGTGTGAGGTCTGTACAATTACAAGTGCCTCATACACATGATCCTCGCTGTTATTCCTCAATATCAGTCACATACAGATGTTTGGTGTCTGCACTGAATAAGACAAGGGTGCACGAGCTGCTGCTGCCCCCTAGTGGCTCCATGACATGACATAGAGATGACTGCACCTTGCATCTGCTCTGAGCCATTAAACACATGATACCGGAGGGAGTGGAAGACATCTTATTACATCATCCTGAAGAGGAGGCACAACGGGTGTGGAGGGAATCAAAATGGGGATCTAAAGAGCCAGCGGTGGAAATAGGGGGAAGATCTCCAGGAAGAGCTGGAATATCTCCTGGTCAAAGGATGAATTTGCAGAGCAAAGATCCATCTGCTCTCTGCTCCACTACTTATTCTGGTAGGACACAGGTTTCTTCAGGGCTGTAACCTACCCGAGGTCACTGCACTAGATACACTGCGCCACCTGCACAGGACACTGCCTGTGGGGGCCGAGGAGACATCGCCCATCACTGCTCGTCATGGGACGATGTTGAGTTAAGGTTTTTTTCATTATTATTTATTTTTTCATTTTGGCACAAATAGATAACACTATAGGGTCACTGTCACTATTAAAAGGGCACTATTATGATGGAGGAAGCATTATTAATTATGAAATGGCGCTGCAAGCTATAAGATGAACAGAAATAATGGGATATACAAGAACTAATCAAACGCTGCTATACAGAACTAGTGTAGGAATAATCACCACAAATACAAAAACAACTTAAAGGTTAAAAATCATCGCACCTGACAATCAAGTGTTTTGCTCCTTCATCATCCTGCTTAGAGGGGCTGATAATTGAAAAGAAGTGTTCTACAAATACTGGTCCTCATTCACCCTCACAGCTGTGTTCGCAGGTTCAAATTGCTACCAAAATACAATAATCTATTCTAGTGGGTGCTGTAGGCTACTAACAGTATACAGTAAGCTCCTAGCTCCCCTAGGGTGACTGTAGGCTACTAACAGTATACAGTAAGCTCCTGAGCTCCCTCTAGTGGTGGCAGTAGGCTACTAACAGTTATACAGTAACTCCTGAGCTCCTCTAGTGGGGGCTGTAGGCTACTAACAGTTTTACAGTTAGCTCCTGAGCTCCCTCTAGTGGTGACTGTAGGCTACTAAAAGTATACGGTAAACTCCTGATTCCCTCTAGTGGTGGCTGTAGGTACTAACAGTATGTTGTTGAGCCCCCACCAGGGCCATGGGGTACTCGGCACCGAGCCCGTCGACTTCTATGGGGATGTCACGGGCAGCACACGGCTCGTCCGTGGCCCTGGGGCTCCTGGAAGGGGATATTTACAGGGATTAAATGTTCGTGTAGTTTGTCGTGACGCCACCTGTAGTACCTGGTCAGGGTGACCAGCGCTGCTGTGCAGGTCCTCCAAAGGGATGGTGTTGTGCAGATAGATGATAAGTCTTCTACAGGTAAGAGTGTATCCCTTCAGGCAGGACAGACGGGGGACCCGGCAGTCAGGGGCAATAAGGTAGACACACACATAAGTCACTTTGGTACCTTTACTGAAGATGTTGCAGGCACTCCCCGGAGTACTGTAGGGTGAAGGGTGCACATCCAGATTCCCCCCCCCGAGTAGGTTTGTGGCCTCCTGTTCTCTGCCTTTTTGTAATAGTCTGGGCTGCGGTGCTGGGGCCTAGCTTAGTCTCCGTCTTGTACCTGGCTGACCTTGTGGATGGACCTTCTCTGAAAGAACAGGTCCCTTGGCCGGTACCAGCCGAACTCCGTCCTCCTGATCCTGCTACGTATCAATCTCTGTGGTACTCCTGGGACTTGTAGTCCTCAGGAACTCCGTGTTCTCCTAATGGGTCGTGGGAGATCCCTATAGGCTTGGACCCCGTGTCCGGTAATGCTTGCTGAGATGAGCTGTAAAGGCTCCACTGTCTCATTAACTCTCCACTCGCCTTCGGCCACTTGGACCTCACACGATCACACACTGGCAGTTGATGGGCTGCCTCTTCACCGCTCTCTAAGCGTCGGCACGCTTCTCACTGAGCTGTACTCCTAGTTTCCCTGCTCTGCTAGGCGGGAGTGGTCTCTGTCCACTCTTTACTAACTCACTCATGAACTGAATAGCTCTGCAGCCTCTCTAACCTCACTCTGACCCTCCACCTTGCTGCAGACTGACTTCTCTGAGGTGACTGCACTGAACTGACTTGGTGTTTCCTGTGTCAGCTTCTTTTATATGTCTAAAACAGCTCCCTTGGGGGTCTTTGGGGATAAATGAAAGTGTGTGAATGTGTAAAAATGACCTTTAGTGTATATTCTTTCAGTGCACCCTTCTGGGAATATGGATTCAGTCGCAGCTGGGCTCCACATTTCCCCCTAGTAGAACTCAATACTCCGGGGCTGAAATACAAAAAACAAAGAACAATAAACATGTATTAAAATAACTCTTCCTATACAGGAGGTAAGGCACTCTTGAACTGTTGCATAACGGTAAATGAACAACTATATACATTAGCACAACAATGAGGAAATGAGCAACCTTAAAAGTCCAGTCTCTTTTGGAAAAGGATGCTCAAAAAGGGGTAAGGAACAAGCAAAAATAATGTCCATTCACTTGTTTCAATATCAAAAGGAAAAATAGATTAAGAAATACCGTATACAAGGCATATTATAACAGCAATATATACATTTATATAAAAGTGGTTCTAGATAATTATTTACATTTGTTAGGTCCTACTCTCTGTACCTAACAGGTATTTGCCCTCTTGTTATGTGTACTGACCTACGTGGTCTAGTGGTAGGTGAGGTGTCAGTTAACCTGTTTGTCCTGCGTGCAGGTAAGTTGTAGTACTGCCTTAACCTCTCTAGGGATCTGGCAAGTATACTTCCAGCTGGGTGAACTGGCTCGACTTCTGCAGGGGTTCCTTCTTCCTGAGATTCAGCTTCTTGGGATTCGCGTCTTGGGGTACTGCTTCTTGGGGTTCTGCTGGAGCAGGTTCTTCTGGAACTGACTCTACTGCAACAACCGGTGCAACGGGATGTTAGAGGTTTCCTTGTTGTTGATAGAATTAAGTTACGGGAAATGATTACAGTTTCTCCAATTCTGGGCCAATCCGCGGGGAAAATCTCCTAAGTCTGTATGTATGACTGCTTCATCACACTCTTTCTGATTGACAACAGGTTCTTCCTCTTGAAGCTTTAACGGATCCGGACACAACTTTAGGTGATCTCTGGATACAGTTGCAGTCGTTCTTCTCCAATCCTTGCTAATTATGCACGTTTTCTTGTTGTCAAACCTTGAATTCTGTATGATGTAGGGCTCTTCTTCCCATTGATCGTCGAGTTTGTGTATCCTCCTCTTTCTTTTTCAGCACGTTTCACCAGTGCGAAAGGTTCAGCTGGCGCACTTTGTTGTAGCGATCTTCTTGTTTATCCCTTACTCGATTGAGACTATCTTCAACGCAGGCCTGTACTTTTCTGTACTGTTCCTGTCTTTTGTTTCCCGTCTTCAGTAGTCACATCTGCTTCTGGTTTACAACACCAACTTCGATCCATGGGCAGCTTTCCTGGTCTGGCCCGCATGAGATAGCTGGGGTGCAATTGGTGGAACTCACAGGTATGTGATTGTACAGATCTGTCAGGTCAGGTATAAGTCTGGCCACCGATTTCTCTCCTCGAGTGGTACAGTCTTCAGCAGGTCAATGACGATGTGATTCATCTTCTCACAGAGACCATTGGTTGGGGGTGGTACGGTGTGGTTCTTATCTTCTTACATCCGTTCAAGTGACAGAACTCTTTGAACAATTCGGCCTCGAAGGCTGGGCCTTGGTCAGTTTAGCACCTGCTCAGGATATCCGTGTGGTCTGCAGAAATACGCTTGGAACGTCTTTGCTGCTGTCTCTGCCGTCAGATCTTTGACAGGGGCGACCACCAGGAACCTGGAGTAGTGATCTCCATAGTCAGGGCATAGGAGTATCCTGACCAGCTGGGTGACAAACTTGACATGGTCCAGGGCCACGAATCTCCAAGGGACGAGTCGTCTTGATGGGTTGCAGGGGTGCCTTCTGACTGCTGTAGTCTTTCTTCTGAGGCCACAGGGTCCACAGTTCTGGCACCACCTCTCGATGGAGCTGCGCATTCCCACCCAATAGAAACGACACTTCAACAGGGTCCCGCTTCTTCCAGCCAAAGTGTCCGCTTGATCGTGGAAGCTTCTAACACCATCTGGATGTCTGCTTGGGGACACTATCTGCCATACCATCTCATGGGTCCTTGGGTTGACGTACCTCGGCACAGCTTCTAACGGTAGATAAACAACCGGCTTCTCTCAATTCCACAGATGCTTTGCTTGTAGAGGCGCATCCTTCTCCAAGGAGAACTTCTTGAGTTATCAGCTCCTTGATTCGGCTGACAACTTGATCGCTGTCCCGGTCTCCTTCAGCTGTGGTGAGGTAAAGGATTTAACGTCTTACCACGCGGCCTCCTGCAGGCTTGTTGCTCATGGATCATCCCATTCTGTGAAAGGCAGGTAGTTCAATCTCTTCCAGATCATCCACTTCTTCTTCTGTGTCCGATTCATGAGGCATCCTGGATAGGCATCAGCATTGGCATTCTTGCGGCCCACTCTGTACATTGATTGTGAATTGGTAGTTTGACAGCCGAGCATCCAGCGTTGTTCCATGGCTCCCAGCTTAGCTGTTTCAAGATGCGTCAAGGGGTTATTATCATGTAGGCAGTGAACTTGCTGGAGGCTAGGTAGTGCTTAAATCTCTGTGATGGCCCGACCAGTGCCAGGAACTCCAACTTGAAGCTGCTATAGTTCTCTGGGTTCCTCTCGGTCGGGCGGAGCTTCCTGCTTGCATAGGCGATGACTTTCTCCAGGCCATTTTGCTTCTGACTGAGGACAGCTCCCAATCCTTCATTGCTGGCATCAGTATACAGCAGGAATGGCTGGTGTAGTCAGGATAGGCTAGGATCTCATCACCTGTCAGGATCTCCTTCATTTCTTGAATGCCTCAGCTGTTCTTTACCCCAGTGGAATGGAGAATTTCTGCTCTTGAGGGACTGTCCCACCAGGAGGTCTTGCAGAGGCGCTGCTTTCTTGGTGTAATCTTCACAAACCTCCGGTAGTATCTGTCAGTCCCAGGAACTGTCGCACCTTCTTGAGATTTTTCGGCTCCGGCCATTTCTGGATGGGGGGTGATCTTCTCGGGGTCTGGCGCTACTCTTCTGAGCTGACAATATGTCCCAGATACTGTACCTTTTTGTTTGAGCAGATGGCACTTTGAAGGCTTCAGTTTCATCCCATACTTGGACAGTGACTCGAATACCTCCGCCAGGGCTTCAGATGATCTTCATACGTCTTGGAGTACACAATTATGTCGTCCAGGTACGCAACACAGTTTCAAAGTTGAGATGTCCCAGGCAGCTTTCCATCACTCTTTGGAACGTTCCAGGGGCAATGCTGAGTCCAACGGCATTCTGTCAAACTCACAGAGTCCCATCGGGTGGTGAAAGCCGTCTTCTCCCGATCCTCCTCAGCACAGCTACTTGCCAGTACCCACTAGTGAGGTCAAGGGTGGAAATTAATTAGCGTCTTTAAGGCAGCTAAGGATTCCTCAATGCGTGGTAAAGGGTATGCATCCTTATGTGTATGCGATTTACTTGTCTGTAATCTACACACATTCTCAGCTTCCATCCTTTTTCCTGACTTAGGACTAGAGGTGCTGCCCAGGGACTACAACTATCCCTTATCACCCCTGCTTCCTTCATGTCACACAACATTTCCTTGGCTTTTGGTAGTGTGCTGGTGGTAAGGCCTGTACCGTTCTTTAATGGCAGGATTATTGCTGTGGGGATTGATGTTGAACCCTTTAAATTTTCCAAAGTCGACTGGGTGTTTGCTGAATACCGTGGCATACTCCTGAACTACTCGAATACTCCTTGTTTCTGGTGGGCTGGAGTGGTGTCTGTCCCGACATGGAGCTGCTGACACCAATCCTCCACCTGGGTGGTCGGACCGTTTTCCTCCACTGGTTGGGGGGAGGTTAAGGGCTCCGTTGTGTGAATGGAGATATTATCCACAGCATGTAATTAGCAACAGTGGCATAACGTGCTATTTGACTTCATCCTTTCCCAGTTGAGAAAAGCACTGGCACTTCCTATTATGTACATTCCTCTACCCCCTGGCAGTCAAGGGTGTAGGTCTATGCTGTGAACAATGGGGCTTACTACTGCTTGTAGTTCTGTCCTCTCAGGACCTATTGCTGCTCTACACCAAATAAGGCATTTCACTCATTGGGGGTATCACAATGGGGTTCGGGTCTGTTACCCGTACATTACCAATCTCACCACCGGTCAGTTTCACTTGCTGCTGCTGGCACATCAGGGTCCGGATCTCCTTCCGGATCACTCCCTTTTGCCTTGGTCTGGCAACATCGGCGAGCTGTTGGAGTAAAAACACAACCTCCTCCAAACAGTTACTAATAATGTTAGTGCCTAAAACCACATTCAACCCATTTTTCCTCATTAACAGTCTTCCACTACAAGAAGTCCCTGATCTTTTAGCTCCACTCTCCCCACTTTTACTCTACGTTTTTAGCCCCAAGTAGATCAAGAGGGAAACCATTAGAGGCGTATACGCAAAGTCGGGTCTGGGGGTTGGAGACCATCACTGGACCAGTATCTATTGTAAAGAACTCAGGTTATGACGGTTACCTGAGATCCAGTGTCCAGAGGGCAGGGATTGCGATCCCATCCAGTATGATGAACAGGTATGGTCTTCCTCCCACAAACCTGCGGTTCCAGTCTGAGGGGCCTGAGGAGTCAATTCCTGGGTGTTGGCCCTCGGACTCAGGATTTTCTCGCATAAAGGACACGACGTGCTAGGTGACCTTCTCTGTGGCACGGGTCCATCCTGGGGGTGGCGTTTTCCTCCTCCGGTGGGGCGACTCCTCCTACTCCTCTGTTCATCCAGGGACATCCTCTGGGCAGTCAGCTAGCAGGATCTTTCCTTCTTCCTCCGTCGGCAGTTTGGCCAGGCACTCATTACAGTGCCAGGTTTTGGTCAGCTGGCGCACTTCTGAGCGCAAACAGTGCAGCTCAGTAGGGGCCACCTGCGTTTTGGCTTCCGCAACCAGCGAGGAAAAGGTGGATGCTGCTGGCTTTAGGGTGGCTACACTCGGGTGACACTGGGTTGCCATCTCTGGTGTTTCCAGGGTCGCAGTCCTTTTATAGCCATATCCTTAAGGGAATCAAAGGAGCATCAGGATGATCCAAGGACCACCAGTGCACAGTCCTGCTTTCAGCTTGGGACCTCAGTCCCCTTACAAATTGTTCTTTTAACATTTTTATTCTCTTTGGTGACACTTATGGGCTAACCTGTTTGAGAGCTCGCAGGGCCCCCTGTAGTCGGCAGGGCATAATCCCTAATGCTGTCATCTGGTTTCTGGGGAGCATTGGTAAAAACCTCATTCGGAGGTCTGTTTCAGTGCGGTCCTCGAGATAGTCTGTAGCTTTAAGAAAATTGCAAGCACTGACTCCTGGTCTGCAGCTGTCCAAGTCTCTACTCCCTCCCTGCAGCACCAGTCAATTGTCCACTACCACTGCAGCTCTCTGCTTTTCTGTCATAGGGTACATGTCCATTATGCTACATATTTTTCGCTGAACCCTGACAGGGTGTCTGGCTTGCCACTGTACTGAGGGAGCCTTCGCTCCAGGCATGTATGGCAGCGTTAGCGGTACTATCGGGCCACAGGACCCGGTGAGGGGCCAGCATTTCCAGCTGTGCAGCAGCGCCGGTGGGTAAGTCATTGGGGCGGTCGCCCTCGGCCGCGCTGTCAGCTCGGGGCTGTGACATGTCTGCGCCCCCTAGTTAACGTGGCTACCTCCTCCTGAAGGCTGCAGCTTGCAGGGCACAGCGATGTAGAAGGACCTGCGTCGCCGGCGCTCTGACGTCAGAGCGTTCACTGAAGCTTCCACAGGACCTGTCCCGCGTCAGCGTTGGGGGCGTTGTCCAGGACTCAGCGCGCTTTTGCAGGTACGCCCACTAGTTTTCGCGCCGTGGCGCGTAAATGGCGGGCAAATGGCGGAAATCTTCACCACATACAAAACACAGTCTTTAGTGAGGCACACAGTACCCGGTGGGCAACGGGCACAAGTTACTCCGTTGCTGCAGGGCACGAAATCCTGTTCATGACGCCAGAGATGAGCCACGCACCAGGGCCGTGGGGTAATCGGCACCGAGCCCGTCGGCTTCTATGGGGGAGTCACGGCAGCACACAGCTCGGTCCGTGGCCTGGGGCTCCCTGGAATGGGGATTTTTACAGGGGATTAATGTTCGTGTAGTTTGTCGTGACGCCACCTGTATTACCTGGTCAGGGGCCACGCTGCTGTGCAGGTCCTCTGGAAGGGATGGTGTTGTGCAGCTAGATGTAAGTCTCTAAGGTAAGACTGTATCCTTCCAGGGCAGGTGATGTAAGGTAAAGCAATTGGTGCAGGAGAGATGTAGCAGAGTGGAGTGTGCGACGGAGTAATAATGCAGGACAGATGGGGACCCGGCAGTCAGGGGCAATAAGGTAGACACACACATAAGTGACTTTAGTACCTTTACTGAAGATGTTGCAGGCCACTCCCCTGTTATGTTTCGGTAGCTGAGGAGTGCAGGCAAAAAAGGCAATACACAGAGCAGTTTTGGGAATCTATGAGATTGCAGTACTGACTAAACCACCACAACTAGAGGCAGCCGTGGACGTTCCTACGTTTGGTCCTAGATGCCTCTCACAGCCTGAGAAACTAACTACACCTAAAGATAGAAAATAGGAAAGCTTCTGCCCCGGAGCAGGACCCCAAGACATAGAAAGCCCCCAAACATGTAATGGCGGTTAGACAAGATGAAAATACTGACACAGAAAGAAAATATATGACAAAACGCTGGGGCCCAAACTAACTAAATAGAAAAGGATAGAAGGGTACCTACTGCAATCCCAGAAAACCCCTGAAAAGCACCAACTCCACCAATTTCAAAATCACTCGAGACCACACGACCTCTACCACCTAAATTGTTCTCTGGGTGTAAACAAATCAAAACAGCAGCCACTGAAAAACTGGAAAAAGCAAATGTACAAACATCAGTGGCTGAACTAAACTGAGAGGGGCAAAAGCCCCCGGAGGGGACCCTGAAGGCCCCCACAGAAGTGCAGGACAAAATGCAAAAAATATATACAAAAACAAAAAAGAAAATGTCTATCTGTTAGCAGGAGATGCAGACACGACACAGCAGGCTACAAGAAGAAACAGGATACAAGGATTGAGACTGAACAATTGACACGGCAACCCTGATGGGAAGTGACTCCCTTATTATAAGACAGTCAGTAAACACCTGATTCCCATTCTCACAATCTTCACATGACAGACCAGCACGTTTGTAACCACCAAGGGAGCTTCTGCTCAGAACTCATCTCAAACCATTCACAACAGTACCCCCCCCTTGAGGAGGGGTCACCGAATCCTCATTTGAGCAACCAGGTCGGTCAGGATGAGTTCTATGATACGCCGGATAAGTCTCCTAGCATGGATGTCCGAAGCAACACCCAAGAATTGTCTTCCTGACCATAACCTCTCCATTTAACCAAATACTGGAGTTTCCGTATAGAAAACGAGAATCTAATATTTTCTCAAACCACATACTCCAGATTGCCCTCAACCAAAACAGGGCAGGAGGCACAAGCAGCAGGAACCACTGGGCTCAACAAACCTCTTCAAACAAGACTTGTGGAAACTTATGGATCTTAAAAAGTCCCTGGAAGAAGCAACGAAAAGAAACAGGATTAATAAATCTCCATGATCTTATAAGGTCCAATGAACCTAGGCTTAAATTTAGGAGATGCTACTCTCATAGGAATATTCTTGAGGACAACCAGACCAGTCCCCACTTTAACCGAGGATCATCATCCCCATGCGTTAGCAAACCGCTGGGCCTTCTCTGAGAGAGGGACAACCTCTCCACTACCTGGTCCCAAATCTGTTGCATAAGTCCACAACAGAGTCAACACCGGGACAGACAGAAGCCCCGTCTGTCCTGAAGAAAATCGAGGGTGAAACCCAGAATTACAAAAAAACGGAGACATCAAAGTGGCAGAGCTAGCCTATTATTAAGAGCAAACTCAGCAAAGGCAAAAAAAGAGACCCAGTCCATCCGACAGCAGACACAAAGCATCTTAGATAAGTCTCCAATGTCTGGTTTGTTCTCTCAGTTTGACCATTGGTCTGAGGATGAAATGCCGAGGAGGAAGACAATTGAACACCCATTAGAACAAAAAAGTCCTCCAAAATTGGAAACAAACTGGACCCTCTGTCGACACAATGTTCTCAGGAATGCCATGTAAACGAACCACGTGCTGAAGGAACAAACGGCACCAATTCAGAGGAGGAAGGCAACTTAGGTAATGGCACAAGATGTATCATTTTGGAAAACTATCACAAATTACCCAGAGGTGGTCATTCTCTGAGAAACAGGAAGGTCGAAATGAAATCCATAGAGATATGGGTCCATGGTCTCTTGGGCACAGGCAATGCATCAACAAACCCTAGAGCGAGAGCAAGGCTTGGAGCGAGAGCAAGTCCCGCAGGACTGCACAAATTCCCTGACATACGAGACAAGGTAGGCCACCAAAAGGACCGACAAACCAAGTCTCTGGTACCAAAAATTCGGGATGCCCAGCCAATGCGAACAATGGAATCTCAGACATCACACTCTTTTTTCCACTGGTCCGGGACAAACAATTTTCCAACAGGGCAAACTCGGGCCTTCCTCCGACACCCCCCCAAGCAAGTCTCAAATTTGGGCGAGATGGCGGAAAGAACTACACCCTCTTTCAAAATAACAGAAGGATCAGATAACTCAGGGAGTCCGCAAGGAAACTCCTCGAGAGGCATCCGCCTTTAACATTCTTAGTGCCAGGAAGAAAGCGAAACCACAAAATTAAAACTGTGAAAACAAGGCCCACCTGGCCTGTCTGGATTCAGTCGCTTGGCAGATTCCAGATAGACCAGATTCTTATGGTCCGTGAGACCACCACTGAGTTTGGCTCCCTCCAGCCAATTGTCTCCACTCTTCAAAAGCCCACTTCATGGCCATAAACTCCCGATTACCCACGTCATAAATTAACGTCAGTAGGAGAAAATTTTCGAGAGAAAAAGGCACAAGGGTTACTTTTAGAGGTCTCTGGATCTTTTTGGACAAAACGGCACCTGCCCCAATTTCAGAGGCATCAACCTCCACCTGAAATGGCAGAGAAACATCAGGCTGCCGTAGAACAGGAGCAGAATGAATCTCTGCTTAAGTTCCTGAAATGCAGAGACGCCTCAGGAGGCCAATTCACCACATCAGAACCCTTTCTGGTCAAATCAGTTAATGGTTTAACAATAACCGAGAAATTACCAATAAATTTACGATAAAATTTGGCAAAACCCAAAATCTCTGAAGAGCCTTATGAAGTAGGTTGGACCCAATCCCAGATGGCCTGAACCTTGAGGGTCCATTTCAATAAACAGTGGGGACAAAATGAATCCCAGAAATGAGATCCTCGTACGCCAAAAAGACCTTTGACCCTTACAATACAGGCATTCTCTCTCAAAATTGGAAACGTTCGAAAGTTTCACTGAGGTCCGTATTAGAAAAAATCAAGATATCATCCAAATAAACAATCAGAAATTTGTCCACAAAATCCCTGAAAATTCATTCATGAAGGATGGAAGAAAGGAAGGAGCATTAGTGAGCCCAAAGGGCTCCTAGGACTCAAAATGCCTTCGGGGTATGAAAACTTTTCCATAACCCCGTGCTTAATGCGAATAAGGTTAAACGCCCCCCTGGGTCAAGCTTGGTAAACCAAGTAGCGTTTTTCACCTGGAAAAACAGGTCAGAAATCAGGGTAAGGGTATTGATTTTCCATAATTTGTTCAAGAGCGAAATCAATACACGGCCTAAGAACCTCCTTTTTGGCCACAAAGAAAAACGGCACCTAAGGGTGAAGAGGATGGTCTGAAGACCCTTCTCCAATATTCCTTGATATAAACCCATAGCGCTTTCGGTAAGACAGTTAAAAAGGCGCCTTTTGGGAATTTACTAACCGGCACTAATTCAATACGCATATACTCCTATGGGGAGGCAAGGATGCAGATTTCTTTCGTAAAACCGAAAAACAATCAAAAAGCAGGAACATCCTGAGCCGGGGGAGGAGAAAAAAGGGTGTTGGTATTAAACATTGGCGCCCCAAGGTTAGACAAGATTTTCCAATCCAAACAATTATGAGACTGTAACCAAGGGAAACCAGGCACATAATGTCTCAGATTATACAGAACCAAAAATTGCAGCATCCGGTGATCAGGTTCAACCCTCTTTTCACCTGAGTGAAAACTGGGTTTATTCTCAGCCAAAGGGAGAATCGATCCCCGAAAGGAATAGACTTCTGTAGGGGTAAAGGGAAACCCACATGTTTACAAAATAAATCTTCGGTTAATAGGCTCCTGAATCAACGAAACCTGAGCAGAAAATGAGGACAGAGGATATCAGGGAAGTTAATAAAAACTTAGTCTGAACACTAAACCCAAGAAACTGAGGTTGCAAAGTCTTCCCCGCTTGGGCAGATGAAATAGCATGAGAGGCATCACCACTAAGAACATAACCCATTGCCTTTCGAAATCTGCGCGTCCCCAGCCCCCTCACCCCCTGCATGGGTTCAGAGCTGGTCACAAGGCACACCATTCCACCATAATTTCCGCCACGCAAATCGTCAATTTGAATGCTAATGCATAGAACATTGAGACCAGAGGGGACGGGAATCCCACCATAACATCCTTACATATTACAGGACCCTTCCGGAAAAGGGCTGCCCAAAGGTCGTCATTCCATTTGGTCGGATGCCCACCTACGGATTCTGACGATAACTCACTATAAAGCCCCTGATTTAATCCAACAAGGCTTTTTAGCTTGATCATGACTTTGGCTCTGTACAATAACCCCAAAAGCCTGAAAAAATGCATCAACTCACCAAAACAGGATCCCCGTAGGGAAAAAGCCCAATCCTGAGGATCGCCGCCAGGGGGAGAG
>JARQOD010000001.1:18353222-18401953 GCA_033576555.1 Oophaga sylvatica | reverse complement strand
TAAAGAATCTGCGTCTGTGATTATGACTAAACCTTCTTTCCTCCAGACGTAGAGGATGCCCCCTTGTCCCCGTCACAGGTCTAAGAGTAAAAAGATCATTAGAAAGGTCTTTGTACTGTCCCCTCATATATTTATACATTGTAATAAGATCACCCCTAAGCCTTCGTTTTTCCAAACTAAATAACCCCAAGTGTAATAACCTGTCTTGGTATTGCAGACCCCCCAGTTCTCTAATAACCTTGGTCGCTCTTCTCTGCACCCGCTCCAGTTCAGCTATGTCTTTCTTATACACCGAGACCAGAACTGCACACAGTATTCTAAGTGTGGTCGCACCAGTGACTTGTATAGAGGTAAAATTATGTTCTCCTCATGAGCATCTATGCCTCGTCTAATGCATCCCATTATTTTATTTGCCTTGGCAGCAGCTGCCTGACATTGGCCACTAAATGTGAGTTTGTCGTCCACCCATACACCCAAGTCTTTTTCAGTGACAGTTTTGCCCAGTGTTTTACAATTAAGCACATAATTATACATCTTATTTGTTCTACCTCTATTCTAGAGGTGGCTGTAGGCTACTAACAGTATACAGTAAGCTCCTGAGCTCCCTTAGTGGTGACTGTAGGTTACTAACAGTATACGGTAAGCTCCTGAGCTCCCTCTAGTGGTGGCTGTAGGCTACTAACAGTATGTTGCAATCTCCTGAGCTCCCTCTAGTGGTGGCTGTAGGCTGCTAGCAGTAGACAGTAAGCTCCTGAGCGCACTCTAGAGGTGGCTGTAGGCTACTAACAGTAGACAGGAAGCTCCTGAGCTCCTCTAGTGATGGCTGTAGGCTGTTATCAGTATACAGTAGGTCCAGTGTGCTGAGCTGCTGCTTGATGTCTGAGTTAGGGTGGTTGTAGGCTGCTAGTCTATCCGAGTTAGGGATAGCTGAAAAGTAAGTTCCTGAGCTCCTCTAGTGGTGGTGTAGGGCTTCTAAGCGAGTGGTGGTTTGACAGTTAGAGTTCCTGAGCTCCCTCTAGTGGTGGTTGTTAGGTTCAGTATGGGCCCTTAGGGAGTTAGAGTTACAATAAGTTCCTGAGCTCCCTCTAGTGGTTGGTTGTAGGCTGCTAGCAGTATACAGTAAGTTCCTGAGCTCCCTCTAGTGGTGGTTGTAGGCTTCTAGCAGTTTACAGTAAGTTCCTGAGCTCCCTTAGTGGTGGTTGTAGGCTGCTAGAAGTATACAGTAAGTTCCTGAGCTCCCTCTAGTGGTTGTTGTAGGCTGCTAGCAGTATACAGTAAGTTCCTGAGCTCCCTCTAGTGGTGGTTGTAGGCTTCTAGCAGTTTACAGTAAGTTCCTGAGCTCACTCTTTTGGTGTCTACAGACTGCTAAAATAGTATGACATAGTAATCATGGGAGATATTAACTATAATTTAACTATATATATCTTTGTATTTGGAGTGCGAACATATACTGTAGGTTCAACATGAATTACCCCTAAAAATGAACATTTATTTGATAAATACAAAGAAAACTTTAAAAAGGCCTGTAACAACCAAACCAAAATACCATTTCTGATACATGATAAAGATGAGATTCAATTTCTTAAAAGCCTGAAAAGGGAAATCTAATCCACAACCATTGATTGGAAAACAATCAGTACTGATAAATCCCTCCTGTAAGCCTATTTATTTGATAAATAAAAAAAAAAACCCTGACGAAAGCAGAGTGCCGAAACGCACGTTGGGGAGTGCGCTTGTCCAGGAGACCAGGAACATACTCTCTTGTAAGTTACACTTTATGATTTGTGAGATTATATATATGTATTTCTATGATAAGGAAAACTCAGAAAGAGAATTGGAGGGATCCAATGGCTGGATATCCTTAAGGACAAAAATGTCCAGGAAGGATGGAAAATCTTGAAAAATGAGATTCTTAAAGCACAATCGTTAACAATTCCGAAAAGAGGGAAGAATGGGAAGCATTTAAGGAAATCAGGATGGATGAACATTAGTGTTGAGCGATACTTTCCGATATCCCTAAGTATCGGAATCGGAATGGTATCGCCGATACCATTAAAATATCGGCGATACCCGATACCGATACCGGAAGTCCCATGTAAGTCTATGGGAACAAAATATCCGAACTAAAAAAACCCCATTCTTTCCTTGTAAACACTAAATATACACACATAGAATACATATATATATATATACATGTCATTGTGACATATATATATACATATATGTATAGTTTATACACTTCTACATAGTAAAATATCCTCTGATTCAATTGCCGGGTAAAGCCGGCTTCAGTGAAAAGACAGAAGCACCCGACATGAAATGACACTTGGTGTACATAGGGTTAACCATGTCTTTTCATGTCCTTTGCTATCTGATTTGCACAAACAATTAAATCAGTCTATGTGTGCAAAATTTCACACCTGTAGGGTTAATTAAAGGTGTAAATTCGTTGTAAAAAAAGCGGACTTCTTTGCTACGAATTTACACCTTTAATTAACCCCTACAGGTGTGAAATTTTGCACACATAGACTGATTTAATTGTTTGTGCAAATCAGATAGCAAAGGACATGGTTAACCCTATGTACACCAAGTGTCATTTCATGTCGGGTTCTGCATTTTCACAAAAGCCGGCGATTGAATTAGCGGCTATTATACTATGTAGAAGTGTATGAACTATAAATATATATATATATATATATATATATATATATGTGTGTCACAAACTCAATTACATGTATATATATATATGAGGTGTAAAATTGCTGAAAAAAAATGCGTGGGCTCCCGCCCTATTTTCGCAACCAGACAGACAAAGCCAGTGAGTGGGGGCAGATAATAATAGCCCAGAGAGGGACCATTATTTTTGGCCCCCCCCGGCTACTAACATCTGCCCCCAGACACCCCAGAAAGGGCAAATCTCTAATTAGATTTGCCCTTTCTGGCACTTTGCCCGTCTATTCCCATTGCCCTGTAGCGGTGGCGAATGGGTTAATAAGGGGTTAAAATGACCTTGCAATTGAAAGGTCACTTTAAGCCAGGTTAATAATTGAGAGCTGTCAATTAGACAACTATCAATTATTAATCCTATTGTATGAAAGAAAAATCAAACACACACACTTTAATAAAAAAGAAGTTTAATAAATAATCACACAGTTTTTGACCATATTTTATTTACCTGCTAAAACCATTTCCTGTAATAAAAATAAAATAATAAAGCAAAATTATTCTTACCAATCCGATGCACAGTCAGGTCCCACGGTGTAATCCTTCAGAAAGGGTTAATGTTTACTGCAGGGACCGCAGCTAATGCTGCAGCCTCACAGTAAACCCCCAAATGAATGAGTTCCTCTCCTGGCTGACAGGAGAGGAAGTGGAAAGCTTAATTGATTGCTTTCCACTTTCACTTCAGGTCAGCCAGGGACACCATCAGTGACGTCAGAGGGAACTGATTAACAAAAATAGGGTTCCCTTCGAAAAAAAAATGGCGTGGGGTCCCCCCTATTTTTGTTAACCAGCCAGATGAAGCAGACCGCTGAGGCCTGGATTTTCAGGCTGTTAAGGAGCCAAGATCCATGGACCTTGCCAGCCTGATAATACCAGGCCACAGCAGTCTGCATATCTTGGCTGATTAACAAAAATAGGGGATCCCCTCGAAAAAAATTAGCGTGGGGTCCCCCTATTTTTGTTAACCAGCCAGATGAAGCAGACCGCTGAGGCCTGGTTTTTCAGGCTGGTAAGGATCCAATATCCATGGACCTTGCAAGCCTGATAATACCAGGCCACAGCAGTCTGCTTAGCTTGGCTGGTTAACAAAAATAGGGAATCCCCTCGAAAAAAAACGGCGTGGGGATCCCCCCTATTTTTGTTAACCAGCCAAGTAAAATGCAGACTTCTGCGGCCTGGTATTAAAAGACTGTCAAGGCCCATGGATTTTGGCCCTCAACAGCCTGATAATACCAGGCTACAGCAGCCCCACATTTGGCGCATCAAAAGATGTGCCAATTGTGGCACTTTACCCGGCTCTTCCCACTTGCCCTGTAGCGGTGGCAAGCGGGGTAATAAGGGGTTATTGTCACCGTTGATTGCACGGTGACAATAAGCCCGGTTAATAATGGAGAGGCGTCAATAAGACACCGATCCATTATTAATCCCAAAGTTATTAAATGTTTAAAAAAAAGACAAAGCAAGAAAAAAGTCTTTTAATGAAATAAAAGAGACAACACAGTTTTCATTTTTTTTATTACTCTCTCATTCCTGCGACGCCATCGATCTCCTGTAAAAAAATAAAAAAAACAAACCAACAGTATACCACCTGTCCGACGCAGTCCATAGTAACGATTGTCCCACGACGATTCAGCTCTGCTACATCGGAATGACAGGCAGAGCCTGACATCCCGGCGCAGCACAGCTGCTTACCTGCTTCCCCGGCGTGACGTCATCGGACTGACTGCTTTACGGCCGCGATTACCCAGCAGTCACTGCAGTTATCGCGAGATACTGCATGTGACCGCCGGGAGAAGAGGATGGAGGCCATGAAGCAGTCCGGGATGTGACCGCCGGATATCTTCTGCCGGGTAAGTGCCGCTGACTCCTGACAGACCCGACCGACGGACACTGACAGTGACAGTGACAATTCCGATTCCGGTATCCGATATGACGAAAATATCGGAACTCGGAATCGGAATTCCGATACAGCCAATATCGGCCGATACCCGATATTTGCAGTATCGTATCGCTCAACACTAATGAACATAGAACTTAAACACATGCTAAAAAGGAAGAAAGAAATGTTTATCAAATGGAAAGAAGGAGGCATATCTAAAGAAGAATATAATGCCGTCTGCAGAACCTGCAGGGCACAAATCAGATTATCTAAAGCTGACAATGAATTAAGGCTTGCAAGTGACGTCAAAAGCAACAAAAAAGGATTTTGGGGATACGTCAAAAGTAAAAGAAAAGTCAAAGATGCTATAGGATTTTTACAGAATGAAAATGATGAAATGGTAAGTCAGGATGTTGAGAAGGCTGAACTTTTAAATTCCTATTTTGCATCTGTTTTCTCTCAGAAAGGAAATGTAACATCAACTGATCTTTACTGTCCTAGTAAAGGAATAGAAGAATCCAGGATATCTATAAACAGAAAGACAGTGAGGAAACACTTAGCTAACATAAATGAATTCAAGTCTCCAGGTCCAGATGAATTACACCCCAGGGTACTGAAGGAGATAGCAGAAGAAATTCTTGAACCACTGTCCATAATCTTTGAAAATTCTTGGAGAACAGGAGAAGTCCCAGAAGACTGGAGAAGAGCAAATGTTGTTCCTATCTTCAAAAAGGGGAAGAAGGTGGACCCAGGGAACTACAGGCCGGTGAGTCTGACTTCTATACCAGGAAAGATCTTTGAACAAATTATTAAAGAACATGTATGCAAGTACCTGGATAAGAATGAAGTGATTAAACAGAGTCAGCATGGGTTTGTAACTAATAAGTCATGTCAGACTAACTTAATTTCCTTCTATGACAGAATCACTGACTGGGTGGATCATGGAAATGCTGTAGATATAGTATATCTTGACTTCAGCAAAGCATTTGACAAAGTATCTCACACAATCCTTATTGAAAAAATGAC
Source organism: Oophaga sylvatica (assembly GCA_033576555.1). Classification (NCBI taxonomy): domain Eukaryota; kingdom Metazoa; phylum Chordata; class Amphibia; order Anura; family Dendrobatidae; genus Oophaga; species Oophaga sylvatica. The sequence continues at coordinate 18,396,324 of JARQOD010000001.1, read as the reverse complement.
TAAGTATGGAATGGACAAGGCAACTGTTAGGTGGATTCATAACTGGCTTAGTGATCGGACCCAAAGAGTGGTTGTAAATGGCTGCACATCCAGTTGGAAGAATGTCTCAAGTGGGGTACCACAAGGCTCTGTTTTGGGCCCTGTATTGTTCAACATCTTTATCAATGATTTAGATGAAGGAATTGAGGGTAAACTGATCAAATTTGCTGATGACACAAAGCTAGGAGGGGTAGCTAATACTAGAGAAGAGAGAGAGAGGATTCAAAAAGATATACATAAACTGGAGCAGTGGGCAGCAACTAACAGAATGGATTTTAACAGGGAAAAATGCAAAGTACTACATCTGGGCAATAAAAATGAAAAAAGCATATACAAAATGGGAGGAATAGGGCTAAGTAACAGCACATGTGAAAAAGACTTGGGTATACTAATTGATCACAGACTTAACATGAGTCAACAGTGTGATGCAGCAGCAAAAAAGGCAAATGCAATTCTAGGATGTATCAACAGAAGCATACAGTCTAGATCACGTGAGGTCATTATTGCCCTCTACTCCTCTTTGGTCAGACCTCATCTGGAATACTGTGTCCAGTTTTGGGCACCACATTTTAAAAAAGACATCAACAAACTGGAGCAAGTTCAGAGAAGAGCCACCAGAATGGTGACCGGTCTGCAAACCATGTCCTATGAGGAACGGTTGCAGGATTTGGGAATGTTTAGCTTGCAAAAAAGAAGACTGAGAGGAGACTTAATAGCTGTCTACAAATATCTCAAGGGCTGTCACATTGTAGAAGGATCATCTTTATTCTCATTTGCACAAGGAAAGACTAGAAGCAATGGGATGAAACTGAATGGGAGGAGACACAGATTAGATATTAGAAAAAACTTTTTGACAGTTAGGGTGATCAATGAGTGGAACAGGCTGCCACGAGAGGTGGTGAGTTCTCCTTCAATGGAAGTCTTCAAACAGAGGCTGGATAGACATCTGTCTGGGATGATTTAGAGAATCCTGCTTTGAGCAGGGGGTTGGGACCAGAAGGCCCAGGAGGTCCCTTCCAACTCTACCATTCTATGATTCTATGATACAATCTTTTCCTGGTCATATAAACCCATGATGTGGATATACTGACACTTGTGGTGTCTTTACACTTTGCACCTTATTTTTCACTCCATTTTGAATATATGCATTATCCATAGCGCACTTTTGCAACACCTGTTTTTTACACTTTGTACACTTTGTAATATACTATTTTTTAGCTACATGTGTTACTTTTATTGTATATGCTGTGTGTTTTTTTAGATTGTACTTTTTACACTTTTTGCATTTTTATATCCACATCATCCTTATATGTTTGATGGACATTTGCGCACTTGTATGAGCACATTGATAATGGTATATTTTTTTCTGACATTGTACATTATTTTAAACAGTGAAATTTAACCCCTTAGTGACAGCCATTTTGCAGCTTAATGACCGGGCTAATTTTTACAATTCTGACCACTGTCATTTTATGAGGTTATAACTCTGGAACGCTTTAACGAATCCCGCTGATTCTGAGACTGTTTTTTGTGTGACATATTGTACTTCACGTTAGTGTAAAATTTCTTTGATATGACTTGTGTTTATTTATGAAAAAAACGTAAATAAGCGAAAATTTTGAAAATTTAGCAATTTTCAAATTTTAAATTTTTATGCCCTTAAATCAGAGAGATATGTCACACAAATTTCTTAATAAATAACATTTCCCACATGTCTACTTTACAACAGCACAGATTTGGAAACAAAATGTTTCTTTGTTAGGAAGTAATAAGGGTTAAAATTGACCAGCGATTTCTCATTTTTACAACACCATTTTTTTTAGGGACCACATCACATTTGAAGTCACTTTGAGGGGTCTATATGATAGAAAATACCCAAAAATGACACCATTCTAAAAACTGCACCCCTCAAGGTGCTCAAAACCACATTCAAGAAGTTTATTAACCCTTCAGGTGCTTCACAGGAGCTGAAGCAATGTGGAAGGAAAAAATTGACATTTAACTTTTTTTGCAAAAGCTTTACTTCGGAACCAATTTTTTTTTATTTTCACAAGTGTTAAAAGAGAAAATGAAGCACTAAATTTGTTGTGCAATTTTTTCTGAATACGCCGATACCCATATGTGGGGGTAAACCACTTTTTGGGCGCATGGCAGAGGTCGCAAGGGAAGGAGCGCCGTTTGACTTTTTCAACGCAGAATTGGCAGAATGCCATGTCGCGTTTAGATAGCCCCTGATGTGCCTAAACAGTGGAAACACCCCACTAGTGACCCCATTTTGGAAACTAGACCCCTTAAGGAACTTTTCTAGATGTGTGGTGAGCACTTTGAACCTCCAAGTGCTTCACACAAGTTTATAACGTAGAGCCGTGAAAATAAAAAATCATATTTTTTCCACAAAAATGATCTTTTCACCCCAATTTTTAAATTATCAAGGGTAACAAGACCGCAAAAGTTTTTGTGCAATTTGTCCTGAGTACGCTGATACCCCATATGTGGGGGTAAACCACTTTTTGGGCGCACGGCAGAGGTCGCAAGGGAAGGAGCGCTGTTTGACTTTTTCAACGCAGAATTGGCTGGATGCCATGTCGCGTTTAGAGAGCCCCTGATGTGCCTAAACAGTGGAAACCCCCAACAAGTGACCCCATTTTGGAAACTAGACCCCTTAAGGAACTTATCTAGATGTGTGGTGAGCACTTTGAACCTCCAAGTGATTCACACAAGTTTATAACGTATAGCCGTGAAAATAAAAAATCATATTTTTTCCACAAAAATGATCTTTTCACCCCAATTTTTAAATTCCCAAGGGTAACAAGACCGCAAAAGTTTTTGTGCAATTTGTCCTGAGTACGCTGATACCCCATATGTGGGGGTAAACCACTTTTTGGGCGCACGGCAGAGGTCGCAAGGGAAGGAGCGCTGTTTGACTTTTTCAACGCAGAATTGGCTGGATGCCATGTCGCGTTTGTAGAGGCCCTGATGTGTCTAAACAGTGGAAACCCCCCACAAGTGACCCCATTTTGGAAACTAGACCCCCTAAGGAACTTATCTAGATGTGTGGTGAGCACTTTGAACCCCCAAGTGTCTTCACAGAAGTTTATAACGCCCGGGCGTGAAAATAAAAAATCATATTTTTTCCACAAACCTGATCGTTTAGTCCCCAATTTTTTATTTTCCCAAGGGTAACAGGAGAAATTAGACCACAAAAGTTGTTGTCCAATTTGTCCTGAGTATGCTGATACCCCATATAGTGGGGGGGGACCACTGTTTGGGCGCACGGCAGGGCTTGGAATGGAAGCAGTGCTGTTTGACTTTTTCAAACCAAAATTGGCTGGAATTGAGATTGGACACCATGTCGCGTTTGGTGAGCCCCTGATGCACCTAAACAGTGGAAACCCCCACAAGTAACACCATTTTGGAAACTAGACCCCCTAAGTAACTTATCTAGATCTGTGGTGAGCACTTTGAACCCCCAAGTGTTTCACAAAAGTTTATAATGCCTGGGTGTGAAAAAAAAATCAATTTTCCACAAAAATGATTTTTTTAGTCCCAAATTTTTGATTTTTCACAAGGAAATTGGACCCCAAAAGTTGTTGTCCAATTTGTCCTGAGTACGCTGATACCAAATATTGTGGGGGGGGGGAAACTGTTTTGGCACACAGCAGGGCTTGGAAAGGAAGTAATAACGTTTTGGAATGCAGACGTTGATGGGGGTCATGTTCCGTTGCAGTGCCCCAGATGTGCCTAAACAGTGGAAAACCCCCAAAGTGACCCCATTTTGGAAACTAGACCCCCTAAGGAACTTATCTAGATCTGTGGTGAGCACTTTGAACCCCCAAGTGTTTCACAAAGGTTTATAATGCCTGGGTATGAAAAAAAAACAAAAAACAATTTTCCACAAAAATGATTTTTTAGTCCTAAATTTTTGATTTTTCACAAGGAAATTGGACCACAAAAGTTGTTGTCCAATTTGTCCTGAGTACGCTGATACCAAATATGTGGGAGGGGAACTGTTTGGGCGCACAGCAGGGCTTGGAAAGGAAGTAATAACGTTTTGGAATGCAGACGTTGATGGGTGTCATGTTCCGTTTGCAGTGCCCCAGATGTGCCTAAACAGTGGAAAACCCCCACAAGTGACCCCATTTTGGAAACTAGACCCCCTAAGAAACTTATCTAGATGTGTGGTGAGCACTTTGAACCCCAAAGTGCTTCACAGAAATTTATAAACGCAGAGCCGTGAAAATAAAAAAATTTTTTTCCTCAAAAATTATTTTTTAGCCAGCTATTTTTTATTTTCCCAAGGGTAACAAGAGAAATTAGAACCCCAAAATTGGTGGGCAATTTGTCCTGAGTGCGCTGATACCCCATATGTTGGGGTAAACCACTGTTTGGGCGCACGGCAGGGCTCGGAAGGGAGGGAGCGCAATCTGACTTTTTGAACGCCACGTCATGTTTGGAGACCCCCTGATGTGCCTAAATAGTGGAAACCCCTCAATTCTAGCTCCAACCCTAACCCCTACACACCCCTAATCCCAACCCTAACCCTAATCCTAACCCTAATCCCAACCCTAATTCCAGCCCTAATTGTAACCCTAACCCAAATTGTAACCCTAACCCTAATTGTAGCCCTAACCCTAATTGTAACCCTAAACCTAATTGTAACCCTAACCCTAATTATAACCCTAACCCTAAGGCTGGGTTCATTTTGCGTTTTACCAGTCCATTCAACACATAGCATTGACGGGCTGGTAACGGTATAGCATAACGCGATCGCGTTATGCTATACCCGCTAGCGCAGAGGAATCAGCAGATGATTCATCTGCTCTAGCGGTGACGGAGCCCAGACGCTGCAGCCCGCGTCCGAGGCTCCGTCACTGATTGATGGCACGTCGCGAACGCATACCGCTTTACGGCATTCGTCGCGATGCGCCCTCAAATGGGGGTGAATGGCAGCATTAACGGACTGCGTTACAGCGCGTTATACCGCGGTGTAACGCAGTCCTCTAATGGACTGCCATAACGCAGTATGAACCCAGCCTAACCCTAACCCTAATTATAAACCCTAACCCCTAATTATAACCCTAACCCTAGCCTTAACCCTAACCCTAACAGAAAAATGAAAAAAAAAAATAATTTCTATATTTTATTATATGTCCCTAACTAAGGGGGTGATAAAGGGGGGGTTATGTACTGTTTTTTTTATTTTGATCACTGTGATAGTTTATCACAGTGATCAAAATGTACTTTTGTGAGAATGAATGAAACTTTTTTTGAATCTGCCGCCAAGCAGATCGGCGGCGCACTGCACATGCGCCCGCCATTTTTTTTCCAGGAAGAAGACGCCGGGATCCTGGGGCCTGCGGGAGGACCGAGGACACCGGTAAGAATAGGGGGGGGGGGCGATCGGGGGACCTGGGGACCCTCATTATCTCCCCTCTGATGTACGATCACATCAGAGGGGAGAGAAATCATTTTTTTTTTTTTTTTTGCGGTCGCCATTATACTTAGTATAATGGCGATCGCGACACCGGGGTCGGTAAATACCGACCCCGATCATGTTCTCTGGGGTCTCGGCTACCCTCGGCAGCCGAGACCCCAGAGAAAATTGCCCACCCTCCCGGCAGAACGCGGCGGGCACACTGAGCATGCGCCCGCCATTCAAGATGGCGGCGCCCACCGGAGGAAGCAGGTGGGCCCGCGGGCCACAAGGGGCACATTGGGGGACACAAGGGGGGTCCCGGGGAACCTTTTTCTCTGTCCTCTAATGTCCGATGACATCAGAGGACAGAGAAATGAAACGACACATCAGATTTTTTTTTTTTGTTGCGGTCGCCATTATAGGGTTAATAACAGCGATCGCAACATCGGGTCGGTAAAAACCGACCCGATTCTTGTTCTCTGGGGTCTCGGCTACCCCCGGTAGCCGAGACCCCGGAGAAAATGCGCCTCTGGGGGGCGCTATTCACTTTTTCCACAGCGCCGTTAAGTAACGGCGCTGTGGTTTAAGTACCCTTAATGACCGCCGTTAAAAGGCGTATCGGCGGTCGTTAAGGGGTTAAATAAAATCTATATTATTGTTTACCATATGGACTTATGATCGGTGTTTTCTCTGGGTTTTGGCTTCCATGGTTATTTTCCGATTGTCCTAGTACCTATAATAGTCCTATTTTATTGGTTTGCACTATACTTACTGTTTTTATTAAGTAAAATATTGACTTACTCCTCATATATATTTTTTTAGTAGTGCTCCAATATACGGTTCCCTTTCTTGTTGTTTTTAAAAAAGTATGACATAGTAATCATGGGAGATATTAACTATAATTTATCTATATATATATATTTGTATTTGGAGTGTGAACATATACTGTAGATTTAACATGAATTACCCCTAAAAATTAACATTTATTTGATAAATACAAAGAAAACTTTAAAAAGGCCTGTAACAACCAAACCAAAATACCATTTCTGATACATGATAAAGATGAGATTCAATTTCTTAAAAGCCTGAAAAGGGAAATCTAATCCACAACCATTGATTGGAAAACAATCAGTACTGATAAATCCCTCTTGTAAATCTAACTCCAGCACCTGTCTATCAGCGGAGGATGGGACCCTGTATAAACGAGAATGGTGCCCCCGCTCCTCGGCGGCTCTCCCTCCATTACCTAGGTTACAATGACCATGACTGGTCTTAGGTTGTAGTCAGGGATAATAAGGGAGAGTCATCGAGGAGTGGGGGCTCCACAGTCATCATTAAATGGGGTGCCAACCTCCGCATGACAGGCAGGTGTGAGGGCTACGGTATCAATTAGTGATTTAGCGGTTGGTCATTGACAGAGGTTATCTGAATGCCAAAACGATTCCGTTATTTGTTTCGGCACATAGTTACTTTTCTATCTTACACATTGTGACTTTATTTCTGATACTGTCATGTTGTTGGCCTTGGTATATTTTATGCCAGAATGATACTGTGCATTATCTTTATCACCCCACTATTACATCCCCTTTAATATGACCAGTTTTCTTCTGTACAATCTTCGGGTGGAAGCATTATCAGAGATTCTTACCAGCAATCACCATGACATTGAGCTTCTACCACCCGATGGCGTCCTCACCGCCACTCCCGGCTGGTGGTGGAGCTAGTAAAGGACTGCCTGACCTAATACCATCAAGGCCATCTCACCTCAGAGTATCTGACGGATTTACCTCAGAACATCAAGACATTACTACAGCAGGTAAATGGCGGACGTTCCACACACAACATCTTATAGTAATGGAGAACAATAATGAAGAGAAGCTTCCTCTTTCCTCCCATATAAAACATGACAAGTCTTAAGATATGTAGTCATCGTATCTGCAGAGAGAGGAGCAGATGTCACACACAATTGCGACCTCCATTGTGACCTTTTTAATTTCAGGATTTTTCTTTCTGCTTATTTTCATCTTTAGGCTGAAAAAAGATCTCAGTATGGAGATTTGGCTTTTATTAAGGAACAGGTCCAAAAAGTCCTGAGTGTACTGGAACATCTGGCCGCTCATCGAAACGCCCAGTGTCAGATATCAGAAGATGTGGTGTTAGATCTTACAGACCTCACTGTCAGCCCCAGGTAGGGATATGACATACTGTAATATGGCTGCTTGTCTCTGCTACTACATCATCTATGATGACAGTCTGTATTCTGCTGATGTAGGCACAGCTCAGTGGTGGGAAGTCAGTATTCTGCTGATTTAGTAACCACTCAGTGGTGGGAGGTCTGCATTCTGCCGGCATAGTCACAGGTCAGTGGTGGGAGGTCTGTATTCTGCTGATGTAGTCACAGCTCAGTGGCAGGAGGTCTGTATTCTGCTTATATAGTTACAACTCAGTGGTGGGAAGCTTGTATTCTGCTGATGTAGTCACAGCTCAGTGGTCGGAGGTCAGTATTCTGCTAATGTAGTCACAGCTCAGTGGTCAGAGGTCTTTATTCTGCTGATGTAGTCACAGCTCAGAGGTTGGAGGTCTGTATTCTGCTTATGTAGTAACAGCTCAGTGGTCGGAGGTCTGTATTCCGCTGATGTCACAGCTCAGTGGTGGGAAGTCTGCATTCTGCTGATGTAGTCACAGCTCACTGGTCAAAGGTCTGTATTCTGCTGATATAGTGACAGCTCAGTTTTCAGAGGTCTGTATTCTGCTGATGTAGTCACAGCTCAGTGGTGGGATCAGTGGTGAGAAGTCTGTATTCTACTGATATAGTCAGAGCTCAGTGGTGGGAAGTCTGCATTCTACTGAAGTAGTTACAACTTAGTAGTGGGAGGTCTGTATTCTGCTGATTTAGTCACAGCTCTGTGGTGGGAGGTTTGTATTCTGCTGATGTAGTAACCACTCAGTGGTGGGAGGTCTGCATTCTGCTGTTGCAGTCACAGCTCATTGGTGGGGGGTCTGTATTCTGCTGATGTAGTCACAGCTCAGTGGTGGGAAGTCTATATTCTGCTTATGTAGTTACTGCTCAGTGGTGGGAAGCTTATATTCTGCTGATGTAGTCACAGCTCTGTGGTCAAAGGTCAGTATTCTGCTAATGTTGTCACAGCTCAGTGGTCAGAGGTCTGCATTCTGCTGATGTAGTCACAGCTCAGTGGCGGGAGTTGTGTTCTGCTGATGTAGTCACAGCTCAGTGGTTGGAGGTCTATATTCTGCTGATGTAGTCACAGTTCAGTGGACGGAGGTCTGTATTCTGCTGATGTCACAGCTCAGTGGTGGAAGGTCTGCATTCTGCTGATGCAGTCAAAGCTCAGTGGAGGGAGGTCTGTATTCTGCTGATGTAGTCACAGCTCAGTGGTCAGAGGTCTGCATTCTGCTGATGTAGTCACAGCTCAGTGGTGGGAAGTCTATATTCTGCTTATGTAGTTACTGCTCAGTGGTGGGAAGCTTATATTCTGCTGATGTAGTCACAGCTCAGTGGTCGAAGGTCAGTATTCTGCTAATGTTGTCACAGCTCAGTGGTCAGAGGTCTGCATTCTGCTGATGTAGTCACAGCTCAGTGGCGGGAGTTCTGTGTTCTGCTGATGTAGTCACAGCTCAGTGGTTGGAGGTCTATATTCTGCTGATGTAGTCACAGTTCAGTGGACGGAGGTCTGTATTCTGCTGATGTCACAGCTCAGTGGTGGAAGGTCTGTATTCTGCTGATGCAGTCAAAGCTCAGTGGAGGGAGGTCTGTATTCTGCTGATGTAGTCACAGCTCAGTGGTCAGAGGTCTGCATTCTGCTGATGTAGTCACAGCTCAGTGGTGGGAAGTCTATATTCTGCTTATGTAGTTACTGCTCAGTGGTGGGAAGCTTATATTCTGCTGATGCAGTCACAGCTCAGTGGTCGAAGGTCAGTATTCTGCTAATGTTGTCACAGCTCAGTGGTCAGAGGTCTGCATTCTGCTGATGTAGTCACAGCTCAGTGGCGGGAGTTCTGTGTTCTGCTGATGTAGTCACAGCTCAGTGGTTGGAGGTCTATATTCTGCTGATGTAGTCACAGTTCAGTGGACGGAGGTCTGTATTCTGCTGATGTCACAGCTCAGTGGTGGAAGGTCTGTATTCTGCTGATGCAGTCAAAGCTCAGTGGTGGGAGGTCTGTATTCTGCTGATGTAGTCTCCGCTCAGTGGTGGGGGTCTGTATTTCTGATGATCTTGTCACAGCTCTGTTGTAGGAGGTCTGTATTCTGCCGATGTAGTCACAGCTCAGTGGTGGGAGGTCTGTATTCTGCTGATGTAGTCAGAGCTCAGTGGTGGGAGGTCTGTATTTTGCTGATGTAGTCGCAGCTCAGTGGTGGGAGGTCTGTACTCTGTTGATGTAGTCAGAGCTCAGTGGTGGGAGGTCTGAATTCTGCTGATGTAGGCACAGCTCAGTGGTGGGAGGTCTGTATCCTGTTAATGTAGTCAGAGCTCAGTGGTGGGAGGTCTGTATTCTGCAGATGTGGTCACAGCTCAGTGGTGGGAGGTCTGTATTCTGCTGATGTAGTCACAGTTCAGTGGTGGGAGGTCAGTATTCTGCTGAAGTAGTCACAGCTCAGTGGTGGGAGGTCTGTATTCTGCTGACGTAGTCACAGCTCAGTGGTGGGAGGTCTGTATTCTGCTGACGTAGTCACAGCTCAGTGGTGGGAGGTCTGTATTCTGCTGACGTAGTCACAGCTCAGTGGTGGGAGGTCTGTATTTCTGCCTCTGTTTTCTCTATTATCAGAATCTTCCTGTTGTAAATGCTGCAGCTGAGATAATAGGAGATATTACAGAATTATTGTGTACAAGTCCCTTATCCAGATACAGCCAAGGTTACTAACACAGATAACACAACGCTGAGATATCAGGTGCAAAAAGTGTAATGTGACCCCTAACCTGACATCGGGCGATGGCTTGTGCAATGTTACATTATCTTATCCATAGTACATAAAATTTACTTCTGTGACGAGTTATCAGGATGGTGCGTTATGTGCTAAGATAAACTTGGCTAATCCTGTATAACCGTCTGGATTTGCTGGAGCAGCGCTGCAGTGTAAAGTCACTCCACCTAATACTGAAATTAATCAAGCAGCTCCTGGTTTAGGCCTTCATGATTTATGTATTTGGTGATTTACTGAGATGTTCCACATATTAATGATAAACATTATAGCTATCAGGAAACACCAGAAGGGGGCGCTAAAGATGGGTAAAATCTGAATAATATAAACCCCCCCAAAATTCACCACAGACTGATAATTAATATAAAAGATTATTCTATTTATAAAAAAGGCATATTGACGACAATTATCAACCACAAAATATATATATTTATTAAAATGATTAAAACCAATAAAAGAAATTGTATGTGCAGGGCGAGGTGCGCCAAACTGATTAGCAAAAACAGTGCAAAGAGTATTGTGTATGAATAAATTATTCAATCAGAGGCAAAACCAAGTGAATTACAAAATATACCAGAGAAAAATTAATAACAAGTGAATGTCATATCACATAAGTATAATATAAAGTGCAGTGCACGTAGCATGAATCGAACAAATAAGGATGTCAAAAATATAATTAATGTACACCAATATAATATTAAATAATAATTTATCAATTGAATTTTATATTTCATATAAAACAATATTGAAATGTGCAAAATATATATAAACCCCCATTTACTCTTATAAATACAGCCTCAAAAATAAGATTGAATAATAAATTAGAAGTGAAATCACAAAATGTAATGCTGCATAATAGCCACCATAGATACAAACCAGTACTGGCGCACCTCTGACCACCACCCCAACGCGCGTTTCGCTTCCACTTCGTCAGGGAGTGTTTATATATATTTTGCACATTTCAGTACTGTTTTATATGAAATTTATATGAAATTCAATTGATAAATTATTATTTAATATTATATTGGTGTACATTAATTATATTTTTGACACCCTTATTTATTCGATTCATACTACGTGCACTGCACTTTATATTATTCTTATGTGATATGACATTCACTTGTTATATTTTTTTCTCTGGTATATTTGTAATTCACTTGGTTTTGCCTCTGATTGAATAATTTATTCATACACAATACTCTTTGCACTGTTTTTGCTAATCAGTTTGGCGCACCTTGCCCTGCACATACAATTTCTCTTATCGGTTTTAATCATTTTAATAAATATATATATTTTGTGGTTGATAATTGTCGTCAATATGCCTTTTTTATAAATAAAATAATTGTAGCATCGGCGTCCCGGCCCTCTGCCAGGCAGGGACGCCGTTCCCCTTACCAGCGCTCTGCGTCCTCAGCGCCCCCAGCGTCCTCAGCGCCCCCAGCGTCCTCAGCACCCCCAGCATCCTCGGCGTCCTCATTCCGCCCTGCTGGGCCCGCGCGCTCCTTCCCTGCTGCTGGACTTAGGGCGCGCGCCCGCGCCCTCCCCCGCTCTTAAAGGAGCCGCGCGCATTTTCCAAATTAGTCTCCGGCCAATGCCGGAGGACTCTACCCTATATTAAGGGCTTCCTCCTTAATGGAGGTGCCCGAGCAATGTTGTTGTTGCACTGTATAACTCTGCTTCAGCCTTCAGCTCCTGTTTCCAGTTGCCTGCCTGTTACCCGTCTGTTTGCTGTCTGCCATCTGACTGCAGCCCTCCCCGGAGGTTCGGACATCACCTGCAGTGATCCCCGGCGATTACAGAGACTCTTGCCTGCTCACTTGGGAGCGATCATCTGCCATCCGACTGCAGCTCTATTCGAAGGTTCGGACTTCATCAGCAGTGATCACCGGCTACTTCAGAGACTCTTGCCTGCTCACTTGGGAGCGATCATCTGCCATCCGACTGCAGCTTTATCCGAAGGTTCGGACATCTCCAGCAGTGATCACCGGCTACTCCAGAGTTTCCTGCCTGCTCGCTTGGGAGCGATCATCTGCCATCAGACTGCAGCCTACCAGGAGGCTCCAACATCTCAGGTCGTATAAGCCTGTCTATTCAGAAACTGTCCTGGTCACTTACTGTGACAACCTGCCTGTCCAGAGACTGCCCCGGTCACTTGCTGTGACAACCTGCCTACCCAGAGACTGCCCTGGTCACTTGCCGTGACAACCTGCCTACCCAGAGACTGCCCTGGTCACTTGCCGTGACAACCTGCCTACCCAGAGACTGCCCTGGTCACTTCCCGTGAATTCCTGTCCGTATTCCCCGGGCGCCACCTGCTCTCTTACAAGAATACTGTCTTGTATAATAAAGCTCAGTGGTTTCACCTACCAGACCCGTTACAGTTTGCTCGGGCCATGGAACCCGGTGGCACCCAAACCCCTTCACTCCCGGAATTGTGTCATGAACTATCTCGCCAGAGGTCGCAACAGGAGGCCATCCTGGGTCACCTGCGGAACGTCAATTCCCGCCTGGACACTCTGAATTCATCACCAGCAACCACCGCTGGAGCCATGACTCATAATCCGGCAGCCTCGCTGCTTCCCAATTCCGTGGTTTCCATTCCTGGACCCCGACTTTCAGCTCCTCCTAGGTTTGGAGGCGACCCTGCTCTGGCTCGTGGTTTTATTAACCAGTGCACCCTGCATTTCGAACTCCTGGCACACCAGTTTAACTCTGACCGGGCCAAAATTGCCTTCATCATGTCCCATCTCACCGGAGAGGCTCTGGCCTGGCTTAATCCTCTCTGGGAGAGAGAAGATCCTCTGGTATCTGACCTGCCTGCTTTTCTCTCGGCCTTCCGGAAGGTATTCGACGAACCTGGACGGAAGACCTCCTCTGCATCATCTCTGTTGCGTCTCCGTCAGGAGAGTCTCACCGTTGGTCAATATGCCATACGGTTCCGTACTCTAGCCTCAGAGTTGGCTTGGGACAATAACGCCCTGATTTCGGTCTTCTGGGAGGGTCTGTCCGGCCGTATTAAAGATGAACTTGCCGGTCGGGACATTCCAACCTCCCTTGATGATTTAATAAATCTTGCCAATCGAATTGATCTACGGTTCCAGGAACGTGCCAAAGAGGTCACCCGTGAGAGAGGGTTTCCTCGTCTTGCACCCTCGTTTCAGAGACCTATAACCCCTTCCGTTTCTCCCCAGATGCACACTGCTGAGCCTATGCAGGTCGACCAGACCAAGATGGTCAAAGCCCGTCAGGACTCACGCCGTGCCGAGAGGAGTTGCTTCTACTGTGGCAGTAAGGAGCACTGGATCCGCACCTGTCCGGAGAGGTCGGGAAACGCCTGTGTCTAGGTTCGCTCGGAGAGGTCCACCTAGACCAGAATAAATCCTCTTCATCTCTGCTGCTGTCTGTCTCTATTCTCATCGGTAAGAACCGTTACTTCGAACTGGCCCAACTTGATTCTGGAGCAGCTGGGAATCTTGTTTCACAGGCTCTAGTAGAGAAGTATCGCATTCCCACCAAACCTCTGGTTGAACCAGTATCTGTTGCTGCTGTGGATGGGGGTCTCCTACCTCGTCCCATCCAACTTATCACCGAAGCCATAACCCTGCAGGTGGGAATGTTGCATTCTGAGAGCATCTCGTTTCATGTTTTACCTGGACTCTCTCATGCTTTCTTACTAGGTCTGCCTTGGCTCCAAAAACATGCACCCGTGCTCGACTGGCAGAATGGAGAGATTCTTCGCTGGGGACAGGACTGTCATAAAACGTGTCTGGTGCCTGTCCATCCCGTCCGTTCTTCTCCTACACCTGCTAATCTACCTGGACTCCCGATTCCATATTGGTCATTCGCGGATGTCTTTAATAAAAAGGAAGCAGAGACATTACCCCCGCATAGACCATATGATTGCCCGATCGACCTGCTACCCGGTACTACGCCTCCCCGTGGGCGTATTTACCCATTGTCCGCTGCAGAGACCAGGTCGATGTCAGAATATATCGAGGAGAATTTAGCGAAAGGATTCATCCGTAAATCTACCTCCCCCGCGGGAGCAGGTTTCTTTTTTGTAAAAAAGAAAGACGGATCTCTCCGTCCCTGTATTGACTACAGAGGCCTAAATTTGATCACAGTGAAGAATAAGTACCCTCTTCCGCTCATTCCGGAGTTGTTTGATCGTCTTAGAGGGGCTAGAGTCTTCACTAAACTGGATCTTCGTGGAGCATACAACCTGGTTCGTATCCGTCGAGGAGATGAATGGAAGACGGCATTCAACACCCGGGATGGCCACTACGAATATCTGGTTATGCCCTTTGGTCTCTGTAATGCTCCAGCAGTCTTTCAGGAGTTGGTCAATGACATCTTCCGGGACCTCCTCTACTCCTGCGTTGTGGTGTACCTTGACGACATCTTGGTCTTCTCTCCGGATCTCCAGTCTCACCGGAGGGATGTTCGTCAGGTTCTGCTCAGGCTCAGGCAGAATCACCTCTTCGCCAAATATGAGAAGTGCCTCTTTGAGCAGACCTCGCTTCCGTTTCTGGGCTACATTATCTCTCAGACAGGCCTACGAATGGATCCGGAGAAACTGTCTGCCATCGAGAAGTGGCCCCGACCAGAGGGGTTGAAGGCCATTCAGCGGTTCCTGGGATTCGCTAACTATTACCGTCTCTTCATACCGCACTTCTCTTCCAGGACTGCTCCAATCTCAGCGCTCACCCGCAAGGATGCTAACCCCAAACAGTGGACGCCCGAAGCAGAGGAGGCCTTTCTTTCCTTGAAACAAGCCTTCTCTTCCGCTCCAGTGCTGCATCGCCCGGACGGCAACAAGCAGTTCTTCCTGGAGGTGGATGCTTCCTCTGCTGGAGCCGGAGCGGTACTTACTCAAAAATCTTCATCCGGGAAGATGGTTTCCTGTGGTTTCTTCTCCAAACTCTTCTCCTCCTCCGAGCGCAACTACTCCATAGGAGATCGAGAGTTATTGGCCATTAAATTGGCATTGGAGGAGTGGCGTTACCTACTCGAGGGGGCTCTTCATCCGGTAATCATCTACACGGACCACAAAAATCTGTCTTACCTTCACCATGCTCAGAGACTTAACCCTCGCCAAGCCCGGTGGTCCTTGTTTTTTGCCCGTTTTGATTTTCTCTTGCATTTTCGCCCGGCTGACAAAAACATCAAGGCGGATGCCTTGTCCCGGTCCTTCCTGGTGTCGGATCTCGAAGATGAGCCTAAACATATCATCGATCCCGCCAGAGTGATGCAGGTGGCTCCCGTGAGTCTAAACCGTCTCCCTCCTGGTAAGACGTTCATATCAGAGACTGATCGGAAGAGAATTCTACATTGGGGTCATTCGTCTAAACTCGCTGGCCACGCTGGTCAGAAAAAGACCCTCCAACTCATTACCCGGGATTATTGGTGGCCTACCCTGCACAAAGACGTAATAGACTTTGTTTCTGCCTGTGTCTCCTGTGCCCGCAACAAAGTTCCGAGACACCTGCCTGCCGGCCGTCTTCTTCCGCTTCTTGTACCCGCTGCTCCCTGGCAACATATAGCCATGGACTTCATTACGGATCTGCCCGTCTCTGCCGGTTGTACGGTCATTTGGGTGGTCGCTGACCGCTTTTCCAAGATGGCTCACTTCATTCCTCTGCCAGGTCTTCCGTCTGCACCCGAGTTGGCTAAAGACTTTATCCGCCACATCTTCCGTCTTCATGGTCTGCCTCGTCACATTGTGTCGGATCGTGGGGTACAGTTCACCTCACGTTTCTGGAGAGCTACTTGTAAGTTACTAGACGTCACCTTGGATTTCTCCTCCGCTTACCATCCACAGTCCAATGGACAAGTTGAGCGAATAAATCAGAATCTGACCAGCTATCTCCGACACTTCGTTAATGCTCATCATTCTGATTGGGTGGAGCTCCTGCCTTGGGCCGAATTCTCTTATAATAATCACGAGAGCGAATCGTCCACCAAGTCTCCGTTTTTTATAGTCTTCGGTCAGCACCCTCGTATTCCTGTCCCCATTTCCATCTCTGTGGACAATCCAGCTGCGGAATCTCTGGTTAGAGAATTCTCCTCCATCTGGGAGAGTACCCGGTCCGCACTCATTCAGTCTTCCGAGCGCATGAAAAGACATGCTGACAAGAAACGTCTGGATCCTCCTCAATTCCGTCCTGGGGACAAAGTCTGGCTTTCGTCCAAATATGTTCGGCTCAAAATTCCTTCCTACAAGTTAGGTCCTCGGTTTATCGGTCCTTTTGAGGTCATCAGGCAGATTAACCCAGTGTCCTATAAATTGAAACTCCCGGCCAATTTGCGAATTCCTAACTCTTTTTATGTGTCTCTCCTCAAACCTGTGGTACTTAACTCTTTTTTCAAGTCTACAGGTACACCTCCTGCTCCAGTGTCTGCTGATGATGAATTTGAGGTAGAGAACATTCTGGCCACAAAAAGGGTAGGAAGAAAGACTTTTTTTGGTGGATTGGAAGGGGTTTGGTCCTGAGGAGAGAACCTGGGAGCCTCGGGAGAACATCCATGCCCCTCTCATCCTAGCTAAATTTCTTTCTGGCCTAAAGAGGGGGGGCCTAGAGGGGGGGTACTGTAGCATCGGCGTCCCGGCCCTCTGCCAGGCAGGGACGCCGTTCCCCTTACCAGCGCTCTGCGTCCTCAGCGCCCCCAGCGTCCTCAGCGCCCCCAGCGTCCTCAGCACCCCCAGCATCCTCGGCGTCCTCATTCCGCCCTGCTCTGCCCCCTCTTTCTCTGCTGCTGGACTTAGGGCGCGCGCCCGCGCCCTCCCCCGCTCTTAAAGGAGCCGCGCGCATTTTCCAAATTAGTCTCCGGCCAATGCCGGAGGACTCCACCCTATATTAAGGGCTTCCTCCTTAATGGAGGTGCCCGAGCAATGTTGTTGTTGCACTGTATAACTCTGCTTCAGCCTTCAGCTCCTGTTTCCAGTTGCCTGCCTGTTACCCGTCTGTTTGCTGTCTGCCATCTGACTGCAGCCCTCCCCGGAGGTTCGGACATCACCTGCAGTGATCCCCGGCGATTACAGAGACTCTTGCCTGCTCACTTGGGAGCGATCATCTGCCATCCGACTGCAGCTCTATTCGAAGGTTCGGACTTCATCAGCAGTGATCACCGGCTACTTCAGAGACTCTTGCCTGCTCACTTGGGAGCGATCATCTGCCATCCGACTGCAGCTTTATCCGAAGGTTCGGACATCTCCAGCAGTGATCACCGGCTACTCCAGAGTTTCCTGCCTGCTCGCTTGGGAGCGATCATCTGCCATCAGACTGCAGCCTACCAGGAGGCTCCAACATCTCAGGTCGTATAAGCCTGTCTATTCAGAAACTGTCCTGGTCACTTACTGTGACAACCTGCCTGTCCAGAGACTGCCCCGGTCACTTGCTGTGACAACCTGCCTACCCAGAGACTGCCCTGGTCACTTGCCGTAACAACCTGCCTACCCATAGACTGCCCTGGTCACTTGCCGTGACAACCTGCCTACCCAGAGACTGCCCTGGTCACTTGCCGTGACAACCTGCCTACCCAGAGACTGCCCTGGTCACTTCCCGTGAATTCCTGTCCGTATTCCCCGGGCGCCACCTGCTCTCTTACAAGAATACTGTCTTGTATAATAAAGCTCAGTGGTTTCACCTACCAGACCCGTTACAATAATCTTTTCTATTAATTATCAGTCTGTGGTGAATATTTTTTGGGTTTATATTGATGGTCTATATTCATCTTTTTTAGAATTTATTTGGTTACCTTTGGTATTTCTTTTCTGTATAGGATCTTAAAATCTGAATAATCCCTGATCCTGATACGAGTCAGCCGGGCTGAACAGCGATCTGATTACAAGTGAGCCGATCATCAATCTGCAGGAAATATCTAGATATTATAGAGGCAGGAAATCATTTATAGATTTACTTCTCTGTGTAACAGGAATCTGTCGGCACATTTCACATATGGACGTAGTGGAGCGGCTGTATAGGGTCTTCTACCCCAATAACAATGATACTTTTATGTAGAGATCCGATGTGCCAGTCAGGAGAGATCTAGTGTAGAAGCCATATGCAAATCAGGAGGGAAGAGCATTGGGGGCGTGTTACTGCACTCAGATTCTTTTTCCACGCCCCCAATGAACTTCCTCCCTGATTTGCATATAACTTGCATGCTTGATTTCCCATGACTGGCACATCGGATCTCTACTGTAAGATATCATTATTGTGGGACAGACACCTCTACTGCCATACCACTATCTACATATGCACCAACCTTACCAAACCATTCCAAAGGAAGAAAGATGTACAAGTCCAATATTTTTCAAAATTAACAATATTCTTTATTGTATCAAAAACAAAATTGACACACGTGTTACAGCAAAAATTTTTTTTTTTCAACCATAAAAATGCTATCGTGAAGGGCACAGCAATCCCTCAAACACACACCACCAACAGGGTTGATATGATAGGCTGAATATATATGTGTATATAAAGCCAAGTATAATACAATTGTCAATTACTTACAAATACGCCCAGATGAAAAACAATATTGCACGTATCCCGTATATCAAGTATATAGAACTTCCACTATCTTTTAGTGCATAACCTTTAATTCAAAACGGGACCACAAGAAAAACACATTATCATCATTTCCATTGTCACTATATTATTCATGGATAGCACTAGGGATGTACATCCAAATGTTAATTTAATTATGTTCAGCCCGTAAACAGACCATACATATCACCATATAACTGAATCCCTATTATCTGAGAATGGTGTGCGTCTATTCATTAAAACATACTATATGTATCTGAGCATATCTCTAACCATGCTACACATATTGTGAAACAATCTTGCATGGTGGTCAAGTACTTACTAGTCTGCAGCGGTGATGCAAGGTCCAGGGAGAGCGTGCCCGCCCCAACGCACGGAGATGTTTCGAAAAAACTAGCCCAGATGGAGTCCAGATGGATCTGGACTTTGGGTACGTTACATCCAGCTGCTTTGAATGAAAATAGAACGTATGTGTGTGACCCGCACCACAATTGTGGGTTACCAGGGCTATGGGGTACTCGGAGCCGAGCCTGTAGATTTCTATAGGGGATGTCACTGGTAGCGTGGCTCGTTCCGTGTCCCTGGCGGTCAGGCGTTAAAGGGGGGTTTATTTACAGGGGATTTAGTAGATAACAGTTCGTGACGCCACCTGTAGTTTTCTGATCACTGAGACCAGCGCTGCAGTAGATCTCTGAGGGGATGTTGTGGCAGCTAGATGACGGGTCCCCCACAGGTGGGACTGGTCCCTCAAAGTCTATGGTATTAATGATGTAGGGTGCAGATAAATGAATCAGTCTCACACCATCCAGCGTCTTTCCATACCTTTTACTTGTCAGATGTTTAGGCAGGTCCCAGGGAGGCTGGTCGGGTGGAGAATGTGCTTCGAGATAACAGCTGAACAGGTTAGAGGCCTCCTTTACTTTCCAATATGATGAGTCC
Organism: Oophaga sylvatica; assembly: GCA_033576555.1. Taxonomy (NCBI): domain Eukaryota; kingdom Metazoa; phylum Chordata; class Amphibia; order Anura; family Dendrobatidae; genus Oophaga; species Oophaga sylvatica. The sequence continues at coordinate 18,376,439 of JARQOD010000001.1, read as the reverse complement.
AACTAGCATAGAGCTAAGTTAACTCCGAATACTCCAGCTAACTCCATAGCTGTACTGCCCGGTCAGCATTGTGGTCGAAGTCTTCCAAATAATGTGAGAGAGCTGGGTTCCTACTGTTGTCCTGCATCGACTCAAGGTTCCCACTCTCCCTGACTTCAGTTACGTACCGACACTCCAAGGGCTGCTTTCTGCGACCTAAGGTCCAGTAAGACTCTGGTTTTCCTGTCACCACGCCTGAAGCTGTAGCGACGCTTCGGTCCCCAGTGACCGGATAATTTGTGCAGGTATCCTATACCTAAGGCACTTCTCTGTTTCTTTCCACTGCGCCCTTCGCCCTGTTCGCGCTTTTAGCATAAGCACTCCACACTTCCTAAGGTAATACAAGTTAGTCCTTTCTTGCTTCTTCCTTGGAGCTCGCTACAGATTCTCAGTATTCTTCTAGTTCAGGAGCACGTCGACTGAACCTCACTGTCCTTGGGACAGGCGACTGAAGTTTCTGCTGCTAACTCTTCTTTTTCAAACTGTCTGTCTGACTTTAGCTCACCCAGAGCTCTGACAGGAAATGTAATCTGATCTCCTCTCCTCCTGCACAGACTGCACACTGGTGGAAACTGACTGGACTGACCTGTCCGACGACAGGAAACTGACTGCCTCTGCTGTATGTCACTAGCTTATATACCTATGGGTGTGTCTAAAGTGTGTGATGGAGTGAATTGATATCGAGCATTAAACTGTTACCTCTCCGCACATCCTCCAGGGTTTTATGTGTGCCTTACACACCAGGGCTACACATTCCCCCTTGGTAAAATACAGCACTCCCGGGCTGTGAAATACAAAAAGAAAAAGACATTTTGTTTTGCATTAACAATAACATGAAACTCATCCCATCAGGGAGGTAAGGATTTCTTAAACGTTGCATTATGAACAATAGAAAATACAAAAGTATCAAAACGTCAAGACACTCAATAAATACACAGTATTCTTGTGAAGGACCCGCACCAAACCTTCAACGTGGGTCCTGGGTGGGCTGCAGGACATCTGACCGCAGACCTCGCTCAGTGCCACACCATACGGGTTTTATGTTCAGAGGTAGTTGTGCTGAGGTTTATTGTAAAACCAATATAATGCACCGAAGCGCAACTATGTACAAAGATAAGTTCTGGGCTGGCACAGTCCTCAGCCTCTCAGTCCATGACATCATAAAAGACACATATTGATAACTTCTGGAACTCACATTATTCTTCTCACGGTATTTACCCAACCAGGGTATCCTATATGTAAAACTATGCAATCAACATATTATTTTTTTTTAATTTCTCAAAATTCTTCAACTTTTCAAAATTTTCATTCTTGTACCCAGCCGGGTATTCTACTTATATATATAAAACTATGTAAACACTATACAAAGCAATAAAGTGCAAAACAGCAATTATCTCTTTTATCAAAACTTTTTACATCTTCTTAGTTGCGGTAAACCCCTGTCTGGGTCCTACCGGTCTTCACATTTTCTTGCAGACTTCAATGACATTTTCCACCCCGGGGGCTGGAACAATGCGATGCTCCTTAGAATGCATGACAAACAGGTCGTGACCTGCTATCAGGGTTTGGGTCGCAACAGTTCTTGTGCGAACCTCTAGGGGCACTGCGGGTGCTTTCTCTTTGTGGGATGCCAATTGCGTCGCTGTTTGCGTAACAGGGGGCGATTCAGCTGTAACCGCAGTTTGCGATGTAGATTGGGTCGCAGGTCGCGATGTAGTAGGAGGACAAGGCAGTGAAGAGTATGCAGGCGGTGCTTCGAACTGCGAGGGACATTCAGGGGGCGATGCCGGGCACGGCCTGGTGCAGCGGGAGCTCGAGACTGTGACGCGCTGGCAATGGTGACGTTACCTGCTTCGGGGACGGGGTCACGGACGATTGTGACATTAAGGGCATACCATCCCTTCATACCCCAGTGCCGTGTGTAGGTGACTATGTCCCCATTAACCAGGTCCCTTCCCATATGGCCTTGTGGTAGGTGGGACTCTACGTCGCGTCGGCTCACAAATACCCCTGGGTAAAGTCCCGGTTCCCGGATAAAACCCCAGCCCTTGCGGAACTGGAATTCGATGACGCACCCCTGACGTCGTGGTTCCCTCCGGGTACCTTTATCGCGGCGAACGATCTCCTTGCCCGCGATGAGCTCTGCATGCTGCCGCTGTCGGTTACGCTGTCTCTCTTGTTCTTCCTCCTGTCGGCGTTGCTGCTCCTCCTGACGTTGCTGCCACGCACTTTCCCATTTTACGGCATAGGCGACGTCATCAAGACGCTCCATCGCGTCCCAGTCGACCTCCGGCAGCGACGGACAGGATCCCTCCGGTGTCCCTACCGGGGAACAATCATCTGCTGCGGCCTCCTGGCCGGGCGGGCGTTCCGGAACGGGCAGGACCTCCTCAACCTCCTTCGCCTCCACCGCTCCATCGGTGGGATCAGGGTCGGTACTTTTGGGGGTAGCCTCCGGTTGCTCCTTAGCCTTTGGCAGCAGAAATTTGGGCAATTCAAATCGCGGAGGGTCGTCGAAGGGAGAGAACACCGCATCCCACAGCCGCCGCTGTATCTGGGTACGCGGCGTTTCTCAATTTCCTCCACGCCAGGTCGTTGCTGGATCATTTTTTTTAACCTTGATTTTCTTCTCCAATCTCCAGCAAGGCTTGCTGCAGGTGCCGACCACAAATGGCTCCGGTTCTAGTGGCAGCTTGGCTGGGGAACGGGGCCTGCCTTCCACCGCTTCCCTGCTCGGCTGCACACGTCCTGCCTCCATCATACTCCAAGTCCGTCTCTCGTACTTTTCCAGAACAGTCTGGTCTCTTCCGTGGAGGCGGGGTTTGCGTCTCCTCCTCTTCGCAGGGAAGGTGAAGAGGAGGCGGATTTCTTTTGCTGTAGGGCAGGATCGCATATTGTAATAACACTTGGAGAGGGCGGCCATTTCTTTCGCGCCACAGGGGGTACACGCCCACGAAGATACGCCCACCTTCTTCACCAGCGCCTCAGGGCGCGAATATGGCGGCAAAGATGGCGGTATTTGGCGCCAAAAGTGCAAACAGTCCTTTTTCACTGAAACACTCCACAGGCACACAGGACTCACAATCTTGCAAGTTTTCGTATCCTGTTCGTGACGCCAAGTTGTATTGACCCACACCACAATTGTGGGTTACCAGGGCTATGGGGTACTCGGAGCCGAGCCTGTAGATTTCTATAGGGGATGTCACTGGTAGCGTGGCTCGTTCCGTGTCCCTGGCGGTCAGGCGATAAAGGGGGGTTTATTTACAGGGGATTTAGTAGATAACAGTTCGTGACACCACCTGTAGTTTTCTGATCACTGAGACCAGCGCTGCAGTAGATCTCTGAGGGGATGTTGTGGCAGCTAGATGACGGGTCCCCACAGGTGGGACTGGTCCCTCAAAGTCTATGGTATTAATGATGTAGGGTGCAGATAAATGAATCAGTCTCACACCATCCAGCGTCTTTCCATACCTTTTACTTGTCAGATGTTTAGGCAGGTCCCAGGGAGGCTGGTCGGGTGGAGGATGTGCTTCGAGATAACAGCTGAACAGGTTAGAGGCCTCCTTTACTTTCCAATATGATGAGTCCAACTAGCATAGAGCTAAGTTAACTCCGAATACTCCAGCTAACTCCATAGCTGTACTGCCCGGTCAGCATTGTGGTCGAAGTCTTCCAAATAATGTGAGAGAGCTGAGTTCCTACTGTTGTCCTGCATCGACTCAAGGTTCCCACTCTCCCTGACTTCAGTTACGTACCGACACTCCAAGGGCTGCTTTCTGCGACCTAAGGTCCAGTAAGACTCTGGTTTTCCTGTCACCACGCCTGAAGCTGTAGCGACACTTCGGTCCCCAGTGACCGGATAATTTGTGCAGGTATCCTATACCTAAGGCACTTCTCTGTTTCTTTCCACTGCGCCCTTCGCCCTGTTCGCGCTTTTAGCATAAGCACTCCACACTTCCTAAGGTAATACAAGTTAGTCCTTTCTTGCTTCTTCCTTGGAGCTCGCTACAGATTCTCAGTATTCTTCTAGTTCAGGAGCACGTCGACTGAACTTCACTGTCCTTGGGACAGGCGACTGAAGTTTCTGCTGCTAACTCTTCTTTCTTCAAACTGTCTGTCTGACTTTAGCTCACCCAGAGCTCTGACAGGAAATGTAATCTGATCTCCTCTCCTCCTGCACAGACTGCACACTGGTGGAAACTGACTGGACTGACCTGTCCGACGACAGGAAACTGACTGCCTCTGCTGTATGTCACTAGCTTATATACCTATGGGTGTGTCTAAAGTGTGTGATGGAGTGAATGGATATCGAGCATTAAACTGTTACCTCTCCGCACATCCTCCAGGGTTTTATGTGTGCCTTACACACCAGGGCTACACATATGCTCCCTTCCTCTGATCTCTCGTCTGGATTATATTATAGAATATCATATGGACGCTCAACCGTTCTAATGTTATCTTTTTAATTATATTATTTTATTACATTTTAACTATTTTTAAATTTACCATTCCTGTCCCGTATGCAGATAGAGTGTACAATATCGATACATTTGATGTACCTGCGGAGTGTGGAGTTTGTTATTGATGGAGAGGTTATTTATGGAAAATGAAGAAACCAACTCATTAATGAAGGACTTGGTGAAAACATCTGTCAATGAAGAAATTTGTCCATTGGCAATAATGAGGAAATGTAGGGCCTCTATGATGGATTCATTGCCACATTGAACATGCATATGTCATTTGTATATTGTGATTCCATTCTTTCCTCTCATTGTGTTCAACATCTCTCTTCCCTTCTAAATCTTCCCCTACCTCCCCCTTTTCCATTCCCGCCCCCTCCCCTTTTCCTCTTTTCCTCCTTAGAAAATATATTCTGATTTTGGCTATTATGGCATATTGTTTTATTTAGTGCTGAGAGTTATTATTAGTGGAGGATTTAGATATGATGAGAGAGTAGTGGTAGGAGGGAAAGGTTGTATACCGCTGTACATGCGCGCCTGCTCGTCTCCTGCAAACCCCCCTGGTTGTCGGCGTCTCTATGTGACTCGGCACATGCGCTGGATTACATGACGCCGGCACCTGGTGGCGTTGCCGTTGCCGGGGGGATGCGCGCGTCATTCCAAGCGGTGACATCACTTCCGGTGGGAGGGGAATAGGAGATGGACGAAGGCAAATGGATCCACACATGTATAAAAAGCTTATGGAACAGGGATGGAGCGTGCCCCCTGACGAAGGCTGGACCGAAACGTGCGTTGGGGCGGGCACGCTCTCCCTGGGCCTTGCATCACCGCTGCACACTAGTAAGTACTTGACCACCATGCAAGATTGTTTCACAATATGTGTAGCATGGTTAGAGATATGCTCAGATACATATAGTATATTTTAATGAATAGACGCACACCATTCTCAGATAGTAGGGATTCAGTTTATGGTGATATGTATGGTCTGTTTACGGGCTGAACATAATTAAATTAACATTTGGATGTACATCCCTAGTGCTATCCATGAATAATATAGTGACAATGGAAATGATGATAATGTGTTTTTCTTGTGGTCCCGTTTTGAATTAAAGGTTATGCACTAAAAGATAGTGGAAGTTCTATATACTTGATATACGGGATACGTGCAATATTGTTTTTCATCTGGGCGTATTTGTAAGTAATTGACAATTGTATTATACTTGGCTTTATATACACATATATATTCAGCCTATCATATCAACCCTGTTGGTGGTGTGTGTTTGAGGGATTGCTGTGCCCTTCACGATAGCATTTTTATGGTTGGAAAAAAAAAATTTTTTTTGCTGTAACACGTGTGTCAATTTTGTTGTTTGATATAACAAAGAATATTGTTAATTTTGAAAAATATTGGACTTGTACATCTTTCTTCCTTTGGAATGGTTTGGTATGGTATTTTAATGTGTCCTTTTCTTGATTAAGTCACCACAGGGGTGCGGACAAGTGGAGTCTGCTTCAGATCCCAGAATATGTGGTTTCATGTGTTGTTAATTGTTTCTAATATTCACCAACCTGCTGACAGGCTCCGGCTGTGTGACCCGGCCATTATGAGTCTCCATAACCTACAATAGTGGGGTCATATATGTACGGCAATCCCCCCCGCTCTCTCCACCCATCACTCACATGTACAGGAGGTGATGGGGTCCCCCTTCATATGATGATTGGGGGATTCCTCCATCACTTACATTACACTCATCCGTCTATGGAGACGCCGCACGTTCTCACATTCTCAGCCCCATATAACGGGTATTAATCCCAGTTACAGACGTCTCATCGTTCTCTCCTTATATTGTTGTATTATATATTTAGGACAGAAAGTTCAGTAAAAACAGAAACAATTCTCATATTTCCTGATGTCATTAATTGGACGCTATTCACATGACGCACGATAAAGTGTCGTCTTCATTCTGTGGATCAGCGCGATTACAGCAACATCAAATGTAGAGATTCTGATTCGTGTTTATTACTTTTATGCCATAAATCACGGAGCACAAAGTAGGAAAAGCTGTTTATCATCAGCTCGCTCCGATGTACGGCCACATTCAGAGATTCTCCTCCGCTGCAGATGTTCATATAGTCTGTGATCATTATGTCAGCGCTGGTTTATACCTGACTGGTTTATACAATGATCTGTACAGAAATAATCTATTCCCAGAGGAAGAAGAGAAGACAGAAGTAATCACTGAGCGCTCTGCTAATTCTCTGCACCTTCATCTACACAACATTGTAATACAGCGACATAATGGGGGATGGGGAGGAGGTTTTTGTACGGCTCTGTATCACTGTGTGAGAGGATAGCTATAACCCTGCTGACAGTAATAATCTGCTGCATCGTCCTCTGTCGCTCCTCGGATTGTAAGAGTGAAAGTAGTTCCAGATCCAGATCCAGAGAACCGGTCTGGGACTCCTGTATATCGGGTGGTTGCATAATAGATAAGAAGCTTTGGTCGTTCTCCTGATTTCTGTTGGTACCAGGCTAAATAGTTACTTATACATACTGGCCGTACATGAGATGGTGACTGTATCTCCGGGGGACACAGAGATATAATCTGGAGTCTGGGTCATCACAGTCTCTCCACAGGATCCTGAGGATTAGAAAAGACATATTCATTACTGATAAATGTTGGGATCTTCCTAGAAATCCTGATCTGATGATAGATCCACTGTAGAGATTTCTCTACACACAATCATGGAAGGATCCGAATCTCTCACCCTGAATAGAAATGAAGATCACAGCCAGCAGATAACTGCGAGAAACCAGATTCCTGATGTGTCTGGAGCGTCAGATAGAAACTATGAGATGAGACAATCTGTACAATGAGATCTATATAGAGAGTGACGGGGGACACAGGAGACCCCCAGAGACTGTGTATGGAAATACTGGGGACATGTAAATTCTGTTGTTATAATGTGATGGTTACTGGTGTGTAATGGAGACCGGAGCTCGGCGGCGTCTCCTCCTAGATGAGGATTAATGTCACTTGTATTAAGTGTAAAGACTCATTTCTTGTACATTCTGGTCTCAGGTTATTATCATTATTCTTAACTTTGCATCAAAACATTACAGAATTATTTTCTCCATTTTAGCTGTTTTTTTAAATGATATTTTTGCTTGTATTTAAGGAAAACTTAAAATATACTCCTATAATGACAACAGAAGAATTATCAGTCGCTATTTATAGGACTTTCTGTATAACAACTACTAGAACTCCGCCAGCCATCGGGGTCGCGGTATTGTGGGTTGTCATAACCTGTAACCTTGTTACAATTTTCCTTTCAAGTCAGAAATATATATTTTCTCTTGTGACATAACTGTATGAGGGTCTTCACTTCTCTGGGTGTTAGGGGTCGAGTTCCTGCTTCTGCACAAGGGGAATCTCGAACCATCACTGCTGCAGTCTCCCATCTGTCTCCGGCCGCAGTGGACTCTGCTCAGCAGAGACGTCGGTCCTAGCGTCTAGCCCAGTCTAACATTGTGCAGAGGATTACTGCTGCCTCTCCAGGTTCTGCTATTGTAGCCAGTACTGGTCAGCGGCGAGCAGACGTCTTTAGGACTAAGTCCTGCGTTTCCCCTTCTGAGCATGCCCAGGGTAAGATCTCTCATTGGAGCTCAGGGGTCACATGCTCAGGTACTGCGGCAGCTCCTACTGGTCCGCCAGAAAGGTCCTGAAACTACATGTGTTCTGGAACAGTTTGTCAGTATTCCGGGTTTTCTAGGTAACTTTGTCAGTGATTTTGCCCTTTGTTAAAATGGAGTTTGCTGTTTTCTGTGCCCTACTTCCTGTTCGTTTGTTTAAAACCTGGCTCAGGTCTTGGCTTCACTGCTGGAATATTCTGCTTCCGTTTCCCTGCAACCCAGCTGCTTTGTTCCTCACAGATCTTTTGTGTATTTACCAGGAAAGTGCATAACCTTATCTTCAGGTGTTTCTCAGCCACAGCAGTTTCTACCCATGGCTCTGGACATTCTCTGCATACGTAAGTTGCACATACTGTGTTATCACTAAACTGTTGACTTGGGAATTTAACCCTTGGTTCACTCCATCTGATAAGAACTGTGTTTCTGAACTGTTGCTGTTTAACCCTTCGTGCATTACCTCTGGTGAGAGCTGTTGGAACTGTTACTGGAACCTTACTGACATATGAACTTGTTGTTGGACTTCACTGAATTAAGCCACAACTGAGATTAACTTGTTCCTGGACCTCCCTGTGTTTTCTGCATACCTGGATCTGACTCTTCACACACCAGCAGTGTGTAAATCCAGCCACGTTACCTGTGCATCAGACTTACCTTGTGGTCACATTTGTGTGAGGACTCCGTCGTAAGAACTTTACCACCCTCGCTATAGAGGTTCAAGGACTTATATATCCGGATTCATATAACTGGACTTGTGTGTATATATATATGGACTCATTGCATGTCACTACGGGTTGTTAGAATATTGTTTTTGGGTGTTTTGCTGTTTCACAAATACATTATTTGCATTCAAAGAAACCCGTCTCTGATTGTTCATTGCCCCACGCTATCAGAATCCTCGAGTTCCTACAATAGTATTACAGGATATTCCAGCCTAAAAAAGAGGATTCTGCTGGGCAATGACGGAGACACGGGCTGACAAATTGTTCACCATAGTTAACTCCTTGCAGCAGGAGGTGGCGGCTGCACACAATCAGATTAGAGACTTGGAGTCTCGGGTTAACCACAATGCACAGGGGTTTGGTCAGGCTCTCCAAGATCTACGTGCTAGGTTAGGAGTCCTGGAGGCCTTACCTACTGAGCCTACCTCATCCACCAGTATGCCCAAATTGCCTCCATTCCGTTTTTAATGGTGACCGAAGTCAATTCCGTGGGTTTGTTAATCAATGTATATTATTTTTTGATGTACATGCCTCCTACTACCGGTCTGATAGATCTAAGGTTCTATGTATTATTATGTTGTTAACATCACGTGCACTGGCTTGGGCAAATCCTATGGTTGAAAGTCATGATACCCGTCTAAATAATTTGGACAATTTTCTGGCAGCCATGGCGCAAATGTTCGACGATCCCAACCGCCGTGCTACCGCTGAATCTGCCTTGCTTTCCTTACGCCAGGGGAAACGGTCAGTCATAGAATATGTTACTGAATTTAAAAGGTTAGTGGTGGACACCCAGTGGGAAAACAATGCTTTATTACCAATCTTTAGAAAAGGTTTGTCAAATGCAATCAAGGATGAGCTAGCTCGTTCAGAGTCTCCACAGGAGTTTGAATTGTTTATACAGCACTGTGTACGTATTGATATCCGTTTAACTGAACGCAGACAAGAAAAATGGGCCGCTGTAAATCGCATTACTAATTACTCTCTTCCGTCCAGGGAAACCACAGGCAAAAACCCGCGAGAGGCTGAGGAGGTGCCTATGCAGGTGGACTCACTGCAGAGACGTGAGAATAATGAACGCCGCGAACACCGTCTCCGTGAGCGCTTATGTTTCTATTGTGGTCAATCGGACCATTTCCTCATCAATTGTCCTAAATGTCCTAGGCGACCCAACAAGGTGTTGGCGGTAGTAGGGGATTATGATAACACAGACGCTGAGTCTGAAGTTTCGGAAACCAGTCTACATCTAGATGCGGTTTTTCCCCCAATACTGATGCCGACTTCCCCTAAAGATCAAGGGGAGAAATATTCACATTGTTCTCTTCCTATACAGATTCAGTGGGAGGAACAGTGGATATCAAGTTCTGCCATGATAGACTCTGGAGCAGGTGGGAATTTCATGGATTCTTCTTTTGCAAAGGAACATGGTATAAAGACACAACTAAGAGCTTCACCAATCACTATGGAAATGGTGGATGGTTCCCCATTAGTTTCTGGACCAGTAGATCGGGAGACAGTGCCTCTGGAGTGTAAGATGGAACCAGACCATCAAGAAACACTTTCATTCATGTTAATATCTTCTCCTCATTTTCCTGTAATTTTAGGAATTCCCTGGTTACGGTCACAAAATCCAATCATCAATTGGGAAACCAAGGAGATAACCTTTCTCCCGAAGTGCAGTTCTACCATCAGTCCAACTGTAGCGGCTCCAGTTACCCAGAACTTGGAAGAGGTGATACAGGTACCTACTCTCCCTCTGATTTATCAGGAATTCTCAGACATTTGTGATAAAAGGAAGGCAGATCAACTTCCCCCACATAGACCGTATGACTGCCCCATAGAATTGCTTCCTGGAGCAGCGATTCCTTTCGGCCATGTTTACCCGTTGGCGGCTCCGGAATTAAAATCTTTACGAGAGTATATAGATGAGAATTTAGCCAAGGGGTTTATCCGACCATCTTCTTCACCAGCGGGAGCTCCAATATTCTTTGTAAAGAAGAAGGATGGTACTCTAAGACCCTGCATTGACTACCGGGAGTTAAATAAGGTAACCATTCGTAACAGGTACCCGTTGCCCCTAATTCCAGAATTGTTGGAAAGAGTTCGCCAGGCCAAAGTATTTACCAAATTAGATCTTCGTGGGGCATATAATTTACTCCGTATACGGCCCGGAGACGAATGGAAGACAGCTTTTAGATGCCGGTATGGACATTTTGAATATTTGGTGATGCCATTCGGACTCTGTAACGCTCCTGCTGCTTTTCAACATTTAGCCAACGACATTTTCAGGGATTTATTGGACCAATATGTGGTAATTTACCTTGATGACATCTTAATCTTTTCTGACTCCTTACAGGAACATCAGGAACATGTCAAGACCGTACTTAGACGTTTGAGAGATAATCATTTGTACATCAAACTCGAAAAGTGTGAGTTCCATTGTTCTGAAATTCAATTTTTAGGCTATGTTATCTCGCCTCAGGGATTGAATATGGAGTCCAGCAAGATCCAGGCAATCTTGGACTGGCCGGTACCAGGAAACATTAAGGAGGTACAACGATTCATTGGCTTTGCTAACTTTTATAGACGGTTTATCCGAAATTTTTCAGAAATTGTCCGTCCCATCACTCTCCTCACCAAGAAGGGGAAGAAGTTTGAATGGTCTTCGCAAGCTCAGGAAGCCTTTGATCGCCGGAAGGGTTGTTTTACCACGGCTCCAATATTGATGCATCCGGATCCTGCACAGCCTTTTATCGTGGAGGTGGACGCGTCTGACTGTGCATTGGGAGCTATCCTCTCACAACGTACCGGAGACAAAGGTTTGCTGCACCCGTGTGCCTTCTTCTCTCGTAGGTTATCTTCTGCAGAACTGAACTATGATGTGGCAGATAAGGAACTTTTGGCAATTATTTCTGCCTTTAAGGAATGGAGACACCATTTGCAGGGGGCAACTCAGCAGGTAGTAGTACTCACGGATCATCGCAATTTGGAATTCCTTAAGTCTGCCAGGTGTCTTTCTCCTCGACAAGCTAGGTGGAGTTTGTTCTTGAACCAGTTTAATTTTATTATTTCGTACCGCCCAGGTTCACGTAATGGGAAAGCTGACGCATTATCCCGAATCCATACCGTGGATTCCGTGCCTGGGACCCCGTCGAAGACCATCTTGTCGGAGGCCAATTTCGTTGGAGTGCTCCGGAACCGGGACTTGTGGCAGGAGATCAAGCTGGCCTATGACGGTGACGTATTTCTTGCAGCTCCACCTGACAATGTGAATCTTGTCCTTCGGAATGGTGTGTGGCTTAGAGATCGATGTATTTATGTCCCAGAGGCTGTAAGACTTCGAGTTCTCAAATTGGTCCACGACTCTAAATTGGCTGGTCATAGGGGGGTACAGAAGACGCAGGAATTGTTAACTCGTTTTTTTTGGTGGCCTACCTGCTTGAAGGATGTGAATGACTATGTCCGCTCTTGTGAAGTTTGTGCCCGGTACAAGGTTCCTCGCGTTTCACCTACTGGTCTTCTTAAACCGCTACCTGTACCGTCTCGCCCTTGGGGGTCTATTTCGATGGACTTTATTGTGGAGTTACCCACCTCTGGTGGTAAAAATACTATTTTGGTGGTAGTAGATCGTTTAACGAAAGCTGCTCATTTCATTCCGTGTGCTGGTCTTCCCTCAGCTACAGAGACAGTAGATCTAGTTATCCAGAACATTTTCCGGCTGCATGGGGTACCAGATGACATCATTTCTGACCGGGGAATACAATTTACCTCTAGATTTTGGAAAGGATTTTGTTCTGCGCTCCACATTAATGTTTGCTTGTCTTCTGCATACCATCCTCAGACCAACGGGCAGTCCGAACGGACAAATCAAACCTTGGAGCAATATCTACGCTGTTACGTCAGTCATTTGCAGGACGATTGGCTGAAGCTACTTCCTCTAGCGGAATTTTCGTACAACAACTCCCAAAGCAGTTCCACGAAGGTAACGCCTTTTTTTGCCAACCTGGGTTATCATCCAAGTATTTTGCCTAGGTCTCCGGTTACGATTTCGGTACCAGCGGTTGAAGACAGAGTGACGGCGTTGCAACGTAATCTTGAAGTTTTGAAGGACTCCCTGACCACAGCACAGGAGCGTTACAAGAAGTCGGCCGATAGATTCCGGAAACCAGCACCTATGTATAAGGTAGGAGACTCAGTTTGGTTGTCCACCAAGAATCTAAAATTGGGTGTTCCTTCGCAGAAACTGGGACAGAAATTCATCGGTCCATTCAAGATCACTGGGATTGTGAGCTCTGTTGCCTGTCGGTTGAAGCTACCACGGACTTTAAAGGTACACCCAGTATTTCATGTTTCCTTATTAAAACCAGTCTCTCCTAACACGTTTCAGGGACGTATCGTACCTCCCCCTCCACCAGTGTTGGTTGATGGCGAAGAACAATTCGTGGTACAGGATATTGTTAATTCGAGACTTCATAGAAACCGGCTTCAGTATCTAGTTAGATGGCAAGGTTACTCTCCTGAAAATGATTCTTGGGAACCAGTAAGTAACATCAATGCGCCTCTGAAGATTGCTCAGTTTCATCGGAGATACCCGGACAGGCCTGGTCCAGGACCGTCCGGAGGCCGTCTTTAGGGGGGGAGTAATGTCAGTATTCCGGGTTTTCTAGGTAACTTTGTCAGTGATTTTGCCCTTTGTTAAAATGGAGTTTGCTGTTTTCTGTGCCCTACTTCCTGTTCGTTTGTTTAAAACCCGGCTCAGGTGCTGGCTTCACTGCTGGAATATTCTGCTTCCGTTTCCCTGCAACCCAGCTGCTTTGTTCCTCACAGATCTTTTGTGTATTTACCAGGAAAGTGCATAACCTTATCTTCAGGTGTTTCTCAGCCACAGCAGTTTCTACCCATGGCTCTGGACATTCTCTGCATACGTAAGTTGCACATACTGTGTTATCACTAAACTGTTGACTTGGGAATTTAACCCTTGGTTCACTCCATCTGATAAGAACTGTGTTTCTGAACTGTTGCTGTTTAACCCTTCGTGCATTACCTCTGGTGAGAGCTGTTGGAACTGTTACTGGAACCTTACTGACATATGAACTTGTTGTTGGACTTCACTGAATTAAGCCACAACTGAGATTAACTTGTTCCTGGACCTCCCTGTGTTTTCTGCATACCTGGATCTGACTCTTCACACACCAGCAGTGTGTAAATCCAGCCACGTTACCTGTGCATCAGACTTACCTTGTGGTCACATTTGTGTGAGGACTCCGTCGTAAGAACTTTACCACCCTCGCTATAGAGGTTCAAGGACTTATATATCCGGATTCATATAACTGGACTTGTGATATATATATGGACTCATTGCATGTCACTACGGGTTGTTCGAATATTGTTTTTGGGTGTTTTGCTGTTTCACAAATACATTATTGCATTCAAAGAAACCCGTCTCTGATTGTTCATTGCCCCACGCTATCAGAATCCTCGAGTTCCTACAATAGTATTACACAGTTTCTCATTGGTCCTTTTCTGGCAGGTCCTGTAGTTGCTACTATAAAAGGGTTGCATGGCCCTGCAGCTATGCGCTAGTATCAATTGCATTATGTGCTTTGCGCAAGTGTGATCATGCACGCATATGGTTAGGGCTCGGCTGAAATAAGCCCTAGAATACCGGCACCTCCGGTGAGGAGATTTGTATGCACATGTTCAGGGTCTGGCTGAAATAAGCCCCTAGAATACCAGCTTCCCCGGTGAGGAGTTGCTTGTTTGCGTTGCTGAATGCATGATCACGGACTGCTATCCGCACAGCAGTTATCTGTGTATCCCTGTGGTGTTAACAGGACACAGTCTCTATTTCTGCGTCTCTACCTCAGCGACTCTGTGGTGTAAAAGGGTTCGCTTATACTGCCATATAGTGCTACGGCATCGATGTCTGCGACTCTGTGAATTAACAGAGTTCGCTTATACCGCCATCTTACTAGCAGCAAGCTCTGCCTGCACGGTGGACCCTGGGCTGCGAACGCACCTATTATTTATATTTATTTTGTGTGTTCCGCCAGCCTTAACATAATACTAGCGCCAGGGTCTGGCTAGTAAAATGGCGGACGACCAGCGTCTTCAGCGGAACATCCAGCATCTGGAGGGTAGGTTGGCGGCCCTTGAGCGCACAACCTCAGCTGTGGATGTTACCACAGTCACTGTTCAGGCTGCTAGCGTGGCTGCAGCCAGTTTGTCCACTGCCACCTCTGCCCCTACATTATCCCACCTCCCACTTTCAGACAAGTTTGCTGGTGACAGCAAGCAATGTCGGGGATTCGTGAGTCAGTGCTCTATACAACTCGAGCTTCTGGCTGCATGTTTCCCCACGGATCGGGCACAAATGGGTTTTTGTAATGTCTCTCCTGTCGGGTAGAGCATTGGAGTGGGCCACAACGCTGTGAGAGCGTGACGACCGTGTGGTGCGGAGTGTTCCTCGTTTTCTGGAGGCTCTAAAAAAGGTCTTTCTAGGACCTCAGGTCACCCACGATGCGGCGCTCCAACTGGCAAGTTCACAGGGTTCGTCCTTGGTCAGCTATTTTGCTGTCCAATTTCGGACTCTGGCCTCGGAGTTAGACTAGACAGATAAAGTCCTCATTCCCGTGTTTTGGAGAGGACTGGCGGGCCATGTGAAAAACGCCTTGTTACTAGGGAGATTCCCGCCACACTGGAGAAGCTTATCGCCATATTTACCCGCATCGACCTCCGTTTTCACGAGCAGAGGTTGGAGCGGTCCCAGTGTAGGCACAGTTTCTGGCTGACTCCCACCTTCACCAGACCTCTAGAAACTTTTAGTCAGGCATCCGACTCCCATGAGGCCATGGAGGTTTCTCGAGCAGGACCTAAGTCCCGGGCCGCTAGAGTACCCGTGGTTTGTAACACCTGTCAGCAGTTAGGACATTATGCCAACAAATGTCCACAGCGGTCGGGAAAACCGTTGTGTCTAGTGACCCTGGGAGGAGGTTCACTAGACACCGCGGCATTTTCCACCAAGTTGTCCTTCAAGGGGACAATTACTGTAGGTCCATCCACTCTCACCGCCGAGCTCTGTGTGGATTCTGGAGCCGAGGGGAATTTCATGTCCTCTGTAGTGTTGAGCGATACGATACCGCAAGTATCGGGTATCGGCCGATATTAGCTCTATCGGCCTTTCGATACTTTGTTTCGATATTTTCCATATATCGTATACCGGAATCGGAAGTTCCCATAATTCTTTGAGAGGCAATGTGATTTTAGTCAGCCAATGAGGAATCCTAAGAAGTGTGGGCACATCCTGTACTGCTGCGGTCATGTTAACTAATGGCATGGCTGTGATTGGATGCTGAAATGATGTCAGAATGCACTATAAAAGGCGCCGCCGCCATTTTAGCGTCACTGTGCTGTGAATTCAGTTAGGGACAAAAACGCTGCTGTGCTGACTCTGAGGGACAGTTAGAGATTGCGATTTAGTGTAGTGTGCTTTAGGCAGGCTAGCACCAACCGCTGTGTAAAGCTTCCTTTTGCCTGCAGTGTTGTTTTAACAGCTCTGCAAGGTGTGTGTGAGTGCAGGTGACGCTGCAGTTTGCTCTGCATGCAACGCTGTCTGTAGGCATCTGCACGTGTCACTCACAGACTCTTTTTTTTTTTCTTCAGTGTAATTCTTGCTGCTCAATGCAATTTAAATTTTAGTGTGACGCGCTTCCATCCGTATCCAAGACATTGGTTGCAAACACTATAGAAGTAGACAAAGGAGTAGCCTTTCACAGATTGTGAACAGTTGTGTTTCAGTGTTCACTTCAGTCTGTGTTTTTTATTTTTTGAGTGCACATCACGCTCCAGTTACTTGTTCAAGCACTGCTGCTTGTACTCTGCTGAGCGTGTCTCAGTGCCTCATCCTTTTCATTTCTCTCCAATTGGTTCTGCTCCATTCCATTTAAAATAAATATAATCTATTAGTGTGACACGCTTCCATCCGTATCCAATACATTGGTTGCAAACACTATAGAAGTAGACAAAGAAGTAGCCTTTCACAGATTGTGAACAGTTGTGTTTCAGTGTTCACTTCAGTCTGTGTTTTTTATTTTTTGAGTGCACATCACGCTCCAGTTACTTGTTCAAGCACTGCTGCTTGTACTCTGCTGAGCGTGTCTCATTGCCTCATCCTTTTCATTTCTCTCCAATTGGTTCTGCTCCATTCCATTTAAATAAATATAATCTATTAGTGTGACGCGCTTCCATCCGTATCCAATACATTGGGTGCAAACACTATAGAAGTAGACAAAGGAGTAGCCTTTCACAGATTGTGAACAGTTGTGTTTCAGTGTTCACTTCAGTCTGTGTTTTTTATTTTTTGAGTGCACATCACGCTCCAGTTACTTGTTCAAGCACTGCTGCTTGTACTCTGCTGAGCGTGTCTCAGTGCCTCATCCTTTTCATTTCTCTCCAATTGGTTCTGCTCCATTCCATTTAAAATAAATATAATCTATTAGTGTGACGCGCTTCCATCCGTATCCAATACATTGGTTGCAAACACTATAGAAGTAGACAAAGGAGTAGCCTTTCACAGATTGTGAACAGTTGTGTTTCAGTGTTCACTTCAGTCTCTGCGTAATAACCACACTTAGGCCTTATAACTTTTCTGACTTTCTTTATCAATCTACCAAGATGAAGAAGTCAGTGAGTAAGGCACGTGGTCGTGGCCGTGGAGTTTCAGCAGGGAGAGGACGTGGGGATTCTGTGGCTGCTGCCGCCCTCAGTGACACAGCATCCACCATTTATCCCTGTGAGCGTTCCTTTATGCGCACTTTGGTAGGAGCTCGGCGTGCCCCCCTGCTGCGGGAAGAACAAATTGAAGCCGTTGTTGGTTGGATGGCAGCCAATGCATCGACTTCAATTCCTTCCACCTCCTCTCAGGAACACAACACTGTTGAGCAACCATCTGTCTGTTCACCGCCTGTCAAATTGGCCAGGCAGTCAGAGAGTTCTGTACAGGAGCCAGATGAGTCTCTGCTTCTGTTCTCAGAATCTGTTGGCTCGCAAACACGGGCACAGGCAAGCAGCATTCTGCAATTTGAAGAAGAGGGAGTATGCAGTGATGCGCAACAGCTGTGTCTCTCTCAATCTGAAGAGGCGGGTGAGCCAGTGCCGATGGACAGCACACAGCAGAACGCATCTCATGATGATGATGAGACTCAGGTGCCAGGTTTTGTGGAGCATGGTGCTGCCCAGACCATCCAACAGCAGCAGGTGTTGGAAGAGGGTAGTGGAGATGATGAAGTCCGAGACCCAACATGGCGTGAGCAACAGGAAGGTGGTGGGAGCAGCTCTGAGGAAGAGATTGGCCCAACGGTACAAAGAGGAGGGAGAGGTAGGCTGCAGACTCGCTTGCCTGTAGCCTCCAGTTTGGCACGTGTTGGGAGCAGTTCTCTTACAAATGTTAAAATTGGCGCTCCCATGACTTGCACTGCGTGGTCCTTTTTTGACAGACTTGTAGATGATATTTGCTATGTTCAATGCAAGCTGTGTAAGCAAAAAGTTAAAAGAGGTAAAAATATCAGTAACCTGAATACCACAAATATGTGGAAACATGTACGGACAAAGCACGTAGCTGAGTTACAAAGACACACTGGAGATGTAGGCCAACCTACAGCAGCACCTACATCTTCAGGTCGTGTTGGAGCCTCTACCTCCAGCTCACACACACCTGGTTCGGCTTCCTCACAGGATCTCCATGGAAGAACCTCGGTCACTGTTGTCCATAGACAAACTGTTATTCCACCCACAGCAGCAAGTTCACAGTCATCGTCACACTCCCAGACCACAAAACAGCCATCGGTACCACAGGAATGGGATAAAAGACGGCCATACTCGGCAAACCATCCACGAGCACAGGCTCTGAATGCTGGCATTGCAAAACTCCTGTCCCTTGAAATGCTGTAATTCAGGCTGGTGGAGACTGACAGTTTCAGGAACTTAATGGCATTGGCAGTCCCACAATATAATGTGCCAAGCCGATTTTATTTCAGCAGGCAAGCCGTCCCTGCTCTGCAAAAACATGTCGAGGGAAACATTAAACATGCGCTACTAAACGCCGTCAGTAGCAGGGTCCACCTGACCACCGATGCGTGGACCAGTACCCATGGCCAGGGACGATACCTTTCCCTCACTGCCCATTGGGTCAATGTTGTGGAGCCGGGTACAGATCTTGCCAGTGGCGCTGTACGTGTTCTGCCAACTCCAAGGTTTGCAGGAATCCAGTCTGTACACATTGATTCCTCCTCCTACTCCAGTTCCTCAGAATCATCGCTGCACGAACCGTCACGGTATACCTCCACATGGACCCGTGAACGCTTACCTGTTGCGACCGATATGAGCACAGCCATGGCCAAACGTCAACAGGCCGTCCTGAAATTAATTTCCATGGGAATCGAAGCCACACAGCGCAGGAGCTCTGGGATGCCATCAAGCAGGAGAGCGACGTGTGGTTTTTGTCAGCTAATCTCCAGCCAGGCTTGGTAGTGTGTGACAATGGCTGAAATCTGGTGGCAGCTCTGGGCCTTGGCAACCTCACTCACATACCATGTCTGGCACATGTGCTCAACTTGGTCGTGCAGAGTTTTTTGAGGGACTATCCGGATCTTGATGCACTGCTGCACAAGGTCTGCCTAGAGTGCGCTCACTTGCGACGTTCCAGCATGGCCAGATCGCGCATGCAGCTCTGCAAGTCAGATTTCGCCTTCCTGAACATCGCATCATATGTGACGTACCCACCAGGTGGAATTCCACGTTACATATGTTGGAGCGGTTGTGTGAGCAGCAGCCAGCAGTAATGGAGTATCAGCTGCAACAGGCGCAATCAACTCGCAATTTGCGCCGTTCACACTTCACCACTACTGAGTGGGCCTCTATGAAGGACATCTGCGACGTTTTTGCGTGCGTTTGATGTCTCAACGCGGATGGCAAGTGCAGATGATGCACTAGTCAGCATGACTGTCCCCCTTATCTGCCTGCTTCAGAAATCACTGAAAGCACTAAAGGAAGAGGTTTTGGAAGAGGTGGAGGATGAGGAGTCACAAATTCCATCACCTTCTGGACAGTCAGCGCAACGTGGTTCCTCACAAAGGGCTGGGCAGGGCTCACTTTGTGAGGAGAATGAGGAGGAGGAGTCAATGGAGGAGGAAGAAATCCCTACAGAGGGAGGTACACAACGCTCTAGTCAGTATGTAGAGCGAGGGTGGGGTGATGCAGAGGAGGCAGAGATGACGCCTCTTCCAGAGGACAGCCTTTGTTGGCCAGTTGGGAGTCTGCAGCACATGGTTGATTTCATGCTTCAGTGCCTGAGAAACGACCGCCGCATCGCCCACATTCTCACCACGTCAGATTATTGGGTGTACACCCTCCTAGACCCTCGCTACCGGGACAACTTACAAACCCTCATCACACTGGTAACCGGGACCGTAAAATGCAGGAGTACCAAGACACACTGGTGCAATCCATACTGTTGTACATTCCAGCCGAGAGAGCTGCTGCTGCTACTGCTTTACAAAGCAGCTCTGTGCGTCGAGGCAGTGTAGACACCTCTACAACACGAGGGAGCACAAGCAGCGCCTCTGCACAGGGCAAGAGCTGTATGTTACAAATGTGGCGAAGTTTTGTGACAGCGCCAGCAAGGTCTACACCATCCGAGACGGCTCCAGTCACCAGGAAGAAACGTTTCCGTAAGATGTTGACAGACTACTTGGCTTTCCCTCTAAGTGTACTCCCAGATGCCTCTTCCCCTTTCAAATTTTGGGTCTCTAAGTTGGATACATGGCCAGAGCTTAGCCAGTATGCATTGGAGGTGCTGGCTTGCCCTGCTGCCAGTGTATTATCTGAGCGCGTCTTTAGTGCTGCAGGTGGTGTAGTAACAGACCGTCGCATGCGACTATCCTCAGAGAATGTAGACTGGCTTACTTTTCTGAAAATGAACAAGGCATGGATCTCACCTGAATTTGCCTGTCCGTTTTCAGATTAAATAACTGTTTGGCAACGTTTTCCATGTCTCCTGTTATGTTCATCTTTCTACCACCTGAACTCTACTCCCTGGGCTACAACACCGCCATTTGTTGCTCGTAAGTAATTGGCAGGGGTACTGACTCCTGGCCAGCCTGGTTACAGCACGACAGCTGTTTCCTGGCAGTGTGAATGTCAATTATCCTCCAATAAGTTGTGCTGTCGTGTTGCATTCGGGTTAGCCGACTCTATGGTGCCTGCAGTTTAGGTGATTCCTATGTGTGCTGTGGGATATGTAAATAAAGGCTGTTTCCATTGTGACAATAGGACAAGCACCCACTGTAGGACTGTGTGATTCGGTAACTGCGGACGGCTTGCGTCCTGTCAACTTACATTTTCATGGGTGCGTTCTGCTACCCGTCCGGGGTCCAGTACCGTCAACTGGTTCTCCCCAGTGCCTTTGGCCTAGGTGCCTACATCTCTGTATCCGAGTTCCACCAACGTCTGCTGGTCCTTGGTAGTGCTTTGGAGCACAGGTACCTCCTGCTTAGTAACCGTGTCACAGTAACGTCAGCTGGTACTCGGTTGTGACATTGCCTCTTTTCCTTCTGCTACCCGTCCGGGTCCAGTACCGTCAACTGGTTCTCCCCAGTGCCTTTGGCCTAGGTGCCTCCATCTCCGTATCCGAGTTCCACCAACGTCTGCTGGTCCTTGGTAGTGCTTTGGAGCACAGGTACCTCCTGCTTAGTAACCGTGTCACAGTAACGTCAGCTGGTACTCGGTTGTGACATTGCCTCTTTTCCTTCTGCTACCCGTCCGGGGTCCAGTACCGTCAACTGGTTCTCCCCAGTGCCTTTGGCCTAGGTGCCTCCATCTCCGTATCCGAGTTCCACCATCGTCTGCTGGTCCTTGGTAGTACTTTGGAGCACAGGTACCTCCTGCTTAGTAACCGTGTCACAGTAACGTCAGCTGGTACTCGGTTGTGACATTGCCTCTTTTCCTTCTGCTACCCGTCCGGGGTCCAGTACCGTCAACTGGTTCTCCCCAGTGCCTTTGGCCTAGGTGCCTCCATCTCCGTATCCCAGTTCCACCAACGTCTGCTGGTCCTTGGTAGTGCTTTGGAGCACAGGTACCTCCTGCTTAGTAACCGTGTCACAGTAACGTCAGCTGGTACTCGGTTGTGACATTGCCTCTTTTCCTTCTGCTGCCCCTCCGGGTTCCAGCACAGTCAGCTGGTCCTCGTTACTTCCATTGTCTCTTGCTCCATCTGATACTCGTCCGGGTTCCAGTAACATCAGCTGGTTCTCGGAAATTAGACGACCTTAAAGACCACCCAGAAGAAGATGACGACAACAAGGACGACGAGCATGAAGCCAACCAGCCTGAAACCATCACAAAGAAAAAATAAAAGATTACCCAGAAGAAGATCACCAACAGGACAAAGAAAGGGTTTAAAACAAACTACAAGATACAGAACAAGAGACAGAAGAACAATAAGCAGAAGATCAAAAAGCAGAAGAACATGAAGTATAAGACCAAAATGAAGAGCAAAATATATGCTCTAAATTCTAAGCAGAAGAAGACTAAGCAGTGTATGGGGGTGAGTCCGTTCCTCCTCGTGGTGCCCCTGGAAAATGCTGCTGCTGCAGGCTAAACTGAAAAACGGACAAATACTGTTGTAATTTAAATCTTTTGTGACAGCAAGACGGAAGAATGAAAAATTCATACTTTTACAGATTACAAGTACAGGAATCTCTGTCACAAATAAGAATATGATGAAGAAGATGAAGAATTTGAATATGAAGAAGATTAATAGTTTAATAATAACAATATGAGTAATGTAAACAAAAACATGAATAGCAAGAAGTTTAAGAAAAGATTAAGAAGGTGAAGATGAAGAATAATTTGATGAGAAAGATGATGCTGCTGAAGATTATGAAGGAGAAAGTGTGGCACTGGCAAAAGTTAAAAAGGTGAAGAGCATGGAAGTTGTGAAACATACATATTTGCCAAAATAGAAAAAAGGTTAACAACATTGTCAATTTGTTCGTCAATCCAAACGTATTTCCAAAAAAAAATATTTTAATGCTATTCCAATGCATTGGGTTAAACATGTATGCCTTTATTGTCTCCTCAACCACCCCCCAAAACATTCTACATTACTCTTTGTTGTTTTCCTTCATGTACAATTAACCAACAAGGCAAGAAAAGGGTTTTTTTTAATGTCGATATTTGGTTCCCATAGACTTACATTGGACTTCCGGTATCGGAATCGGATATCGCCGATATTTTGTGATATCGGCGA
>JARQOD010000001.1:18257095-18353122 GCA_033576555.1 Oophaga sylvatica | reverse complement strand
TGGGCAGGGCTCACTTTGTGAGGAGAATGAGGAGGAGGAGTCAATGGAGGAGGAAGAAATCCCTACAGAGGGAGGTACACAACGCTCTAGTCAGTATGTAGAGCGAGGGTGGGGTGATGCAGAGGAGGCAGAGATGACGCCTCTTCCAGAGGACAGCCTTTGTTGGCCAGTTGGGAGTCTGCAGCACATGGTTGATTTCATGCTTCAGTGCCTGAGAAACGACCGCCGCATCGCCCACATTCTCACCACGTCAGATTATTGGGTGTACACCCTCCTAGACCCTCGCTACCGGACAACTTACAAACCCTCATCACACTGGTGAACCGGGACCGTAAAATGCAGGAGTACCAAGACACACTGGTGCAATCCATACTGTTGTACATTCCAGCCGAGAGAGCTGCTGCTGCTACTGCTTTACAAAGCAGCTCTGTGCGTCGAGGCAGTGTAGACACCTCTACAACACGAGGGAGCACAAGCAGCGCCTCTGCACAGGGCAAGAGCTGTATGTTACAAATGTGGCGAAGTTTTGTGACAGCGCCAGCAAGGTCTACACCATCCGAGACGGCTCCAGTCACCAGGAAGAAACGTTTCCGTAAGATGTTGACAGACTACTTGGCTTTCCCTCTAAGTGTACTCCCAGATGCCTCTTCCCCTTTCAAATTTTGGGTCTCTAAGTTGGATACATGGCCAGAGCTTAGCCAGTATGCATGGAGGTGCTGCTTGCCGCTGCAGTGTATTATCTGAGCGCGTCTTTAGTGCTGCAGGTGGTGTAGTAACAGACCGTCGCATGCGACTATCCTCAGAGAATGTAGACTGGCTTACTTTTCTGAAAATGAACAAGGCATGGATCTCACCTGAATTTGCCTGTCCGTTTTCAGATTAAATAACTGTTTGGCAACGTTTTCCATGTCTCCTGTTATGTTCATCTTTCTACCACCTGAACTCTACTCCCTGGGCTACAACACCGCCATTTGTTGCTCGTAAGTAATTGGCAGGGGTACTGACTCCTGGCCAGCCTGGTTACAGCACGACAGCTGTTTCCTGGCAGTGTGAATGTCAATTATCCTCCAATAAGTTGTGCTGTCGTGTTGCATTCGGGTTAGCCGACTCTATGGTGCCTGCAGTTTAGGTGATTCCTATGTGTGCTGTGGGATATGTAAATAAAGGCTGTTTCCATTGTGACAATAGGACAAGCACCCACTGTAGGACTGTGTGATTCGGTAACTGCGGACGGCTTGCGTCCTGTCAACTTACATTTTCATGGTGCGTTCTGCTACCCGTCCGGGGTCCAGTACCGTCAACTGGTTCTCCCCAGTGCCTTTGGCCTAGGTGCCTACATCTCTGTATCCGAGTTCCACCAACGTCTGCTGGTCCTTGGTAGTGCTTTGGAGCACAGGTACCTCCTGCTTAGTAACCGTGTCACAGTAACGTCAGCTGGTACTCGGTTGTGACATTGCCTCTTTTCCTTCTGCTACCCGTCCGGGGTCCAGTACCGTCAACTGGTTCTCCCCAGTGCCTTTGGCCTAGGTGCCTCCATCTCCGTATCCGAGTTCCACCAACGTCTGCTGGTCCTTGGTAGTGCTTTGGAGCACAGGTACCTCCTGCTTAGTAACCGTGTCACAGTAACGTCAGCTATGGTACTCGGTTGTGACATTGCCTCTTTTCCTTCTGCTACCCCGTCCCGGGGTCCAGTTACCGTCAACGTGGTTCTCCCCAGTGCCTTTGGCCTAGGTGCCTCCATCTCCGTATCCGAGTTCCACCATCGTCTGCTGGTCCTTGGTAGTACTTTGGAGCACAGGTACCTCCTGCTTAGTAACCGTGTCACAGTAACGTCAGCTGGTACTCGGTTGTGACATTGCCTCTTTTCCTTCTGCTACCCGTCCGGGGTCCAGTACCGTCAACTGGTTCTCCCCAGTGCCTTTGGCCTAGGTGCCTCCATCTCCGTATCCGAGTTCCACCAACGTCTGCTGGTCCTTGGTAGTGCTTTGGAGCACAGGTACCTCCTGCTTAGTAACCGTGTCACAGTAACGTCAGCTGGTACTCGGTTGTGACATTGCCTCTTTTCCTTCTGCTGCCCCTCCGGGTTCCAGCACAGTCAGCTGGTCCTCGTTACTTCCATTGTCTCTTGCTCCATCTGATACTCGTCCGGGTTCCAGTAACATCAGCTGGTTCTCGGAAATTAGACGACCTTAAAGACCACCCAGAAGAAGATGACGACAACAAGGACGACGAGCATGAAGCCAACCAGCCTGAACACCATCACAAAGAAAAAATAAAAGATTACCCAGAAGAAGATCACCAACAGGACAAAGAAGGTTAAGACAAACTACAAGATACAGAACAAGAGACAGAAGAACAATAAGCAGAAGATCAAAAAGCAGAAGAACATGAAGTATAAGACCAAAATGAAGAGCAAAATATATGCTCTAAATTCTAAGCAGAAGAAGACTAAGCAGTGTATGGGGGTGAGTCCGTTCCTCCTCGTGGTGCCCCTGGAAAATGCCTGCTGCTGCAGGCTAAACTGAACACGGACAAATACTGTTGTAATTTAAATCTTTTGTGACAGCAAGAACGGAAGAATGAAAAATTCATACTTTTACAGTTTACAAGTACAGGAATCTCTGTCACAAATAAGAATATGATGAAGAAGATGAAGAATTTGAATATGAAGAAGATTAATAGTTTAATAATAACAATATGAGTAATGTAAACAAAAACATGAATAGCAAGAAGTTTAAGAAGAAGATTAAGAAGGTGAAGATGAAGAATAATTTGATGAGAAAGATGATGCTGCTGAAGATTATGAAGGAGAAAGTGTGGCACTGGCAAAAGTTAAAAAGGTGAAGAGCATGGAAGTTGTGAAACATACATATTTGCCAAAATAGAAAAAAGGTTAACAACATTGTCAATTTGTTCGTCAATCCAAACGTATTTCCAAAAAAATATATTTTAATGCTATTCCAATGCATTGGGTTAAACATGTATGCCTTTATTGTCTCCTCAACCCCCCCAATACATTCTACATTACTCTTTGTTGTTTTCCTTCATGTACAATTAACCAACAAGGCAAGAATGGGTTTTTTTTAATGTCGATATTTGGTTCCCATAGACTTACATTGGACTTCCGGTATCGGAATCGGATATCGCCGATATTTTGTGATATCGGCGATACCATTCCGATCCGATATTTTTAGATATCGAGCAGTATCGCTCAACACTAGTCCTCTGCCTTTGCTCTCCGCCACACTATACCTCAGGTGATGCTCGCCAAACCTGTGACTGTGGGAGTAGTTAATGCATCGACTCTGCCCTCACAAATCACCCACCAGACTATCCCTCTCACTTTATTTATGTCCCCTTCCCATCAGGAGAGTATTTCCTTTCTTGTCCTGCCCGAGGGAATAGACGAGGTTATGCTGGGAATACCTTGGCTCCGTCACCACTCTCCCCATATAGAGTGGTCCTCTGGGAGGATACTGGGTTGGGGTGATTCATGTAGAGGCAGGTGTGTCAAGGAGTGCGTTCAGGTCACCACCACAGAGATACCCGTAGACCTTACTTCTCTACCCCAGTGTTATTGGTCATACGCAGACGTTTTCTCCAAGAAGGCGGCAGAGACTCTTCCGCCTCATCGCCCCTATGACTGTCCTATTAATCTCTTGCCTGGAGCAGAACCTCCTTGGGGAAGAGTCTATCCCCTCTCGCTTCCTGAGATGGAGGCCATGTCCTAGTATATTCAGGAGAATCTGGCAAGAGGGTTCATTAGGAAGTTGGTGTCACCAGCAGGGGCGGGGTTCTTCTTCGTGCAGAAGAAGAACGGATAATTACGTCCGTGTATTGACTACAGGGTCTTAACTCCATCACCGTCAAGAATAAGTACCCATTGCCCCTAATCTCTGAGCTCTTTGATAGGCTCCGAGGAGCAAAGGTATTTACCAAGCTAGATCTACTTGGTGCCTATAACCTAATTCGCATCCGTGAAGGGGACGAGTGGAAGACAGCTTTTAATACCAGGGATGGGCATTATGAATACCTGGTGATGCCCTTTGGGCTCTGTAATGCTCTCGCTGTTTTCCAAGACTTTGTCAATGACATCTTCCGGGATATGCTCTCCACCTCTATAGTAGTCTATCTGGATGATATTCTCATCTTTTCACCAGATATAGACTCTCACCGGAGGGATGTCAACAAAGTCTTCGACCTCTTACGGGCAAACTCCCTCTATGCCAAGCTGGAGAAATGTGTGTTTGAGCAGGAGTCTTTACCTTTCCTGGGCTATATCATCTCCGCCAAGGGATTGGCTATGGATCCTGCCAAACTACAGGCTGTAATGGACGGGCAAGAACCCCATTCTCTTAAAGCGGTTCAGCGCTTTATGGGGTTCATTAATTATTATCGCCAGTTCATTCCCCATTTCTCGACTTTGGTAGCTCCCTTGGTAGCCCTCACCAAGAAGGGAGCAAATCCCAAATTGTGGTCAGAGGAGGTCTCCAAGGCCTTTACTTCAATTAAGTCCCATTTTGCTAGCGCTCCCATCTTACATCACCCCGAGGTTGATAAGCCTTTTATATTGGAGGTTGATGCCTCGTCCGTTGGTGCTGGAGCAGTCCTTTTTCAAAAGGATGCTCAAGGTCGGAAACATCCTTGTTTCTTCTTTTTCAAGACCTTCACACCAGCGTAGAGGAATTATTCCATTGGGGATAGGGAGTTGCTAGCCATGAAGTTGGCCTTTTCCGAGTGGAGACATCTCCTGGAGGGGGCGCGCTTTCCCTTTCAAGTTTTCACTGACCACAAAAATTTGGTCTATTTACAGACCGCCCAGCGGCTAAATTCTCGTCAGGCCAGATGGTCCCTGTTCTTCTCCTGGTTCCATTTCACCAACCATTTCCTCTCCGGTGAGAAGAACATTCGGGCCGATGCTCTCTCTTGCTCCGTGGTGTCCTCTGAGGAGGTGGAGGAGGAGCCTCGGCTGATTGTCCCCACAGAGAGCCTAAGAACTGTGGCCCCGGTTTCGCTTGAGTCTGTGCCTCCGGCAACACTTTTGTGCCCACCAATTTGTGACCGGAGGTACTCTCTTGGGCACATTAGTCCAGGGTGGGTGGACATTTTGGGGCAAAAAGGACATCTGAGTTGCTGGCGAGGACATACTGGTGGCCACATATGGTCCGTGATGTCAGGGAATACGTTCAGGCGTGCGTCTCCTGCGCCAAGAATAAGTCCCTTTGACAACGGCCACTGGGCTACTTTTCCCTTTACCGGTGGCAGACAGGCCTTGGCAGAATGTTGGGATGGATTTTGTGGTGGGCTTACCCAAGTCTTGGGGCTGCATCATCATCTGGGTGATAACCGACCACTTCTCCAAAATGGTGCACTTGGTGCCCTTACCACGGTTACCGTCTGCACGGGCCATGGCAGCATTATTTATTAGGCATATTTTCCGTTTTCACGGAATGCCAGACAAAATCGTCAGTGATCAAGGTCCACAATTTGCGTCTCGGTTCTGCAGAGAGCTGTGTCGTCTACTCAGCATTGAGTTAAATCTCTCCTCGGCATATCATCCCAAGACGAATGGGTTGGTAGAGAGGGCCAACCAGACCTTGGTCAAATACTTGCGACATTTTGTCTCAGTCAGGCAGGATGACTGGGCATCTTTGCTACCGTGGGCTGAGTTCACTTTAAATAATGCTGTGGCTGACTCCACCGGACAGACCTCATTCCTCTTAAACTACAGTCAGCATCCGCGGGTACCGGAGCCCATGCCCATGTCTTCCGCCGACTCCAGGGTGTAGACTGGGCCGTGGAGGCACGGGACATTTGGGACCGCACTCAGGATGCCATTCAGGCTTCCAAGGAGAGGATGAGGTCTTCTGCCAATGCCCATCGGCGTCCCGCTCTGTCATTTGCTCCTGGCGACCTAGTGTGGCTCTCCGCCCGAAACATCAGGCTGCGGGTGAAGTCCACTAAGTTGGCACCCCGTTATTTGGGTCCCTTCAAGGTCCTCGAGCAGGTGAACCCTGTGGTTTACCGTTTAGCCCTTCCGCCTCGCCTTGGTATCTCCGACACCTTCCATGTGTCCCTCCTAAAACTCGTGGTTATCTCCCTGTTGCCTGAGTCATCTGCCGGGACGTCAGGTTTGTCTACAGAGGATCATGAGGTGAACGCCATTGTAGAGTGCAAGGTGGTACGGGGCAAAAAATTTTTTTTTTGTGGATTGGAGGGGTTATGGGCCTGAGGATAGGTCCTGTGAGCCTGCCGAGCATATTCATGCTCCGCAGCTCATCGCTGCCTTTGAACGTAGTGAGGCCCAAAGAAGGGGGGCCCTAGGAGGGGGGGTAATGTTAGGGGTCGAGTTCCTGCTTCTGCACAAGGGAATCTCGAACCATCCCTGCTGCGGTCTCCCATCCATCTCCGGCCGTAGTGGACTCTGTTCAGCAGAGACGTCGGTCCCAGCATCTTGCCCAGTCTAACATTGTGCAGAGGATTACTGCTGCCTCTCCAGGTTCTGCTATTGTAGCCAGTACTGGTCAGCGGCGAGCAGACGTCTTTAGGACTAAGTCCTGCGTTTCCCCTTCTAAGCATGCCCAGGGTAAGATCTCTCATTGGAGATCAGGGGTCACATGCTCAGGTACTGCAGCAGCTCCTACTGATCCGCCAGGAAGGTCCTGAAACTACATGTGCTCTGGAACAGTTTCTCATTGGTCCTTTTCTGGCAGGTCCTGTAGTTGCTACTATAAAAGGGTTGCATGGCCCTGTGGCCATGCGCTAGTATCAATTGCATTATGTGCTTTGCGCCAGTGTGATCATGCATGCATGTGGTTAGGGCTCGGCTCAAATAAGCCCCTAGAATACCGGCACCTCCAGTGAGGAGATTTGTATGCACGTGTTCAGGGTCTGGCTGAAATAAGCCCCTAGAATACCAGCTTCCCCGGTGAGCAGTTGCTTGTTTGCGTTACTGAATGCATGTTCACGGACTGCTATCCGCACAGCAGTTATCTGTGTATCCCTGTGGTGTTAACAGGACACAGTCTCTATTTCTGAGTCTCTACCTCAGCGACACTGTGGTGTAACAGAGTTCGCTTATACTGCCATATAGTGCTACAGCATCTATGTCTGCGACTCTGTGAAGTAACAGAGTTCGTTTATACCGCCATCTTACTAGCAGCAGGCTCTGCCTGCACGGTGGACCCCGGGCTGCGAACGCACCTATTATTTATATTTATTTTGTGCGTTCCGCCAGCCTTAACACTGGGAAATGCTGTGTTGTTTAGTCGCACTGTTTTGTGGTAAATATAACTTATTAATCAGTTTTAACGACTTAGTGACAGAGCCAATTTGGTACTTAATGACCAAGCCAATTTTTACAATTCTGACCAATGTCACTTTATGATAAAGTCATTCTTGATGTGGTGCTCTCTTGTGGAGTTATTACCAAAAAAGTTTTTGAGGGCCTACTGATTCAGTCTCCATTAATACCGACCTTATATCTATTATCAAAAATACGTAAGGACCCACTGGGCCCCCCTGGCCGTCAATTTGTCTCTGGCATGGGAGGGTTATGTGATCCTATCTGTAAGTTCATCGAATATTACCTGTACCCTTTGGTTGAGACGCTTCCCTCCTACGTCAGAGACACTACCGACGTTCTTTGGAGACTTGATGGTTTTACTATGGAGCGGGGCATGTGGCTGGTCACGGCGGACGTCAAATCTCTGTATACCTGCATAGCACATGAGGATGGACTGAGGGCTGCTGAGTTCTTCATAGGCACAAGTAATCTGGATGTCACACTTCAATTTTTGATTCTTGAATTACTTAAGTTTATTTTGTTGCATATTTTTTTTACATCTAAGCATCTTTTTTTCATACAGAAACACGGTAACGCAGTGGGCGAGGCGTGTGCGCCATCATATTCTAACCTTTTTCTCGGTTTCTGGGAGAGGGAGGTTTTCAGCTACGGAGCACGTGCCACCATCCACTGTCCAAGGCTGGTGGCACTTTATTGATGATTTATTATTTGGCAAAGTTCTACTGATGATCTCTGCGGTTTCTTTTCCCATCTTAACATGAATAATTATAATATTAAACTTACATATAAATTTCATAGACAGCAAATTGATTTTTTGGTCATCCAGATTCTTGTCTGTGATGACAATGGGGTACATACCGACGTCTTCAGAGGAGACGTCAGTGAATGCCTCATCGGCCCAGACTCCATCTACAGTGTAGGCTATCCCAATAGGCCAGGTCCTGCAGATCAGACACCTTTGTTCCACCGATGAGCGTTCTGGGAGACATTAAGCGTCTAGCCGTGACCAGCTCCTGTCTGGCTCCAGCAGGGTTTCAGTTGAGCCCCACCAGATTAGATTCATCTCCACATTCGTAATAGTCTGAATAAACATTGGTCAATTCTTAAGACAGAGACAGTTATAAGTGGATCACTCCCCGAGAGACCACTTATGACAGCTAGGAGTAGCAGTAGTTTGTATGATCTTCTAGTCAAGAGCCATTATGTGGCAAACCCCTCTCCCCTCTTTTATACTGGGAGACCACGTGTAGGTTGTTTTCCATGTGGGTCCAGCGTGGCGTGCCATAATGTGAAACGGACCACCAACTTCTGCTCTTCTGATGGAAAAAAAGTTTTCCAAATTAAAGAGTATATCTCGTGCAGGAGTGACTTTGTTATATATTATGCGACATGCCCCTGTGGTCTGATATACATGGGGTTAACATCCAGGGAACTGCGTGTGAGAACTAGGGAACATGTTAGAGACATTAGGGCGGCCCAAACAGCTGTTAACATAGCGTCCTTGAAGACGATTCGCCGCCATTTCAGGCTGTGTCATGCCTGCAATTCGGACCTGCTCAGAATACGGGGTATTGATCGGGTGCATGGTGGCATCAGAGGAGGGGATCTGAAGCGCAGGCTGGCGCAGCTTGAGTTTCGGCAGTTTATAAGACTAGGTACTATGACCTCTTCAGGTTTTAATGACAAGTTAAGTTTTTCATCTTTTTTGTAAAATGTTTTGTCTTTTGACCCTGTGTTTTCTAGTCATGTTCATTCAATGCGTGCCTTTGGAATACATATGTTTATTATTTTTTAATTGTGTGTTTTTATGTTTTTTTTTATATTTTCTTCACTAGCGGTTGATATTCCAGCATCTAACTTGCACCCTGATATCCAATATCCCTTTTGATGTTTACCATGATGATGTTCCATCTACCAGTCAGTCGTGGACGGAGTGAATGATTCCATATGTCATACCACCTTTCTTTTGTGTGCTATATACAGAAAATGAGGCTCTTCAAGCAATTGATGGACTTAAGGAATGATCTCATTTCTCACTGGACATTGTGTGTAGAAAGTGATGGTTTCTAACCAAATTGATGGATTTAGTGAATGGTTCCATATGTTGCACTGATTATACCATGTCTTCGTACATGTTGTAGTAAATAACATATGGACTTATTTATTAATTTTATTTTACTTTATCTGTCATAAAATTGGTAGTTTTCCCCCCTTTTTTATGATATTCTCTTAGTACCATTCCTTGCCCTTTCTGTTGCCCATAACCATCATGGCGTTTTATGCATCATACAATATGCTCTTTATGGCACCTCTCTTTTGCCGCAGGTAGCGTGTGCTGACGGTCCTACATTCAACTTATGTCTCAAATAGTATCTCTACTGGGCGGTGGTGTAACACTGACGTCAGACAGAACATTTATTTCCTTACACTCATCGCTTCCGTGATGACGAATGTGACGTTACGGGCTGCCTGGAGTTTCGCCCCCACACGCTCTCTATACGCGGCCGGATGTACCTCTCTTCATTACTACTTTTGGCTGCCAGTATTTATTGTGGGACATTTAAATGCGGCGCTTGAGACACATTATGCACTGCCCCCCGAAGAAGCAACAGCGAAACGCGCGTCGGGGCACCAGCGCATTGGTTGGGTATCAGCAAGTAAGGATTTTTGTGGTCATTATCTTTAATGCACTTTGGGGCATTGGTTTGGCCATTACTATTAACTACAGTTACTATATTATGATTTGGGCTGAATTTTATGTGTGGCCAATATAGCCTGCCTTGTATTATATGATTACTATTCTTTGCCCTGCTTCTTTGTGACCTGTGGAGGCGCCCCAGTATATGCATATATATACATATCTATTCACTTTATGCACTATGCACTTTATCTGATGAATGGCATTTTTGTCTTGCATGACTAGGGTTCTCCCATATGTTCACATTGGATGCCCTCCGTTGCTCTTATGGTTACATTGCTGCCCGCCTGTTTTTTCATTTAAATTTACCTTGTGTATGGAGATAATTTTCTACTCTGCATGTGTCTTGTTTGTTTTTTGATATTTTGACATTAATAAGGATAATTCATGATTTTACAGGATTTGTGTTTGTGGATTAAATAATATTTAGGCACATTTTTTGGTTCCATACTAATACAAGGATATCCAAAACTCTATTCTTCTAATGATTCTTCTATGGTATTTTTGAGAGTATCCTAAATTTATTAATATGTCTTTTTTATTTCATTGGTTCCGATATGGTTTCACACTTTATAGTGATGAGCGAGTATACTCGTTGCTCGAGTTTTCCCGAGCACGCTCGGGTGATCTCCGAGTATTTGGAAGTGCCCGGAGATTTAGTTTCTGTTGCCGTAGCTGCATGATTTGCGGCTATTTGACAGCCTGAATACATGTTGGGATTCCTTAACAAACAGGCATTCCTCACATGCATTCAAGCTGTCCAGCAGCCATAAATCATGCAGCTGCGGCAACAGAAACTAAATTTCCGAGCACTTCCAAATACTCGGAGATCACCCGAGGGAAAACCTGAGCAACGAATATACTAGCTCATCACTATTTATGAAGTTATAGCTCTGGAATGCTTCAACGTATCCCACTAATTCTGAGATTTTTTTTGTGACATACAGTACTTCATATAAGACGTTAAGGGGTGCTCACTGAAAATGTTGGTGCTTTGAAGAAAAAAGTATCAAAAAATAGCAGAAAACTTCAGCACTCAAACAGAAAATGTATTATTCATATAAAAGTTATAAAATACATAAAGCGACCCTTGTGGATACAGATATACTTCTGCAACGTTTCGAAATAAATATGCCTTTTTCAAGCAAAATCTGGAAAGTGAGGGGTCTCCCAGGAGCAGGACGCAGTGTTTGCTCATGCATTAGTACTTCATGTTAGTGGTAATATTTCTTCGATATAACTTGTATTTGTTTATGGAAAAAAAAGGAAATTTGGCAATAATTTTGAAAATTTAGCAATTTTCAAACTTTTAATTTTTGTACCCTTAAATCAGAGCGTGGTGTCACATAAAATAATTAATAAATAACATTTCCCACATGTAAACTTTACATCAGCACAATTTTGGAAATATAATATTTTTTTTGCTAGGACGTTAAAAGGGTTAAAAGTTGATCAGCGATTTCTCATTTTTCCAACAAAATTTAGAAAACCATTTTTTCTAGTGATTGACCACCTTACATTTGATGTGAGTATGGGGGGTCAATATAACAGAAAATACCCAAAAGTGACACCATTCTAAAAACTGCACCCTCAAGGTGTGCAAAACCACATTTAGGCCGGTTTCACGTGTTCTGACATTTCCGGTACCGGAGATATCAGTGTTCATGTGTGTAATATACGTACGGCACACGTGTGGCAACCATGTGCCACATCATTTCCACACGTATGGCCGCCGGGGAAGAAACGGTACAGTAAGCGCTGTTCCCCGACGGCAGGTGCTGAAGACATCTCTCATTATCCCCTGCTCTGATGGTGATCAGTGCAAGCAGGGGAGAATAATGAGAGTTTTAGTAAAGGCAGAAAGATGGCCGCAGGTGTCAGATGATGGAACTGATAGTCCCAAAAAACCCCACCTGCTGTAATCTTTCTGCCTGTACTATAACTCGCATCATTCTCCCCTGCTTGCACTGATCACCGTCAGAGCAGGGGATAATGAGAGACATCTTCAGCACCTGCCGCCGGGGAACAGCGCTTACTGTAGCGCTTCTTTCCAGGCGAAGGTACGTGTCACACGGAGGACATCAATGTCTGTTCTCTGTGTGCACGTGTGCAGGACGGTTTTCATAGAATCATAGAATCATAGAATGGTAGAGTTGGAAGGGACCTCCTGGGCCATCTGGTCCAACCCCCTGCTCAAAGCAGGATTCTCTAAATCATTCCAGACAGATGTCTGTCCAGCCTCTGTTTGAAGACTTCCATTGAAGGAGAACTTACCACCTCTCGTGGCAGCCTGTTCCACTCCTTGATCACCCTAACTGTCAAAAAGTTTTTTCTAATATCTAATCTGTGTCTCCTCCCATTCAGTTTCATCCCATTGCTTCTAGTCTTTCCTTGTGCAAATGAGAATAAAGATAATCCTTCTACAATGTGACAGCCCTTGAGATATTTGTAGACACTATTAAGTCTCCTCAGTCTTCTTTTTTGCAAGCTAAACATTCCCAAATCCTGCAACCGTTCCTCATAGGACATGGTTTGCAGACCGTCACCATTCTGGGGGCTCTCTGTGAACTTGTCCAGTTTGTTGATGTCTTTTTTAAATGTGGTGTCCAAAACTGACACAGTATTCCAGATGAGTCTGACCAAAGAGGTGTAGAGGGCAATATGACTCATGATCTAGACTGTATGCTTTGTTGATACATCCTAAATTGTATTGCCTTTTTTGCTGCTGCATCACACTGTTGACTCATGTTCAGTCTGTTCAATTAGTATACCCAAGTCTTTTTACACATATGCTGTTACTTAGCCCTATTCCCCCATTTTGTTTATGTTTTTTTCATTTTTATTGCCCAGATGTAGTACTTTGCATTTTTCCCTGTTAAAAACCATTCTGTTAGTTGCTGCCCACTGCTCCAGTTTATTTATATCTGTTTGAATCCTCATCTCCTCTTCTCTATATTAGCTCACCCTCCTAGCTTGTGTCATCAGCAAATTTGTCAGTTTACCCTCAATTCCTTCATCTAAATCATTGATAAAGATGTTGAACAATACAGGCCCAAAACAGAGCCTTGTGGACCCACTTGAACATTTCCAACTGGATGTGCAGCCATTTACGACACTCTATGAGTCCGATCATTAAGCCAGTTTGAATCCACCTAACAGTTGCCTTGTCCATTCCATACTAGTCATTTTTTCAATAAGGATTGTGTGAGATACTTGTCAACTGCTTTGCTGAAGTCAAGATATCATATCTACAGCATTTCCCTGATCCACCCAGTCAGTGATTCTGTCATAGAAGGAAATTAAGTTAGTCTGACATGACTTATTAGTTACAAACCCATGCTGACTCTGTTTAATCACTTCATTCTTATGCAGGTACTTACATACATGTTCTTTAATAATTTGTTCAAAGATCTTTCCTGGTATAGAAGTCAGACTCACCGGCCTGTAGTTCCCTGGGTCCACCTTCTTCCCCTTTTTGAAGATAGGAACAACATTTGCTCTTCTCCAGTCTTCTGGGACTTCACCTGTTCTCCAAGAATTTTCAAAGATTATGGACAGTGGTTCAAGAATTTCTTCTGCTATCTCCTTCAGTATTCTGGGGTGTAATTCATCTGGACCTGGAGACTTGAATTCATTTAGTTTAGCTAAGTGTTTCCTCACTGTCTTTCTGTTTATAGATATCCTGGATTCTTCTATTCCTTTACTAGGACAGTAAAGATCAGTTGATGTTACATTTCCTTTCTGAGAGAAAACAGATGCAAAATAGGAATTTAAAAGTTCAGCCTTCTCAACATCCTGTCTTACCATTTCCTCATTTTCATCCTGTAAAAATCCTATAGCATCTTTGACTTTTCTTTTACTTTTGACGTATCCCCAAAATCCTTTTTTGTTGCTTTTGATGTCACTTGCAAGCCTTAATTCATTGTCAGCTTTAGATAATCTTATTTGTGCCCTGCAGGTTCTGCTGACGGCATTATATTCTTCTTTAGATATGTAGAGCCCAGCTGCGCTTGGAATCTCATTCCCAGAGGGATGCACCGAAGGTAATGACCACTAGAGGACCCAATATGCACACAAACATCTTCACCAATCCCTAGAGCCACCAGAGGGAGCCCTTTTGTAGTATATAAGGATGGTGAAGCCACTGCAGAGGAGAGATTAGCCTGAGAGAAGAGAGAGAGAGAACAGCTATTGTTTGAAAGCACCTGAAATCTGCAGCTTTGAGCTTAGTTCAACGTGTGGAGGCTAGTACAAGTGGAAGGATAGCCACTCCAGCCTAGTCAGAACTGAGTCAACCGAGTGCAGTTCAGTGAGCAAGCGTCTTGACGCTTTGAGAGCGGTGAAGAAGGGAGAAGAAGCAGTCCACCACCTGCTAGTGTGACAGTGTGAGGGTCGAGTTGGAAGAAAGGCGAGTGCAGTAGTCTCGATAAAGTAAGGGAAAAACAAGAGGAAAACTACAACAAAAGTGCAACAGCTGAACCTTATGTACCTGGAGAAATTGTGCTGAAAACAAAAAGGAGAATGCACAAATTAGATGATCAATGGGAAAGAGAGCCCTATGTCGTGCAAAATTCAAAGTTTGACAACAGGAAAACGTGTATCATTAGTAGAGATGGAGGAAAAACGACTGTATCCAGAGATCACCTAAAACTATGTCCAGATCTATTAAAGCTTCAAGAAGAAAAACCTGTCATTGACAAAGAGAAACAAGGTGAAGTCATACATACAGACTTAGGAGATTTTCCTGCAGATTGGCCTCGTATTGGAGAAGCTGTAATCATTCCAGTACTTCAATTCTATCAACTGCAAGAAGCACTCCAACTTCAAGTTCAGCCAGTTGTCGCAGAAGAAATAGTTCAAGAGGAACCTGCTCCTGAAGCATCTCAAGAAGTAGAGTCTCAAGAAGTGGAGTCTCAAGACGTGGAACCTCAAGATGTTGTGTCTCAGGAAGAAAAATCCCCTGGCGAGACAGAACCGCATCGCCCAGCCGCAAGTATTCTTGCCAGATCCCTAGAGAGGTTAAGGCAGTATTACAGTTTACCTGCACGTAGGACAGACAGGTCAAATGCTACCTCACCTAACGCATCACCACGTAGGTCAGTACACATGACAAAAGGACAGCTACCTGTTAGGTACCGAGAGTAGGCCTAACAAATGTAAACAGTTAACAAGAGTGTTGTGAATGGGTTTGAGATGAGTTCTGAGCAGAGGCTCCCTCTGGTGGTTACAAGCGGTGCTAGTCTGTCCAGTGAAGATTGTGAGGACTGGGAATCAGGTGTTACTGACTGGTCTTATATAAGGGAGTCACCTTCCCATCAGGGTTGCCGGTGATCAATTGTTCTGGTCTGAATCCTTTATTCCAGTTTCCCTTGTAGCCTGCTGTGTCGTGTCTGCATCTCCTGCTAACAGATAAGACATTTTCTTCTTTTGTGTTTGTGCTATATTTTTGCATTTTGTCCTGCACTTCTGTGGGGGCCTTCAGGGTCCCCTCCGGGGGCTTCTGCCCTCTCAGTTTTGTTCAGCCACTGATGTTTGTACTTTTGCTTTTTCCAGTTTTTTCAGTGGCTGCTGTTTTGATTTTGTTACACCAGAGAACTAATTTAGGTGGAAGAGGTCGTGTGATCTCAGGTGTTTTTGAAATTAGTAGAGTTGGTGCCTTTCAGGGTTTTCTGGGATTGCAGTAAGTACCCTTCCTATCCTTTTCTATTTAGTTAGTTTGGGCCCCAGCGTTTGCTCATACTATTTTCTTTCTGTGTCAGTATTTCATCTTGTCTAACCGCCATTACATGTTTGGGGGCTTTCTATTATCTTTGGGGTTCTGCTCTGGGGCAGATAGCTTTCCTATTTCTATCTTTAGGTGTAGTTTCTCAGGCTGTGACGAGGCGTCTAGGACCAACGTAGGAACGCTCCACGGCTGCCTCTAGTTGTGGTGGTTAGTCAGGGTACTGCAATCTCATAGATTCCAACTGCTCTGGTGTATTGCCTTTTTTACCTGCACTCTCCAGCTACCGAAACATAACAGTATCACTGGCCTAAAAATTGAAAATTGTATGGTACTCACAGAAGGGAAAAAATATTGTGAAAGAAAAAAGGTTGTCAGAGTTGTCAGAAATATTTTTCTGTTTGTTGCATTTTTTTTTCCCTCTGTATCTCTGGGTGCTGGGGAGGATCTTTTCTCTCAATGGAGTTTGCACAGTTGTCTGGCCGTGTGGATCAGCTTGCCACTGAGGTTCGGAGTATTGCTATCTATCTTGCTGGGTTGCCTGTTGTGGAACCTAGGATTCCCATGCCAGATTTGTTTTTAGGGGATCGAGCTAAGTTTCAGAATTTCAAAAATAATTGTAAATTGTTTTTTGCCTTAAAATCTAAGTCCTCAGGGAACGCAGCGCAGCAGGTTCAAATTATCATCTCTCTCCTGCGCGGCGATCCTCAGGATTGGGCTTTTTCCCTGATACCTGGGGATCCTGTTTTGAGTGATGTTGATGCATTTTTTCAGGCCTTGGGGTTATTGTACGATGAGCCTAATGTCACTGATCAAGCTGAAAAAGCCTTGTTGGCATTAAATCAGGGGCTTGATGACGCTGAGTTATACTGTCAGAGATTCCGTAGGTGGGCAGTCCTGACCAAATGGAATGACGACGCTTTGGCAGCCCTTTTCCGGAAGGGTCTGTCAGATAATGTAAAGGATGTTATGGTGGGATTCCCTGTCCCCTCTGGTCTCAATGATTCTATGTCATTAGCGATTCAAATTGACAGACGTTTGCGTGAGTGGAGAAGTATGCGTGGAATGGTGTTGCCTTGTGAACCAGCTTCTGAACCCATGCAGTGTGATAGAGTGGTGTCTGGGGCACAGCGTCATGAGTTTCGAAAGCGCAATGGGTTATGTTTCTACTGTGGTGATGCCTCTCATGCTATTTCAGTCTGCCCTAAGCGGGAAGATGTTTTGCACGCTCAGTTGTCTTGGGTAGTGTTCAGACTAAGTTTTTATTAACTGTCACTCTGATATGCTCTCTGTCCTCATTTTCTGCTCAGGCTTTCGTTGATTCTGGAGCAGCTATTAATCTGATGGATTATGATTTTGCTAAACGTTGTGGATTTCCCTTAATACCCCTACAGAAGTCTATTCCCCTACTGGGGATCGATTCTACCCCTTTGGCTGAGAATAAACCCCAGTTTTCTACTCAGGTGATAATGAGGGTTGAACCTGATCACCAGGAGTGCTGCAAATTTTTGGTTCTGTATAATCTGCATGACATTATCGTGCTGGGTTTTCCTTGGTTACAGTCTCATAATCCTGTTTTGGATTGGAAATCTGTGTCTGTAACCAGTTGGGGCTGCCAATGTGTTAATACTAACACTCCTGTTTTTTCTGCCTCCCCCCAGGCTCAGGATGTTCCTGACTTTTTGATTGATTTTTCTGATGTGTTTAGCGAAAGTAAATCTGCATCCTTGCCTCCCCATAGGAGCTATGACTGCGCTATTGAATTAGTGCCGGGTAGTAAATTACCTAAGGGTCGCCTTTTTAACTTGTCTGTACCTGAACATGACGCTATGCGGTCTTATATCAAGGCATCATCGGAGAAGGGTCATATCAGACCATCCTCTTCACCCTTAGGTGCCGGTTTTTTTCTTTGTGGCCAAAAAGGATGGTTCTTTAAGGCCGTGTATTGATTATCGTCTCTTGAACAATATTACTGTGAAATATCAATACCCGTTACCCTTGATTTCTGACCTGTTTTCCAGGGTGAAAAACGCTACTTGGTTTACCAAGCTTGACCTCAGGGGGGCGTATAACCTTATTTTCATTAAGCACGGGGATGAATGGAAGACGGCATTCAATACCCCTGAAGGGCATTTTGAGTACCTGGTGATGCCCTTTGGGCTCACTAATGCTCCTTCCGTCTTCCAGTCCTTCATGAATGACATTTTCAGGGATTTTGTGGACAAATTTCTGATTGTTTATTTGGATGATATCTTGATTTTTTCTAATGACTGGGACTCTCATGTGAAACATGTTCGAACTGTATTCCAGATTTTGAGAGAGAATGCTCTGTATGTGAAGGGATCAAAGTGTCTTTTTGGAGTACAGAGGATCTCATTTCTGGGATTCATTTTGTCCCCATCTGTTATTGAAATGGACCCGGTCAAGGTTCAGGCAATCTGTGATTGGGTCCAACCTACTTCATTAAAGGCTCTTCAGAGATTTTTGGGTTTTGCCAATTTTTATCGTAAATTTATTGGTAATTTCTCGGTTATTGTTAAACCATTAACTGATTTGACCAGAAAGGGTTCTGATGTGGTGAATTGGCCTCCTGAGGCAGTCTCTGCATTTAAGGAACTTAAGCAGAGATTCACTTCTGCTCCTGTTCTACGGCAGCCTGATGTTTCTCTGACATTTCAGGTGGAGGTTGATGCCTCTGAAATTGGGGCAGGTGCCGTTTTGTCCCAAAAAGATCCAGAGACCTCTAAAAGTAACCCTTGTGCCTGTTTCTCTCGAAAATTTTCTCCTACTGAACGTAATTATGACGTGGGTAATCGGGAGTTA
Source organism: Oophaga sylvatica (assembly GCA_033576555.1). NCBI lineage: Eukaryota > Metazoa > Chordata > Amphibia > Anura > Dendrobatidae > Oophaga > Oophaga sylvatica. Next base: position 18,334,573 of record JARQOD010000001.1, on the reverse strand, counting down.
TTGGCCATGAAGTGGGCTTTTGAAGAGTGGAGACATTGGCTGGAGGAGCCAAACATCAAGTGGTGGTCCTTACGGACCATAAGAATCTGGTCTATCTGGAATCTGCCAAGCGACTCAATCCTAGACAGGCCAGGTGGGCCTTGTTTTTCACACGTTTTAATTTTGTGGTTTCCTTTCTTCCTGGCACTAAGAATGTTAAGGCGGATGCCCTCTCGAGGAGTTTCCTTGCGGACTCTCCTAAGTTATCTGATCCTTCTGTTATTTTGAAAGAGGGTGTAGTTCTTTCCGCCATCTCGCCCAATTTGAGACTTGCTCTGGAGGGGTGTCAGGAGGATAGGCCCGAGTGCTGCCCTGTTGGAAAATTGTTTGTCCCGGACCAGTGGAAAAAGAGTGTGATGTCTGAGATTCATTGTTCCGCGTTGGCTGGGCATCCCAGAATTTTTGGTACCAGAGACTTGGTTAGTCGGTCCTTTTGGTGGCCTACCTTGTCTCGTGATGTCAGGGAATTTGTGCAGTCCTGCGGGACTTGCTCTCGCTCCAAGCCTTGCTCTCGCTCTAGTGGTTTGTTGATGCCATTGCCTGTGCCCAAGAGACCATGGACCCATATCTCTATGGATTTCATTTCCGACCTTCCTGTTTCTCAGAGAATGACCACCATCTGGGTAATTTGTGATAGGTTTTCCAAGATGATACATCTTGTGCCATTACTTAAGTTGCCTTCCTCCTCTGAATTGGTGCCGTTGTTCCTTCAGCACGTGGTTCGTTTACACGGCATTCCTGAGAACATTGTGTCTGACAGAGGAGTCCAGTTTGTTTCCAGATTTTGGAGGACTTTTTGTTCTAAACTGGGTGTTCAATTGTCTTTCTCCTCGGCATTTCATCCTCAGACCAATGGTCAAACTGAGAGAACAAACCAGACATTGGAGACTTATCTAAGATGCTTTGTGTCTGCTGATCAGGATGACTGGGTCTCTTTTTTGCCTTTGGCTGAGTTTTCTCTTAATAATAGGGCTAGCTCTGCTACTTTGATGTCTCCGTTTTTCTGTAATTCTCGGTTTCACCCTCGATTTTCTTCAGGACAGACGGAGGCTTCTGTCTGTCCAGGTGTTGACTCTGTTGTTGAGCGTATGCAACTGATTTGGGACCAGATAGTGGAGAGGTTGTCCCTCTCTCAGGAGAGGGCCCAGCGGTTTGCTAACCGGCATAGGACTGATGGTCCTCGGTTTAAAGTGGGGGACTTGGTCTGGTTGTCCTCAAAGAATATTCCTATGAGAGTAGCATCTCCTAAATTTAAGCCTAGGTTCATTGGACCTTATAAGATCATGGAGATTATTAATCCTGTTTCTTTTCGTTTGCTTCTTCCAGGGCAATCTGGAGTATGTGGTTGAGAAAATATTAGATTCTCGTTTTTCTAGACGGAAACTCCAGTATTTGGTTAAATGGAGAGGTTATGGTCAGGAAGACAATTCTTGGGTGTTTGCTTCGGACATCCATGCTAGGAGACTTATCCGTGCGTATCATAGAACTCATCCTGACCGACCTGGTTGCTCAAATGAGGGTTCGGTGACCCCTCCTCAAGGGGGGGGTACTGTTGTGAATGGGTTTGAGATGAGTTCTGAGCAGAGGCTCCCTCTGGTGGTTACAAGCGGTGCTAGTCTGTCCAGTGAAGATTGTGAGGACTGGGAATCAGGTGTTACTGACTGGTCTTATAGAAGGGAGTCACCTTCCCATCAGGGTTGCCGGTGATCAATTGTTCTGGTCTGAATCCTTTATTCCAGTTTCCCTTGTAGCCTGCTGTGTCGTGTCTGCATCTCCTGCTAACAGATAAGACATTTTCTTCTTTTGTGTTTGTGCTATATTTTTGCATTTTGTCCTGCACTTCTGTGGGGGCCTTCAGGGTCCCCTCTGGGGGCTTCTGCCCTCTCAGTTTTGTTCAGCCACTGATGTTTGTACTTTTGCTTTTTCCAGTTTTTTCAGTGGCTGCTGTTTTGATTTTGTTACACCAGAGAACTAATTTAGGTGGAAGAGGTTGTGTGATCTCAGGTGTTTTTGAAATTAGTAGAGTTGGTGCCTTTCAGGGTTTTCTGGGATTGCAGTAAGTACCCTTCCTATCCTTTTCTATTTAGTTAGTTTGGGCCCCAGCGTTTGCTCATACTATTTTCTTTCTGTGTCAGTATTTCATCTTGTCTAACCGCCATTACATGTTTGGAGGCTTTCTATTATCTTTGGGGTTCTGCTCCGGGGCAGATAGCTTTCCTATTTCTATCTTTAGGTGTAGTTAGTTTCTCAGGCTGTGACGAGGCGTCTAGGACCAACGTAGGAACGCTCCACGGCTGCCTCTAGTTGTGGTGGTTAGTCAGGGTACTGCAATCTCATAGATTCCAACTGCTCTGGTGTATTGCCTTTTTTACCTGCACTCCTCAGCTACCGAAACATAACACAAGAGTCAAAGTGTGTATAAATGTAATATAAAATATCGTGTAAATATATGTACATATGTTACCTTTAGCAACTGTTAAAGATTCTTGCCTCCCGTAAGGGAAGAGTTCATTTGATAATTGATGCTAACGTTGTGTTTTAAAAAAATGTTTTCTTTCAGCCCGGGAGTGCTGATGTTTACTAGGGGAGATGTAGAGCCCAGCTGTGCTTTGAATCTCATTCCCAGATGGATGCACCGAATGTAATGACCACTAGAGGACCCAATATGCACACAAACATCTTCACCAATCCCTAGAGCCACCAGAGGGAGCCCTTTTGTAGTATATAAGGATGGTGAAGCCACTGCAGAGGAGAGATTAGCCTGAGAGAAGAGAGAGAGAGAACAGCTATTGTTTGAAAGCACCTGAAATCTGCAACTTTGAGCTTAGTTCAACGTGTGGAGGCTAGTACAAGTGGAAGGATAGCCACTCCAGCCTAGTCAGTACTGAGTCAACCGAGTGCAGTTCAGTGAGCAAGCGTGCCGACGCTTTGAGAGCGGTGAAGAAGGGAGAAGAAGCAGTCCACCATCTGCTAGTGTGACAGTGTGAGGGTCGAGTTGGACGAAAGGCGAGTGGAGTAAGAAGAGAGTGACAGAGGTGGAAACAGCATTGATAGCTTACCTCTACTCTGATTAACCGGACGCCGGGTCCAAGCTTGCTGGATCCTTCACGCCTAGCAGGAGATACCGGAGATCCTGCGGGACTTCAAGTCGCAGGAGCCCATAGGTGTTGATACGTGGCTGGGTTAGGAAGACAGGAGTCTGGCAGGTACCGCCATTAGAGACTGTGTCCTTCCAATAGAAAGCCCTATACAAAGTCAGCCGGGTGTAAAGTGGAAGACAGAGTTAGACCTCGTTTTATACAGGTCAGAAACTCACACTACAGGGGTAAGGAGGCCCTACACCTACTCAGTGGGAAGAACCGGATGTGCATCCTTCACCCTGCCAGCACCCCGGGACGTGCCTGCAATTCCACCAGTAAAGGTACAGAAAGAGACTTTTGTGTGTGTGTCTGCCTTGTTATTTCTACGGCTGAACTCCCCTCCACGATCCTGCACCCCTACACAGCTATCTACCCTGAGGGACCCAGTCTTGCCTGTGGAGGACTTAACACCTTGCTGCCCAGTAACAACCCCTCAGCGGATCTACATAGCAGCGCTGGTCACACTGACCAGGTACCACAAGTGGCGTCACGATCATCTTACAAATACTGTAAACCCCTGTAAATATCCCCTTTTTCAGTGAGCGCCCAGGGCCACGGACCGAGCTGTGCTACCCGTGACATCCCCCATAGAAGTGAATGGGCTCGGTGCCAAGTACCCCACAGGCCCTGGCGGGCGATCCAGATATGCCTCCCTCTTTCCATTTGATAAACATTTCTTTCTTCCTTTTTAGCATGTGTTTAAGTTCTGTGTTCATCCATCCTGGTTTCCTTAAATGCTTCCCATTCTTCACTCTTTTCGGAATTGTTAACAATTGTGCTTTGAGAATCTCATTTTTCAAGATTTTCCATCCTTCCTGGACATTTTTGTCCTTAAGGATATCCAGCCATCTCCATATATACGGAGATTTAAATATTCCCCTTTACCGTATACAGCAGTACGCCTCTGATACAGTACCATATATCTGCTGGTATTTTTGGTACATTTTCCCAAACATGAGGAAATATGGTGGAAGAGGCTGCGGATGTGGCCGGGGGGGGGAAGCTGGTACTGATGGTGGTGGTGGTGCATCTGCTGGTAGTGCCAAAAGCACAATAGCTTCTAAGGCAGGAGGTGTTGAGCCTGCGTCATTGTCTGGCTCCAGAAGGCCTGGAAGGCTCCCTTTTCTGGACATAGGTAAACCGCTTTTAAAGCCGGAGCATCAGGAACAGGTTTTGCTTACATTGCCGAAACAGCCTCCAGCTCTATCGCCTCCTCTTCTGAAGTTTCTAAAACTGCAAGCACTGAGTGGTCAGTGCAAGCTCCTGGTGAGGAACAACATCTTTCCTTGTGTCCTTCACCCCCACCAAAAGTGAAGGATGCGGCAGGAAACACTTCAGATTACTCCATGGAGCTCTTTTCACATACCATGCCTGGGTTATCAAGTCAAATCCTGAATTCCCAGTCCAAGATGAATATGACATGGAGTGCACTGATGCCCAGCCACTGCTATATGATTCTGCTGGTACATTCACCCAGAGCACTGCATTGCCCTCGCAGTCTACTGAGCCAGATTCTGACCCTGATGAAACTCAGGTACCCCTTACCCGCCATACTATACCACCTTACACGCTGGCACAGAGGAAGGTGCAGATGAAATTGAAGAGGAGGTGATGGATGACCCGTTGTTGACCCAGATTGGCATCCATTGGGGGAAGAGGGTGCCGCTGGCATTAGCTCAGGAGAGGAGGATCTGCAGCAGGCATCGAGATCGCAGTTGCGGTTATCTGGCAGGCCCATAGCAGTTCAAAAACGTGTTAACAAAACAAAAAGAGTTGCAGGACAGCTTGGCCAGAAGGTCAAATTAGCAGAGCCTGCAAGCCCTGAAAATTTATCCCATAGTAGGAAGAGTCCAGTATGGCACTTTTTTGACCAAAATCCTATTGATGAGGCAAAGGTTATCTGTAAGAAGTGCGGAAGGACCTTTAGCCGAGAAAAAAATCTCCGAAATTTGAATACCAGAGAAAACAAAAAACAATAAACAAATATCCTAAAATAAAATAAAAAATATATTGCAAAAAATGCATGAGGGTAGTAATAATAATAAGGGTATTTGGTAAACATAATTTTGATCAAAAGAATGTACAAGCCATCCCGCCACGTCAAGGCAACCATTTGTGGGACAGTCCTAACTCTTGTATTAAAAACCTTTCCACTTGTCAAGTGACAAATGTGAACAAGGACAGAGAGACTGAACCCACCAGTAAAAGCATAGGCCAGACAGGATGGATTTCTCAGCTCAGAAGCAGGGCGGTCACACCCTTATATGCACAAGATGCACTAAGAACTAAATGAAAAACTAGGTTTGAGCTGAAAAAGTAAGTTGATGTGTATACAAAATGTAAATGCATATTAACACATGACCATTACACAGAGAAAACAAAAAACAAGAAACAAATATCCTAAAATAAAATAAAATAAAAAATATATTGCAAAAAATGCATGAAATTTGAATACCAGTTGCATGCTTAGACATTTAAACACCACGCACTTGCAAGCGTGGACGGACTACAAAACCTCAGGTAGCACATGTGCACCTGCTCCGACTGAAGGTAGCCAGCAACGCTTACATCGCTTCCCCCACTGTAAACCCACCGGTTAGCACACCACCAGCAAGAATTTTTGAGGTGTCGTCGCAAGGCCAAAGCAGTCAGGGAATCACAATGTTTTACCAACAAGAGACTGAATCAAGGCCATCAACACCACCACCACCACCACCATCACTATCACCAACCACCTCTCAGTCCACATGTCCATTGCTAGTTCCCCCATATGCAGCTCTCAAGTCCAGCTCACCCTAGCAGACATTCTGAGTAGGACAAGAAAGTACTCATCCTCTCATCCACGTACACTAGCTTTGAACGCCTACATTGCCAAACTAATCTCAGAGATGATGCCCTTCCGTTTGGTTGAAAGCACAGCATTCCAAGAGCTCAAGGCCTACGCTGTCCCACGCTATAACCTACCCTGTCTGCACTTCTTTGCCAGAAAAGCCATCCCTGCCCTCCACCTGCATGTGAATGACCCATTGTCCATGCACTCAAACAATCAGTGAGTGGAAAGGTGCACCTCACAACAGACGCATGGGCAAGTAGGAATGGCCAGGGCCATTACGTGTCCATCACTGCACACTGGGTTAATGTGGTGGATGCAGGGTCCACAGGGGACAGCGGCGGTGGGACAGTACTGCCTAGCCAACGGTATAGGCAACAGTTGGCTGTAGGCCTTCGACCCTCCTCCTCCTCCAGAAGCGAAAGCTCGTCAACACAGCGCAGTCACACGAGCGCTCCATCCGCAGCTGCCAGTGTTGCACAAGAGGTGTCCCACTATCGAACGGCTAGTGGTAAGCGTCAGCAGGCTGTTTTAAAGATGATGTATTTGGGCGACAACAGACACACCGCGGAGGTACTGGCCGACTACTTGCTGGGCAGTCTACATCTTGAGCCAGGCAAGGTAGTCAGTGATAACGGCCGTAATTTTGTGGCGGCCATAGCCCTGGCAAAACTCAAAAACATACCTTACCTGGCTCACACCTTGAACCTGGTGATGCATTGCTTCATAAATAATTATCCGTAGTTACCAGCCCTGCTCCATAAGGTGCGAAGACTGTGCTCGCACATCCGTCGCTCACCCGTAGACTCCAGTCGTATGCAGAGGCTGCAGCGATCACTCCACCTCCCAAGCACTGCCTAATCATAGACGTTGCAACAAGGTGGATCTACACTATGCACATGGTTGAGAGGCTGTGCGAACAAAGGCAGGCTGTAATGCATTTGTGGGAGGATACACGGGCAGGCAGTTTGAGGGCAGACATGGAGTTGTCGGGTGTGCAGTGTCAAAGCTGAAAGACCTCTGTAAAGTCCTTCAGTGTTTTGAGGAATGCACATGGCTGGTAAGCGCAGACGACACCATCATAAGCATGAGCATCCCATTTATGCGTCTGCTCATGCAAACTTTGACGCACATTAAGGATCAGGCATCTGCAGCGGAGGAGGAAGAGGAGTAGGGAAGCCTTGATGACATTCAGCCATTGTCTGCTCAGGGAACTGTCCTGGAGAGGTAGAGGAAGAAGAGGAAAGGAGGATGAGGGGGATGATTATTTTGGGGAGGAGGATGCTTCTCAGGGGGCAAGAGAAAATGTTGGCTTGCCAAGGTATGGTACAGGGTTTGAGCGTGACTGGAGGGATGTGGATTTGCCAGAAAGTGCTCCTCCACCCACCACTGGCAGTGCATCATTGACACCTGGAACATTGGCCCACATGTATGATTATGTCTTGCGGATCCTAAAAAGGGACCCCCGCATTGCAAAAATTATGAAGGATGACGACTACTGGTTGGCCAGCATCCTCGATCCGCCCTATAAAGGCAAATTACAGAACATCATGCGCAGGCGAACCTAGAGCTAATATTGGTGAACAAACAAGCAACTCTGGTAAACCGTTTGTTAGAGGCATTCCCAGCACACAGCTGCGGTGCAGGTTCTACCACGAGCCGTATGGGCAACATGGAAGAGGTGTTCGTGGTGCACACAGCAAAATGACATTGGAGACAGTGGTTTCATGACCATGTTGTGGACTGATTTCTCGAGTACCGCTCACACGACTGGTAATACTGAATCGATTGCAACAGACAGGAGACAGCAGTTGTCAATTATGGTTCAAAATTACCTCTTCTCCCCTATCGATGTTCTCCCTCACAGTTCATTCCCCTTTGACTACTGGGCCTGTAAACGGGACACCTGGCTTGAATTGGCACAATATGCCTTACAGGAGCTCGCTTGCCCTGCTGATAGTGTGCTATCAGAAAGAGTCTTCAGTGTTTGCTGGATCAATCCTGACAGAAAGAAGGACCCGGCTGTCGACCCAAAATGAAGGTGATCTCACCTTCATTAAAATGAACCATGCCTGGGTTTCAAAAGATTTTGTACCACCTTCCCCTGATGACACATAGGTTGCCAGCAAAATGGCTCGCTTTGTCCTCCTCTTCCCCCGACTTCTCCAATTCCTTCATTTGCAGCTGCTGAACATCCAGTCTACACCTCAACATATGCCAGTTTTTTCCACCTCCCTAACTGGGCTGTACCCCCCCAGGGCCGGCGTCAGCACCTGGCGCACCCGAGCTAGTGCCGGGGCCCTGAGCAGGTGAGGGGGCCCACTCGCCATCAGAGACACCGGCGTACTATGAGGGGCCCTGTGCCAGTGCCGGCGCCCATGAGTGGGCCCCCCCCTTTGCTCAGGGCCCCAGCACTTGCAATACTTAACTCTCCCTGCTCCACCGCTGTGACGTCTTCCGCGTTTCCTGACAGTGACATTCAGGTCAGAGAGCGCGATGACGTCACATCTGTGCGCACGCTGCCTGAGCAGTCATAGTGCAGAGAGCTGGAAGATGGCGATGCTGAGGAGTCCAGGGTAGAGCAGTGCCCAGCGAGGAGAGGTATTTCATTTTTTAATGTTTGGAGCAATATATGGTGAGCATTATATACTGAAGAATTATATATGGGGCTAATCATACACTTGAGCCTCATAGATAGGGCCCATTATACACTGGAGCATTATATATGGGGCCCATCATACACTGGAGCATTATAAATGGGGCCCATCATACACTGGAGAATTAAATACGGGGCCCATTATACACTGGAGCATCATATGGGGCCCATTATATATGGAGCATTATATAGGCCCATCATACACTGGAGCATCATCCATGGGACCCATCATATACTGGAGCATCATATGGGGCCCAATTATATATGGAGCATTATATAGGCCCATCATACACTGGAGCATCATCCATGGGGCCCATCATATACTGGAGCATCATATGGGCTGATTATATATGGAGCATCACATGGAGCCCATTATAAATGGAGCATTTTATAAGGGGACCATTATATTTGGAGCATTATATGGGTCTCATCATACACTGGAGCATCATATATGGGCCCATCATATACTAGAGCATCATATGGGGTTCATTTTTTATGGGGCATCATATAGGGCGCTTTATATATGGAGCATCATATGGAGCAATATGGGGCCTATTCTGTATGGAGCATTATATGGAGCCCATTCTTTATGGAGCAATATATGGGGCCCATCATATACTGTATGGAGCTTTATATGCGACTCATTATACTGTATGGAGCAATATGTGGGGCTCATTATACTCTATGGGGACCATCCTATACTGTATGGCACATTATATGGGGACCATCATAAACTGGAGAATTATGTGGAGCTCATCATATACTATATGGAACATTATATGGGACCAATTATGTATGGAGCAATATATGGGGCTCATTATTCTGTATAGAGCAATATATGTGGCTCATTATACTGTATGAAGCAATATATTGGGCCCATTATTCTGTATGGAGCATCATATATGGGACTCATTATTCTGTATGGAGCAATATATGGGGCTCATTATTCTGTAAAGAGCTATATATGGGGCTCATTATTCTGTATGGCGCACTATGTGGTGCCCATAATACTGTATGGAGGACTATACTGTCCGGTTTTTGAGCTATTGTAGAATTTACAATAGATATCACTCATGTAATGTAAGAAGTGAAGTATTTGGCATTGTACTATACCTATATTTCTCTGCCGTATCGGAGCATCATGAATTGTGGTATGTGTTAAAGGGGCCCACTGAGACTCTTTCGCCCAGGGCCCACGAAAACCTGGAGCCAGCCCTACCCCCCACACAACTTTAGCCAAATAACCCCCAGTTTTGAATGCATTACTATTATTATAAAAAAATATTTAGACTTGAGAGTCCTCAGTGGTTGATACCTTTTAATGGCTAACTGAAAAGATGGTAACAAATTGCAAGCTTTCGAGACTACGCAGGTCTCTTCATCAGGCAAGACTAAAACAAAAACTGAAGAATCACATATTTATACACAAGAGGACACAGGAATAATGCAATAGGTAAGACATGTGATGTGAAGCAGAACTGTCATTATGGCCGAGGGATGAACATAAATATGACTAGTTCATAGATAAGGAGTGAGAGTTTTATTACCCTCTGATTGGGGTCTGGTATTGTGTTGTGATGACCCTAAAAGGTCAGGGAAGCAGATTCCTTAATTGTTGTAGAAAGACATAAAACTCTGGGATATATTCATCCCAGCACTAAGAGTGTCAAAGGTCATCATAAGTTTATATTCCCAGACTTTTCTATCCTTCTCAGATTTTAAGTTAGATTTTAATACCAGTAATTCCATATCCGTCATGCTATGACCGGGCATACAAAAGTGTTTTGCCACAGGTAAATCCATTCTCCTTTCTCTTATTGTGTGGCGATGAGAATTCATCCTTGTTCTCAGTTTTTGCCCGGTCTCCCCCACATACAGACCCCCAGTTGGACATTTAGTACATATAATTAGGTACACCACATTAGATGTGATGCAGCTGAAAGTACCTGGTATCTTGTAGTCCTGATGGGAGTTGGGGATCTTTATCCTGTCCGTGGTCATTATAGATGTACAGGTTTTGCATTTCTTTTGTTTGCAAGGAAAGGTACCTGCAGCTGTTGGGGAGGACAGAGAGCTTCTGACAATGATGCTTCTTAGATTTGGGGGCTGCCTAAAGCATAGTAGTGGGGGGTCTGGAAATATGGATTGTAATCGGGCATCTTTTTGTAGTAAAGGTTGTAGTTTCCGTGCAGCTCCCCTTAGCATCTCCAGACTTGGATTGTAGGTGACCACTAGAGGCACCCGGTTATTTTCTTCTTTAGCTTTAGCTATTATTATAAAGTAAATTAAACTTGACAAGCTTAAGTAATAAGAATTGATGTCGTTGGCATTGAAATGGGCACTGTAGGTGTGTTTACTGTCCTCCACTCCCTGCCGACTTTTCTTCCCCATTGACTGGCATTGGGGTCGGTTCGAGTTTCAGTCGGACCTTCGATTTTTTCCGATAGTCGGCCGATTTAGTTCGACTCGACTTTTGGGAAAGTCGAGTGGCCCGAAACCCGACTCGACCCTCCCGGAGGCAAAGTCGCTCATCTCTAGTCCTTACCACGGCTGCCACTAGGAATTTTGGGGCCCCATACTGGCAAAATTTATGGCCCCCCCCTTGAGACTCCGCCCAGGCTCCACCCCCCAGTTCCGCATCCACCCTAGCTCCTCCTCCACCACGCAAACTTTCCAAAATCCCTCCGCCCTTTCATGGAAAAACTTCACTTCTGCACCATGCCCTCACCAATGACACATTAACATCAATCACTCGATGAATATGCAGCATTTTGCTTGTTTAGTATAATACACCCCATAGTCCTCCATATATTATAATGTGCACCACAGTCCTCCATATTGTAAAGTGCACACCCCATAGTCCTCCATATAATATAATGTATCCATAGTCCTCCATATAGTATAATACACTCCTAATAGCCCTCCATATATTAAAATACACTCAGTCATCCATATAGTATAATACACTCCTCATAGTGCTCCATATAGTATAATGCACCGCCATAGTCATCCATGTAGTACAATTCACTTCCCATAGTATAATGCACCCCATAATTCTTCATATGGTATAATGTATTCCCCATAGTCCTCGATATAGTATAATGCAGCCCACATATAGTATAATGCAGTCACCCTATAGAGCATAATGCAGCCACCCCACAGAGCATAATGCAGCCACCCCACAGAGTATAATGCAACCACCCCACAGAGTATAATGCAACCACCCCACAGAGTATAATGTAAACCCCCCATAGAATATAATTGAGCCCCCTTATATAGTATAATGTAGCCCCTCCATAAAATACAATGTAGCCCTCCTCATATAGTATAATGCAGCCCCCATAGAATATAATGTAGCCCCCTCATAAAGTATAATGAAGCCCCCATACAATATAATCTAGCCCCCCAAAGAATACAATGTAGCCACCTCATACAGTATAATGTAGCCCCCTCATAGAGTATGATGCAATCACCCCTCATAGAATATAATAAATATAATACAGCCCCCCATAGAATATAATGTATCCCCGAATAGAATATCATACAGCCAGCCTCCCCAAAGGAATATAACGTAGCCCCCCATAGTATATATCACAGCCGCAAAGTATATAACACAGCCACATATTATATAACACAGCCACCCTATAAAATATAATATATCCCCCAATAGTATATAACACAGCCCACATAGTGTACAGTGTGGCCCACATAGTATACAGCAGGGCCCACATAGTGTACAGCAGGCCCAATAGTGTACAGCAGGGCCCACATAGTGTACAGCAGGGCCCACATAGTATATAGCAGGACCCACATAGTATATAGCAGGGCCCACATAGTGTACAGCAGGGTCCACATAGTATATAGCAGGGCCCATATAGTATATAGCAGGGCCCACATAGTGTACAGCAGGGCCCACATAGTATACAGCAGGGCCCACATAGTGTACAGCAGGGCCCACATAGTGTACAGCAGGGCCCACATTGTATACAGCAGGGCCCACATAGTAAGCAGCCCATAGTCACAGCAGGCCCACATGTATATAGCAGGCCCCCATAGTATACAGCAGGGCCCACATTGTATATGGCAGGGCCCACATAGCATACAGCAGGGCCCACATTGTATATAGCAGGGCCCACATAGTGTACAGCAGGGTCCACATTGTATACAGTAGGACCCACATAGTGTACAGCGTGGCCCACATAGTATACAGCAGGCCCACATTGTATACAGCAGGGCCCACATAGTATATAGCACAGCCAAGTATATAGAGGCCCACATTGTATATAGCAGGGCCCACATTGTATATAGCAGGGCCCCCATAGTATACAGCAGGGCCCACATTGTATATAGCAGGGCCCCCCATAGTATACAGCAGGGCCCAGATTGTATATGGTAGGGCCCACATAGTATACAGCAGGGCCCACATTGTATATGGCAGAGCCCACATAGTATACAGCAGGACCCACATTGTATATGGCAGGGCCCACATAGTATACATCAGGGCCCACATTGCACAGCCCTCATCTCTCCTCCCCCCAGGAATGGCCCCACAGCAGGATGCATTGACAGATTTATAAAAAAAAAAACACTCCTCACCTCATCCTCGTGCCAGCGCTGCTGCCGACTCCTGTCTCCTGCTTTCCCAACACACAGGACGCGCTATGTCTGAGGCAGAGTGGGAAATGATGGGAGAGGGAGCGTCAGCTGACGCTCTCTCCTCCATCATTGCTTTGAACTGTACCGGCAGACGGCGGTATATTTCAATGCAGCGGCGGGGGGAGTCGGCGCTGGGGGCAGGGGGCCCCCCTGCCACACAGGGCCCCCATAGCGGCTGCGTGATGTGCCGCTGCTGGGGGCCCCTTGGGGAGCAGGGGAGCCTCAAAATGTTGAGAGCCCCCGGGCCCGAGCGCGGACCTGCGTGCTTGGGCGGCAGGCCCCCCTAATCACCGGGCCCCATACATCGGTAAGGGTTGTCATGCCCTGATGGCGGCCCTGGTCCTTACACATCAGATCAATCGAGATGTCTACCCTCTCAGCCCAGGAAGATGCCATAGCCTGTGCTGAATGAGCCCTTACTCCGTCCAGGGGATTTTCACCTTTCTCTGAGTAGGCCAGACAGATTGCATCTCTGATACGTAGTGATAAATTGCTCTTTGTGACTCCAAAACACTTCCTGTGACCCTGAAAGGACACAAACAGAACCCTAATCTGCCTCCAGGGATGAGATCTTTCCACATAATGTAGAACAGTTCTCCTCATATCTAAAGTGTGAAATCTTTTTTCCTCAGGAGTAGAAGGGTTAGCAAAAAAAGGAGGGAGGAAAAATCTCCTGACCTTTGTGAAATTTAGCAACTACTTTAGGGAGTTAGGAAGTGTCGGGTTTCAGCACTATCCTATCAAAAAACTAAAAGAAAAGGAGAATCTATAGATAGAGCCTGTATGTCACTAATTCTTCTAGCTGATGTTAAAGCAACTAAGGTTAAGTTCACATTTGCGCATATGTGTGCAGTGTATCATCTGCATACGCAAACGCATGCAAAAATGCATGCAAATGTATTTTTACGCAGTGTTTTTTATCTGCATTATCCTGCACATGACGCAAAAAAACCCGCTGCATGTGTATGTGTTTGTTTGCGTTTTTTATGTGCATGCGTTTGATATTTCCAGGTGCTGTAATCAGTTCCTGAACATGCGCAGTCTGAAGTCCACATGCGCATCGAACGCATCCATGCGCATGTCCTTGCATATCAATGCATTCCCATAGACAGTAATGTGTTTTTTTGACACACTCATCCGCAAGTGCATGACTGCATATATTTGACGGATTTTTGATGCTTCAAAAAATGCAACATGTTGCGTTCGCCGGACAACGCGAAGCGACGCCGAACGCATGCAAACGCATGTCCCTGCGTACACCATGTTAAAGATATGTACGCATGACACATGGAGATCTATGCGGATCAAATGCTGCGTACAGATACGCAAGTGTGAAACCTGACTAACAGAGCAGTTTTTAACTATAGGCATTTCAAAGAAGCTGACTCTAAAGGCTCAAAAGGAGGACCTGTCAGGGCATCAAGGACAAAGTTCAGGTCCCAAGGAGGTAAACGAGCAATGTGTACAGGGTCACCACGCTCACACGCTGTAACAAACTGTGAAACCCATCTGTCACCGGCAATATTACAGCTATATAAGGCTCCCAAAGCTGATATCTGAACCTTTAACATGTTAACCGAAAGGCCCAGCTCCCGACCCTTCTGCAGAAACTCCAGGATTGCAGAAATTGGCACTTCATTAGAGAAGGACCGGTATGGCACTCAAGGAATTTTCTCCACACCCTACTGTATATCTTAGTTGTGGATTCCTTTCTACTTTGAAGAGTGTTGATCAGGTTGTCAGAAAAACCCCTTAACTTCAACAGCTGCCTCTCAAGTTCCATGCCATCAAGTGGAAACCCTTTACCTGAGGATGATGGAATCAGCCTTGAGAGAGCAGGTCTGGATCTCATGGGAGGATCCAGGGGTCGAATATGGACATGGCCCTAATCCATGAAAACCAAGGTCTCTTGGGCCAGAAAGGAGCAATAAGGATCACCCTCGCTCCTTCCTCCCTGATCCTCCTGATGACTAATGGAAGCACAATCATTGGAGGAAACGCATAGGCCAGACTGAACTGCCAAGGGGACTGAAGGAAGTTGACCATCTCCTAGTGGTCCATCCTGTTCAGGAAGGCAAACCTTTGAACTTGTCTGTTGGCTCTGGTAGCGAACAGGTCTATCTCTGAAAGCCCCCACAAGTCTACTATCTTCCTGAAGATTCAGTGACTGAGAACCCATTCTCCTTGATGTAGTCTGGCGACTGAGGAAGTCCACTTTGAGATTTTCCACTCTCCTGATGTAAAGGGCTGAGAAGGACAGGAGATGGACTTCGGCCAATCCGAGGATTTCCTCCGCAGCAGACATCAGAGTCCTTGACCGAGTTCCGCCTTGCCGATTTATATAGGCGACTGGCGCGGTATTGTCTGATAGAATCCTCACATGAGACCCCCGCAACTGTGGGAGAAACTGATGTAACGCATGACTGACTGCCTTTAACTCCATTTAGGTTTGAGGAGTCATCAGCTTCTTCTATGCACCACCGCCCCTGGGCCAGGTCATCACCTAGATGAGCCCTCATCTATCGGGACTAGCATCTGTAGTAACTATCCTAGAAGGTCTCACTACCCATGGAACCACTCTAGAAAGATGATCCCGATCTAACCACTAGGACAAGGAGTTTACTACCTCTAAACGACATTTAGTCATTCTGCCATTGAGGTAACCCTGCAGTCGATCTTCCACACAGAGGATCTCTTTCTGCAGACACCTGGCATGAAATTGAGCCCATTGAACAGCTGGCATGCAGGACATAAGGGACCCCAGGAGGGACATAGCATCTCTCAGGGACATATGAGAGTTATCAATTGCTGTCCTAACCTTATTCATCATAATTAGCATATTTTCCCCAGGAGTAGACACAATTGACTTCCTGAATCTAGGTGTAGACCCAGGAAGGACTGAAGAGTTACCGGAACCAGTTTGTACTTGTCCAGGTTGATTATCCAGCCCAACGCCTGCAAGTATGAAATCGTGTCAGCAAGGCGACCCTACTTTGGGGTGGCAGACTTTCCTACTATCAAGAAATCATCCAAGTATATAATAATAAGTGTGTCCCGCAGACGCAAATAAGCCATCACCTCCAAAATCATCAGTTTTGTGAAGATATGAGCCAAAGACCAAATGGGATCGCTGACAATTGGAAATGTCAGACATGACCTCCTATTATGACCGCCACTGTAAGATACTGCTGGAACTCAACATGTATGGACAGATGGTAATAGGCATCCTTCAGATCCAGGACAGTCATGAAGCATCTGGAGAATAAAAGTTTAATAGTCAATCTTATAGACTCCATCTTGAAGGTGTGAAATCGAAGGAATGTATTTAATCTCCTTAAATTAATGATGGTTCTATAAGAACCATCTGGCTTGGAGACAAGGAACAAAAGGGTATAAAACCCCCTTCCCTCCTGGTCCCCCGGGACCTCTACAAGGACATGTTTATAAAATAGACTCAGGACCTCCGATTTAAGAGCCCGCTGTTGTGCAGGGGTGTAAGGGAGGGTCTGGACTGTAGTCGTGACCTGGATTACAGTAACATCCATGTCCAGCCTGTCCCCTACATGAAACGGTATTCTTCCCTCCGGCATACCTGCATCTCCAGATTCCATTCCTACTGGGCACCTTCCAGGCATCGACGGTCCCTCTTCCTTGAGACCCCCAGTAATGGAGACACAGTCCAGAATAACTTAAACACATTCTTTACTTAACTGTTCACACGTTACATCCACAGTTGGCACAACAGGTGGTACATTCATTTCCTTTACTCTCCCTTCCTTGCTGTCACTTCTGTGCAGTACACACCCAGACTGGACAGTCCTAGACTGCTCTCCAGTTCCTTCCAGGTCTGACCTCGCCATAATGACATTTCCTTCAGTCTGCTTCACCACAGTACTGAATTCATCAATCACTACGTTTGGTGGCCCCCGGTGAAGTATCCGGCCCATCTGTACCAAACTCGTCGAAGCTCCAGCTCCCCTCAGTTCCTTGGCCCAGCCAACTTCTGCTCTAAAAGCATTGGCCCAGGCAGTAAGATGCCACATCTTTCCTCTCTGTTTAGGCAAACTGCGAGACTATGCATCGGCCATGGGTTGCTGTCCTTAAATGTTGCATGGCTTCCGTTTTGTCCCAGTCTAAGCCCTTGTGGACTTTTGGGCACGCTGGTCCCGTCTGAGCTAACTTCCTAAGAACCTCTCACTACTACCCAGCAGCCTCTCCACACTTAACCCTATGTGAAACTATCTAACCGCTATACTTAACAAGGCCCACTAGAATGCCCCCACCTAGTGACCCGCAACAGTACTACACTTACCCAGATATAGAAACTATATGCTAAAGTGCCCTCCTCTAATGTCCCAACAGGATGCACTTAACTTTCCCTAAACTATACATATGTAAAGAACATCCCTGTGTGTTGCATATTATTGTGCTGAGCTGCCCACCTCTTAATATGAGGGCATCATTAATAGGTTGCAAGTCAAACACTTTGCCTCACACTTACCTGTGTGACTGGCGTCCTATGCAAGCCATATCAATGCGCAATTTTTTGTACTAGGCAGCCAACCCCTCCATAATCTGGTAGGCGCTGGGGTGGCTGTTTTTATCAGTAGTTTGCACCTGTGCTGCATTTTGTCTTTATTAGTGGAGGCCTGCTGCATCCTGCTAGATGTGCATTTGTCATCAGACAGGGTTTTGTGAAGGCCGGATTTCATGGTATGTTAATTTTTTCGTTCAACTTTGCTTCAGTTCCTGTGAAGCACGTAAAGGGTTAATAAAACTTCTTGAATGTGGTTTTGAGCACCTTGAGTGATGCCATTTTTAGAAAGTTGTCACTTTTGGGTATTTTCTGTCATGTACACTCCTCAAAGTGACTTCAAATGTGAGGTGGTTCCTAAAAAAATGGTTTTGTAAATTTTGCTGTAAAAATGAGAAATCACTGGTCAACTTTTAAGACTTCTAACTTCCTAACAAACAAAATAATTGTTTCCAAAATTGTGCTGATGTAAAGTAGACATGTGGGAAATGTTATTTATTAAGTATTTTATGTGACATATCTCTCTGATTTAACCCCTTCACCCCCAAGGGTGGTTTGCACGTTAATGACCGGGCCAATTTTTACAATTCTGACCACTGTCTCTTTATGAGGTTATAACTCTGGAACGCTTCAACGGATCTTCACGATTCTGAGAATGTTTTCTCGTGACATATTGTACTTCACGATAGAAGTATAATTTCTTCGATATAACTTGCGTTTATTTTTGAAAAAAACACAAATATGGCGAAAATTTTGAAAATTTTGCAATTTTCAAACTTTGAATTTTTTTTCCCTTAAAACAGAGAAATATGTCACACAAAATAGTTAAGAAATAACATTTCCCACATGTCTACTTTACATCAGCACAATTTTGGAACCAAAATTTTTTTTTTGTTAGGAAATTATAAGGGTTAAAAGTTGACCAGTGATTTCTCATTTTTACAACAAAATTTACAAAGCCATTTTTTTAGGGACCACCTCACATTTGAAGTCACTTTGACGGGTCTATATAGCAGAAAATGCCAAAAAGTGACACCATTCTAAAAACTGCACCCCTCAAGGTACTCAAAATCACATTCAAGAAGTTTATTAACCCTTCAGGTGCTTCACAGGAGCTGAAGCAACGTGGAAGGAAAAAATTAATATTTAACTTTTTAGCCACAAAAATGATCTTTTACAAACTTTTTTTTATTTTGACAAGGGTAAAAGGAGAAAATGGGCAGATAAAGTTGTTGTGCAATTTCTCCTGAGTACGCCAATACCCTATATGTGGGGGAAAACCACTGTTTGGGCACACGGCAGAGCTCGTAAGGGAAGGAGCGCCGTTTGACTTTTTCAAACTAAAATTGGCTGAAGTTGAGGTTGGACGCCATGTCGTGTTTGGAGAGCCACTGATGCGCCTAAACAGTGGAAACCCCCCACAAGTGACACCATTTTGGAAACTAGACCCCCTAAGGAACTTATCTAGATCTGTTGTGAGCACTTTGAACCCCAAAGTGTTTCACAAAAGTTTATAATGCCTGGGTGTGAAA
Source organism: Oophaga sylvatica (assembly GCA_033576555.1). Classification (NCBI taxonomy): domain Eukaryota; kingdom Metazoa; phylum Chordata; class Amphibia; order Anura; family Dendrobatidae; genus Oophaga; species Oophaga sylvatica. The sequence continues at coordinate 18,315,186 of JARQOD010000001.1, read as the reverse complement.
AAAAAAAAAAACAATTTTCCACAAAAATTATTTTTTAGTCACAAATTTTTGATTTTTCCCAAGGAAATTGGACCCCAAAAGTTGTTGTCCAATTTGTCCTGAGTACGCTGATACCCCATATGTGGGGGGGAAACTGTTTGGGCGCACGGCAGGGCTTGGAAAGGAAGCAGTAACGTTTTGGAATGCAAACATTGATGGGGTCATGTTCCGTTTGTAGTGCCCCAGATGAGCCTAAACAGTGGAAACCCCCCACAAGTGACCCCATTTTGGAAGCTAGACCCCCTAAGGAACTTATCTAGATCTTTGGTGAGCACATTGAACCCCCAAGTGCTTCACACAAGTTTATAATGCCCGGGCATGAAAATAAAAAATCCTATTTTTTTCCCACAAAAATTATCTCTTAGTCACTAAATTTTTATTTTCCCATAGGTAACAGGAGAAATTGGACCTCAAAAGTTGTCCAATTTGTCCTGAGTACGTTGATACCCCATATGTGGGGGGAACCACTGTTTGGGCGCATGGCAGAGCTCAGAATGGAAGTAGCACCATTTGACTGTTTCCAACCAAAATTGGCTGGAATTGAGATTGGACGCCATGTTGCATTTGGAGAGTCCCTGATGTGCCTAAACAGTGGAAACCCCCCACAAGTGACCCCATTTGGGAAACTAGACCCCCTAAGGAACTTATCTAGATCTTTGGTGAGCAATTTGAACCCCCAAGTGCTTCACACAAGTTTATAACATAGAGCCGTAAAATTAAAAAATCATATTTTTTCCACAAAATTGATCTTTTCACCCCAATTTTTATTTTCCCAAGGGTATCAAGACTCCAAAAGTTATTGTGCAATTTGTCCTGAGTACGCTGATACCCCATATGTGGGGGTAAACCACTGTTTGGGTGCATGGCAGAGTTTGGAAGGGAAGGAGCGCCGTTTGACTTTTTCAACGCAGAATTGGCTGGATGCCATGTCGTGTTTGGAGAGCTCCTGATCTGCCTAAACAGTGGAAACCCCCCACAAATGACACCATTTTGGAAACTAGACCCCTCAAGGAACTTATCTAGATGTGTGGTGAGCACTTTGAACCCCAAAGTGCTTCACAGAAGTTTATAACGTACAGCCGTAAAATAAAAAATCTTTTTTTTTTTTACAAAAAATGATTTTTTTCGCCCCCAATATTTTATTTTCACAAGGGTAACAGGAGAAATTGGACCCCAAAAGTTGTTGTCCAATTTGTCCTGAGTATGCTGATACCCAATATGTGGGAGTAAACTACTGTATGGGCGCACGTCGGGGCTCGGAAGGGAAGTAGTGACGTTTTGGATTGCAGACTTTGATGGAATGGTCTGGGGGCGTCATGTCGCATTTGGAGAGACCCTGATGTGCTTAAACAGTGGAAACCCCCCACAAGTGACCCCATTTTGGAAAATAGACCCCACAAGGAACTTATCTAGATGTGTGGTGAGCACTTTGAACACCGAAGTGCTTCCCAGAAGTTTATAACGTACAGCCGTAAAAATAAAAAATCCTTTTTTTTTTTTACAAAAATGATTTTTTCGCCCCCAATATTTTATTTTCACAAGGGTAACAGGAGAAATTGGACCCCAAAAGTTGTTGTCCAATTTGTCCTGAGTACGCTGATACCCAACATGTGTGAGAAAACGACTGTATGGACGCACGTCTGGGCTCGGAAGGGAAGTAGTGACGTTTTGGATTGCAGACTTTGATGGAATGGTCTGGGGGCGTCATGTCGCATTTGGAGAGCCCCTGATGCGCCTAAACAGTAGAAACCCCCCACAAGTGACCCCATTTTGGAAAATAGACCCCACAAGGAACTTATCTAGAAGTGTGGTGAGCGCTATGAAGCCCCAAGTGCTTCACAGAAAATTTATAACATACAGCCGTAAAAACAAAAAAATCATTTTTTTTTTTACAAAAATGATTTTGTCGCCCCCAGTTTTTTATTTTCCCAAGGGTAACAGAAGAAATAGGACAAATTGCACAATAACTCTTGTGGTCCAGAGTACGCTGATACCCCATATGCGGGGGTAAACTACTGTTTGGGCGCATGGCAGAGCTCAGAAGTGAAGGAGCACCGTTTGACTTTTTCAACGCAGAATTGGCTGGAATTGAGATCAGACGCCATGTCACATTTGGAGAGCCCCTGATGTGCCTAAACAGCAGAAACCCCCCAATTCTAACTCCAACCCTAACCCCAACATACCCCTAACCCTAGTCCCAACCCTAACCACAAACCTAACCCTAACACACCCCTAACCCTAATCCCAACCATAACCCTAATACTAACTTTAGCGCCAACCCTAACCCTAACTTTAGCAGCAACACTAACCCTAATGGGAAAATGGAAATAAATACATTTTTTTAATTTTATTATTTTTCCATAACTAAGGGGGTGATAAAGGGGGGTTTGATTTACTATTTATAGCGGGTTTTTGTGATTGGCAGCTGTCATGCTAAAAGACGCTTTTTATTGCAAAAAGTAGTTTTTTGCATCACCACATTTTGAGAGCTATAATTTTTGCATATTTTGGCCCACAGAGTCATGTGAGATTTTTTGCAGGACGAGGTGACGTTTTTATTGGTACTATTTTTGAGCATGTGACGTTTTTTGATCGCTTTTTATTTCGATTTTTGGGAGGTTAGAATGAACAAAGATCAGCAATTCATGAATTTCTTTTGGGGGAGGCGTTTATAACCGTTCCGCGTGTGGTAAAATTGATAAAGCAGTTTTATTCTTCGGGTCAGTACGATTATGGCGATACCTCATTTATATCAATTTTTTATGTTTTGGCGCTTTTATAGAATAAAAACAATTTTATATAAAAAATCATTATTTTTGCATCGCTTTATTCTGCGAGCTATAACTTTTTTATTTTTGATGCTGTATGACAGCTCGTTTTTTGCGGGACAAGATGACGTTTTCAGCGGTACCATGATTATTTTTATCTGTCTTTTTGATCGCGTGTTATTCCACTTTTTGTTCGGCAGTATGATGATAATGCATTGATTTTTTGCTTAGTTTTTTTTTTTTTTCTTAAGGGGTTCACTAAAGGGGTTAACTAGTGAGACAGTTTTATAGGGGGGGTCGTTACGGACGCGGCGATACCAAATATGTGTACTTTTATTGTTTTGTTTTTTTATTTACAGGAAGAAATGAATTTATTGGGGAATATTTTTTTTTTTTTTTATGATTTTTTTTACCACTTTTTATTTTTATTTTTTTTACTTTTTTACTTTGTCCCAGGGTGGGACATCACAGTATTTTAGCAGATCGCTGGTGTGACAGTGTGCACAGCACTCTGTCACACCAGCGATCGCTCTGGCATCGCTGCAGGCTTCCTCTGCGCCTGCTCTCAGCAGGCACTGAGGAAGCCGCCTCCCTGCAGGACCCCGGCGCCATCTTGGATCCGGGGACCTGGATGGAGGACGGACCCTCAGAACAGCGCGACACATTGCGCTGCTCTGAGGGTCTCAGGGGGGCGCGCAGGGAGCCCCCTGCCTGCGCGATCCTCCCCTGTGCCCCGGGCACACCGCGATCATGTTTGATCACGGTGTGCTAGGGGTTAATGTTCCGGGAGCGGTCCGTGACCGCTCCTGACACATAGTGCTGGGTGTCAGCTGTGATATACAGCTGACACCCGGCGGCGATCAGCTACGCTCCCCCCGGGAGCGCAGCTGATCGCCTATGACGTACTATTCTGTCCATGGGAATTAGGTCCAGGGTCACATGGACGGAATAGTACGTCTGATGGCAGAGAGGGGTTAAGGGCATAAAAATTAAAAGTTTGTAAATTGCAAAATTTAAAAAATTTTCTCCATATTTCCATTTTTTAGAAATAAACGCAAGTCATATCGAAGAAATTTTACCAAACATGAAGTACAATATGTCACGAAAAAACAATCTCAGAATCAGCGGGATCCGTTAAAGCGTTCCAGAGTTATAACCTCATAAAGTGACAGTGGTCAGAATTGTAAAAATTGGCCCGGTCATTAAGCTGCAAATTGGCTCTGTCATTCAGGGGTTAAGGATTTGTCTGATTGGTCTGCTGTTCCTTTGGCAGAAGAGAAAACAGTTTCTCCTTGTTCCTGCCTAGAATTTTTAGCTATTACTATTGACTCAGTATAGGTGGAATGCAAGTTATTATTATTATTATTATTATACATTTATATAGCGCCATTTATTCCATGGCGCTTTACATATGAAAAGGGAAAAATATAGACAGATACAATAAACATGTGCTAGACAAGGGACACACAAGTACAGAAGGAGAGAGGACCCTGCCCGCGAGGGCTCACAGTCTACAGGGATGGGTGAGAATACACTAGGAAAGGGTAGAGCTGGTCGTGCGATGGTTCAGTAGACTGAGGATCATTGCAGGTTGTAGGCTTGTCGGAACAGGTGGGTCTTCAGGTTTTTCTTGAAGGTCTCCGTTGTTGGTGAAAGTCTGATGTTTTGCGGCAGGGAGTTCCAGAGTATGGGGGAAGCCCGGGAGAAGTCTTGTATGCGGTTGTGGGAAGAAGAGATGAGGGGGGAGTCGAGAAGGAGATCTTGAGAGGATCGAAGGTTGCGTGTAGGTAGGTAGCGGGAGACCATGTCACAGATGTATGGAGGAGAAAGGTTGTGGATGGCTTTGTATGCCATGGTTAAGGTTTTGAACTGGAGCCTCTGGGCAATAGGAAGCCAGTGAAGGGCCTGGCATAGTGGGGAGGCTGGGGAATAGCGGGAAGACAGGTGGATTAGTCGTGCAGCAGAGTGTAGGATGGACTGGAGTGGTGCCAGAGTGCTAGAGGGGAGGCCAGACAGTAGGAGGTTGCAGTAGTCGAGGCGGGAGATGATAAGGGCGTGCACTAGTGTTTTTGTGGTTTCATGGTTGAGGAATGAGCGTATCCGGGAAATATTTTTGAGTTTGAGGCGGCAGGAGTTCTCATTTACGAAAATTCAACAGCTACAGAGACGGTTATTAGTCATGTTAAGAAAGGAAAAGATAACCTTAAAGGAATTACAATCACTTTTAGGTTTATTAAATTTCTCACTTTTTATAGAACCGATGGGTAGTTTTTTCAAGAAGATTATATGATGCAACAAAAGGTATTAAGTCTCCTAAGTCGCATATTAGAGTGAATAGAGACATGAAAGATGATATCGAAATTTGGCTTGAATTTTTGACTTTGTTTGATGGGCGCTCTTGTTTGCAGGAAGATTTTTCTTCTTCCAATTCAATGCAATTTTTTTACGGTGGCTGATGGAAAACTTGGGTACATTGCAATTTTTAAAAGTCAATGGTCAGCCAAAAATTGTTGAGTTTCTTGGGTGTTGAGAAGGGTGACAAAGAGCTTTTTTCAATTTTAGCTTCCGTTATTATTTGGGGTTCTCAACTTAAAAATATAAGAATTCTATTAAAATCGAATAGTCAGACTGTGGTTTTCGCAGTGAATACACTTTCTTCTAAATGTTCCTGGTCTTCTAGGTCACTTAGAAAATTAGTACGATATTGTCTTAAACAGAACATATGATTAAACGTTTGTCACATTGAAGATAGTAAGAATGATATGGCTGACGCCCTTTCTACTCGCCAGTGGGAAGCATTTCGTATGCTGTTACCAGAAGTGGATCAAGAAGGAAAGCCTTGTCAGGCCCATCTATGGGACATAATTTGGGATTCAATTATTAGATATATTAGAAATTCACTGGCTGAAAGTACATGAGCTGGTTATTCAGCTGCATGGAAAATATTGAAGGATTTTTTGTGTTTCTTTAGATCTGGATTTTAATAAGAACAAAGTGGAGACAGCGTTAATATTTGTTAAACAATTGTTAAGTAAGAATTTATATTCTAATCTCTATTTATATGCTACCTGAAATATACAATGCTAGCAGGGATATATTTTTTCTTAAAATTTGTAGGTGGGGTATCATTGCAGGGTTTAAGAGGTTTAAGAAAATGTCATTCTCCCTGATGACAGATGACCAATTTCTGTTCCTCTGCTTCAGAAACTGTCTCTGGTGTTATCGGAGGTTTGCGTTTTTTGTTACTTTAAGAATAATTGTGTTGTTATATGAAAACATGAAGCCAGTATCAGGCTTTCAATTGGGAGATGTTCATGTCCAAGACATGGGCATTGTTATTTTCATCAGAAGATCAAAAACAGATCTAATCGGAAAAGAGTCATACATTAGGTTGAATTATGTGGATAATTTGGAGATTTGTCCAGTTTGGTTGCATTTAAGACCCGATGGTAAGGGTTCCTTATTTGTAGATAAAAATAATGTGCCCGCTACGAAGTTTCAGTTAAACTCAGTTCTCAAAAATGTTTATTAATATTGGGATTAAGTGGACTTAGCCTATTTTCCCACTCTTTAAGAATCGGTGCCACCACCGAGGCCCCGAGAGTTGGTTTATGTAAAAGTGTAGTTAAAAGAATATGTAGATGGATTTCAGACAGATATAAGTTGTATGTTATACCTGACTTGTTATTTTAAATTCTATTGTTCATTTCTTAGGTCCATTCATATATGAAGAGAGCACCGAGGAGGTGCTATTCTGCGAATTTATCCTTTGATCCTAACAGGTTTCATATATTCCGGCATAGTGTAAGAGGTCTAAGGTGGGACAATGTGCTCAAAGAATTGAAGAAATTATCCAGCGTTTGGCCCACACCTCATCTTATATTAATTAATGATACAACCACAAAGGAATTTGCCAATAGTTAAATGAATAATTCAATAATTGTCATTAATATTAATATAATTCATTTGTTAGCAAAAATGGACATAGTGGCTAATATGGACAATCGTATATACTGAAAGCACAACCCAAAGAAAAAGAAAGCGATCATAAGTCCAATATGAAAATATTTATTAATTAAAATACACATAAAATGGAGACAACAGAGTTTTAAAACAATTGCGTATAATCTGTATGCATATGTTTAAGCAAAAAAAGAGAGGGCATATAGAATCCAGTAGAGAATATGCAAATATTAAGTGCAACAGCACAAGTGACGAAAATGTATATATAGTACAAAAAATATATTTATATATAAATTAAAAAATAACATACAATGTAACAAACAATGTGCAAAAAGTGCCAAAAAAAGTGCAGAGTGTATGAAGGACACCATATAGTGTCAACTAGTGAAAACACCCTTATAACATATGAATATTTGCATATAATGGAACCAGGGCAGACAATGCAATGAATTAATGAAGGAAATAACAGTCAAATATTGACAATTACTTACAATAAATGTAGCTCCTGGTATCCCGGATAGACGCCCACCCCAACGCGCGTTTCGGCACGTTGCCTTCGTCAGATCTCGTGGTATATGCGTGGAGATTTATCACTAAATAAATATTGTTTTCTGACAGCTCGCCTATTTTTTTCAGAAACAGTACCAAGACTGGCATGGTCAGCTAAAGATTGCAAATTCTTCGTGAAAATAATAAGGATGAAAGTGAATAGGGCTATGGAAAAATGTTCTTTAATGTTTTGTGGTTTTACCTATAGGCATGTAGATCTAGAAGGTTTTTCATCAGGAATGATCTGGTTCATCTTTGATCATAGGTCTTGATATTTTTAATTTGGGACTACAAAATGTGATTAAAAATTAACTGTGATGTTTTTCTGTGGGTGAAGGGCAGTACAATTTCTAGTCCTGGCTGTTGGATAATCGCCCAGCTTTGCTGGGTAGAGTTGGTTATTGGTTGATATTGTATTTTGGTTCTGTGGAGAACGTTAATATAATTTTTTTATTATATTTATTTGAGTATAATTATTTATTTAATTATTAATTATTTGGTAATGCAATAAAATAATCACGGCCTGTTTTCCATCCACATATAAAGTGTCTTGCCTTATTTATTTATTATTTATTTTAAGCAAGAATCATCTTGTGCTGCCATGCAAATGTGAATTATTTATAGTTTTCTGCTCATATTCTCAGGGGACGGAGGTTCACAGTATGTACAGATGCTGATAGCTTTTATAATTTCACATCTGTCAACATTAAAACTTCAAGGTAAATGAACAAGGAGGTTTTTGTACGGCTCTGTATCACTGTGTGAGAGGGAAAGTGTCATCCTGCATACAGTAATAATCTGCTGCATCGTCCTCTGTCACTCCTCGGATTGTAAGACTGAAATCATAGTCATAACCAGATCCAGAGAACCGGTCCGAGACTCCTGTATATCTGGTGATAGCAGCATAGATAAGAAGCTTTGGTCGTTCTCCTGATTTCTGTTGGTACCAGGATAAGTCATCATCTATAGCAGTAGTGCATTTACATGAGATGGTGACTGTGTCTCCGGGGGACACAGAGATATAATCTGGAGTCTGGGTCATCACAATCTCTCCACAGGATCCTGAGGATTAGAAGAGACATATTCATTACTGATAAATGTCAGGATCTTCCTAGAAATCCTGATCTGATGATGGATCCACTGTAGAGATTTCTCTACACACAATCATGGAAGGATCCGAATCTCTCACCCTGAATAGAAATGAAGATCACAGCCAGCAGATAACTGCGAGAAACCATCCTGATGTGTCTGGAGCGTCAGATAGAAACTATAAGATGAGACAATCTGTACAATGAGATCTATATACAGAGTGACGGGGGACACAGGACACCCCCAGAGACTGTGTATGGAAATACTGGGGACATGTAAATTCTGTGGTTGTAATGTGACGTTTAGGTGAGTAAATAGGAGCCGTCCTGAGACTCACTGCATGAATATGTAAACTCCGGTCTCGTCGTTGTGGTGCTAATCTCAGTACTGACTATTAGCGTGATACATGAAAATACAAGAATAAAAATAGTATCACATCCACATCCACTTTTAATCATTAGTGATTAGTTAATGTACTCGCCACTAATCGTTACTCGCCCGAGCATCACGGTACTCGTCATACTAGGTGAGCAGCGAGCATTTCCGGGATTACTCGGCAGGAACTGGGGTCTCCACTCAGCATTTTTGGCAGACTTTAGAGACCCAATCACACTGCAGAGAATGTCTGGCAGGCCATGAAACGCCGCAGTCATTTTTGCTGTGGTTGTGCATTGATTGGCTTGGCTGCACAGCATCATCACGGGTATAAGAAACCGGACACCGCCCTGCTCGGCGCATTCAACTCCAGATTCAGACAGTGTAGGGAGAGCGGTTGCCGAGATAGGGTCAGATTTGACGATTTCTTAGTCAGTGTGGGGTCTACCATCCTAAACTACTCAAATCCTGATAACCAAACAGTCCCTTTAAGGACTAATTCCGGAATATATAGGTTTCGGTGTTAGGCAGGCAGGGGAGTGAACGTCGCTCTATACACATCAGTGCAAGCCTGCAGGCACTGTATGTGTGTATATAGATCATTACATACAGCAAGAGGGTCCATTCCCTTCCTGACTTCTGTTGTTGCTGCTGCTGCTACCTGTAGGATATATCGGCCGTAAATATCTAGCGCCAGGTGCAATTGGAATACAGGCCACATATTTTTCGGTGTGGTATCTCCGTGCCAGATCATATCTGTGCGTGCTCAATGTGTGGCCAGTGTACAGTAATTTTTTTTTGGAGCCCTGTGTGTCCTTTCACGTAAAAACGCCAGTACTTTTTATTTAAAAAAAGGTGCCCAAATTAGTGGTACTGTTATCTCTCTATCAGCTCATACCTGTGCGTGCTCAACGTATGGCAAGTGTACGGCAATATTTTTGCAGAGCCCTGGGTGTCATTTCTCATAAAAATTTCAGTACTTTTTATTAAAAAAAAGGTGCACAAATTAGTGGTAGTACTGTACAACGTTCATCATGCAGGACAATTAATGTCTGCAATTTATGGAATGGGTGCAGGGAAGACGAAAACAAATGTGTCATTATTTATTTCATTACTATGATTTTGCCACAAGGGTCTTTGTAAAGGAAATGCTTTTTTCTGCTTGTGCATTTTTTCTAATTTTTTTTAAACTTTTTAATCCTTGTAGATTGTCTGGTGAAACTGAGTAAGAAAAAAATTAGGTGGGAGCATCAGTGGATAATTCTGTACATGGCACCATTCAGAATACGGCCGGCCCTTGTCCTGACTCTCCCTGATGACACAGAATTTGGTGAATACAAGGACAGACATGGTGAATTCAACATGTTTAATCTATTTATTATTAGGGAATATAAACTTTCCCCAGAGATGTCAGTGGCCATACCCCTATACAGAACACATGCACGATCAGCGGAGTATAATGTGCATGTGTATGGTGGGGTAAGGTGTTTTTTCCGTCACCTCGTTCCATTGTACGGCCACATTCAGAGCTCCTCCATTGCAGATGTTCATATAGTCTGTAATCATTAACCCCTTTACCCCCGAGGGAGGTTTGCACGTTAATGATCGGGCCCATTTTTACAATTCTGACCACTGTCCATTTATAAAGTAATAACTAAGGAACGCTTTCATGGATCCTGGTGATTTTGACAAAGTTTTCTCGTGACATATTGTACTTCATGATAGTGGTAAAATTTCTTTGATTTGACTTGCGTTTATTTGTGAAAAAACTGAAATTTGGTGAACATTTTGAAAATTTTGCAATTTTCCAACTTTGAATTTTCATGCCCTTAAATCACACAGATATGTCACACAAAATACTTAATAAGGTCAGTTTCACATGTCCAGATATTTCCGGTACCGGTAAACATGGTACCGGAGATATCCTTGTCCGTGTAAATACGTGGTATATCCGTGTGGCACACGTGTGCCGCATCAGGACTACATGGACGGCACTGACGGCTACATTAAGCACTGTCCCCTGCCTGTGGTGCTGAAGCTCTCTGTCATTATTCTTCCTGCTCTGCCGGCAACAGCGAGCAGGGAGAATAAATGAAAAACCCGACGTGGGGTCCCCCTTAGGTTTTGAACCAACCCGGCAAAACTATACAGTTACGGGCTGCTATTCTCAGGCTGGTAAGGGGCCATGAATATGGGCCCCTCCCAGTCTAAAAACAGCAGCCCGCAGATGCCCAGAAAAATCGCATCTATTAGATGCGCCTATTCTGGAGCTTTGTCGGGTTCTTCCCGCTTGCCCTGTAGTGTTGGCAAGTGGGGTTAATAAGGGGTTAATGTCACCTTTCTATTGTAAGGTGACATTAAGCCAGACTTACTAATGAGGTGTCAATAAGACACCTATTCATTACTAATCCTATAGTAATTAAGGGTTAAAAAAGCACACCCACAATAAGAATAAAGTATTTTAGTGAAAGAATACACTAGTTTTTAAATCTTTATTACACTCTTATTCCATTATCGAAGCCCTCGATCTCCAGGAAAAAATATAAAACAAAAATGCAACAATATCCCATACCTGTCCGCCGTACAGTCAAGTCTCACGGCGTAAATCCAGCTCGGAGGGGTTAATCAGTTTACAGCCGGAGCGCTGCTAATGCAGCCACTCCGACTGTAAACTACTGGGGGATGAATGGAAGCAGCGCGCACAGGCTCAGTGACTGGGGGTGACGTCACTAAGCCTGTGCTTGCTGACAGCTGAACTCCAGTGACCTCAGCACCGTCGTTTTCCCATCTAATAGATGCACCTTTTCTGGGCAGCTGTGGGCTGCTGTTTTTAGGCTGGGGGGGCCCATAGTCATGGCCCCTTACCAGCCTGAGAATAGCAGCCCGCACCCTTTAGTTTTGCCGGGTTGGTTCAAAAATTAAGGGGGACCCCATGTCTTGTTTTTCATTTATTCTCCCTGCTCGCTGTTGCCGGCAGAGCAGAGAGAATAATGACAGGGAGCTTCAGCACCACAGGCAGAGGACAGCACTTACTGTAGCTGTCAGTGCGCACGGAGGACTGTGTGAACAGTTCTCCATGTGCACGTGTGCGGGACGTTTTGCGTCCATGCTGCCAGAGAAAAATGGAAATATCAGCGTATTTTGCACAGGGACACACGGTCCGTGAAAACATGCTGACATGTGCATGGACCCATTCATTTTAATGGGTCTACGTGTGTCAGTGTCTCCGCTACGTGAGAAAACTGTCACTACATGTACCGGAGCCACTGACGTGTGAAAGAGGCCTAATCAACATTTCCCACATGTCTACTTTACAACAGCACAATTCTGGAACCAAAATTTTTTTTTGTTAGGAAGTTACAAGGGTTAAAAATGAAACAGCGATTTCTCATTTTTACAACACCATTTTTTTTAGGGACCACATCACATTTGAAGTCACTTTGAGGGGTCTATATGATAGAAAATACCCAAAAGTGACACCATTCGAAAAACTGCACCCATCAAGGTGCTGAAACCACATTCTAGAAGTTTATTAACCCTTCTGGTGCTTCACAGGAATTTTTGGAATGTTTAAAAAGAAATGAACATTTATCTTTTTTCACCAAAATTTAATTCAGATCAAATTTTTATTATTTTACCAAGGGTAACAGGAGAAATTGGACCCCAAACGTTATTGTGCAATCTGTCCTGAGTACACTGATATCCTATATGTGCAGGTAAACCACTGTTTGGGCGCATGGCAGAGCTCTGAAGGGAAGGAGCACTGTTTGACTTTTCAACGCAAAATTGGCTGGAATTGACATCGGATGCCATGTCTCGTTTGGTGAGCCCCTGATGTGCCTAAACAGTGGAAACCCCCCACAAGTGACCCCATTTTGAAAACTACACCCCCCCAATGAACTTATCTAAATGTGTGTTGAGCACTGAACCCCCAAGTGTTTCACTAAAGTTTATAACACTCAGCCATGAAAATAAAAAATCATATTTTTTCACACAAAAATGATCTTTTAGTCCCCAATTTTTAATTTTCCCATGGGTAACAGGAGAAATTGGACCCCAAAAGTTGTTATCCAATATGTCCTGAGTACGCTGATACCCCATATGTGGGAGAAAACCACTGTATGGGAACGTGTCGGGGCTTGGAAGGGAAGTAGTGATGTTTTGGAATGCAGACTTTGATGGAATGGTCTGCGGGCGTCATGTCACGTTTGGAGAGCCCCTGATGTGCCTAAACAGTGGAAATCCCCACAAGTGATCCCATTTTGGAAACTAGACTCCCAAAGGAAGTTATCTAGATTTGTGGTGAGCACTTTGAACCCCCAAATGTTACTCTAAAGTTTACAACCCCAGGCTGTGAAAATAAAAAATCATATTTTTTTCCCACAAAAATGATCTTTTAGTTCTCAATTTTTAATTTTCCCAAGGGTAAAAGGAGAAATTTGACCCCAAAAGTTGTTATCCAATATGTCCTGAGTATGCTGATACCCCATATGTGGGAGAAAACTACTGTATGGGCACACATTGGGGCTTAGAAGGGAAGTAGTGACATTTTGGAATGCAGACTTTGATGGTATGGTCTGTGGGCATCATGTCACTTTTGGAGAGCCCCTGATGTGCCTAACCAGTGGAAACCCCCACAATTGAACCCATTTTGGGAACTAGACTCCCCAAGGAACTTATCTAGATGTGCCTTAACAGTGGCAATGCCCAACAAGTGCCCCCTTTTTGGAACTAATCTACTGTTTCTTGGTATGTGAATTTTATGTGACTCTGGATCTCACCGCAGCTTAGCCCAGCTGGGAACAGAGCCCAGTGACCAGAGGTAACCTCCATGATGTCACCCCTGGTTACTGACACTGCGTTCCCAGCAGCTCATTCACCAGTGGTTCTCAGCGTGGATGGTCGCATCTTGGCACTGTCCAGGTTGAAAACTTATTATCCCCCAGACAAGGATTACGGCGTGGGACAGAACGATTGACAGGTATGGTTTATTGTAGCTTTTTAAATTTTACTTTTATTACAGGAGATCGAGGGATTCGGTGGAATAGGCGAGGTTGTAAGTATGGTTTAACTGAGAATATTAAAGGAGTCTGTTTCATTTTTTCAGTTAAAGGACTTTTTATTCTAGCTGTGTGTTTATTTACAATACAACTGTAAGATTAGCAATGGATAGGTGTCTTATAGATGCTTCTCCATTGCTAAGCTGTAGGCTTGTTGTCACCTGATGACAGAAAGGTGACATCAACCCCACAAATATTACTCCACTTGCCACCACTACAGGGCAAGTGGGAAGAGCCAGGCAAAGCTCCAGAATTGGTGCGCCTTTTCTGGGCAGCTGCAGGCTGCTATTATTAGGCTGGGGGGCCTATATCAATGGTCCCTTACCAACCTGAGAATACCAGCCCCTAGCTATGAGATTTAGCAAGGCTGGTTGTCAAAAATAGGGTGGACCCCACAACGTTTTTTCAAATTATTTATTTAAATAATTTAAAAAAACAGCATGAGGACCACTCTATTCCTGATAACCAGCCTTGCTGAAGCTGACAGCTGAGGATTGCAACCCCAGCTGTGAAATTTGCCTGGCTGGTTATAGAAAATAAAGGGGAACCCACGCTGTTTTTTTTCATTTATTTATTTATTTATAGTGCAGGAGGCGGCTGGTGAATACCCCATCATCCACTCCTGCTGTCACTGTTATTAGCAGCAGCAGGGGTAGGCTGATGGGAGTAATAGTCCCATCAGCTTCCGCCTGCTGTCTCATTTATCACTTAAATGCAAATCTCATCATTCTCCCCTGCTCGGGCCGATCGCTGGCCGAGCAGGGGAGAATGATGAGAGCCGTGTTCAGCAACCGGCGCCGGGGAACAGCACTTACTGCAACGCCTCTTCCCTGGCGCTCGTCTGTGTGGTACTGATGCAGCACACGCATGCCACATGTAAGCTACACGTATTACAAACACGGACACTGACATCTCCGGTACCGGAAATATCAGAACGTGTGCAAGAGGCCTAATAGCGGGTTTTTATGATTGGCAGCAGTCACACGTTAAAGGACGCTTTTTATTGCAAAAAATAGTTTTTGCATCACCACATTTTGATTGCTATAATTTTTGCATATTTTGGCGCACAAGGTCTTGTTTTTTGCGGGATGAGGTGACGTTTTTATTGATATCATTTTCGGGCACGTGACATTTTTTGATCACTTTCTATTCTGATTTTTGAGAGGCAGAATGAGCAAAAACAGCAATTCATGAATTTCTTTTTTGGGGGGAGTTTATACCGTTCCGCGTGTGGTAAAATTGATAAGGCAGTTTTATTTTTTGGGTCAGTACGATTACAGCGATACCTCATTTATACTTTTTTATGTTTTGGTGCTTTCATATAATAAAAACTATTTTGTAGAAAAAATAATTATTTTTGCATCACTTTATTCTGAGAGCTAGAACTTTTTTATTTTTTCGATGATGATGCTTTATGGCGGGCTGGCGGCTCATTTTTTGGTGGGACAAGATGACATTTTCAGCGGCACCATGATTATTTATATTCGTCTTTTTGATCGCTTGTTTTTCCACTATTTGTTCGGGGTATGATGATAAAGCATTGTTTTTTGCTTTGTTTATTTTTGTGGTGTTTGCTTAAGTGGTTAACTAGTGGGACTGTTTTATAGGTCGGGTCGTTGCAGACGCCACAATACCAAACGTGTACTTTTATTGTTTATATTTTTTTAATTCAAATACTTATTGAGAGATAGAATACATATTGATTTTTTTTATTATTAAAAAGTGCGGCCGATCGCTCAGACGTAATATTTCTTCCATGGTCAAATTGGCCCAGAGCACATGGACAAAATATTACTTCTGTAGTCAGAAAGGGGTTAAGTCTGACTGGTTTATACAATGATCTGTACAGAAATAATCTATTCCCAGAGGAAGAAGAGAAGACAGAAATAATCACTGAGCGCTCTGCTAATTCTCTGCACCTTCATCTACACAACATTGTAATACAGCGACATAATGGGGGATGGGGAGGAGGTTTTTGTACGGCTCTGTATCACTGTGGTACCCGCTCCTACCCTGCTGACAGTAATAATCTGCTGCATCGTCCTCTGTCGCTCCTTGGATTGTAAGAGTGAAATCGGTTCCAGTTCCAGATCCAGTGAATCTCTCTGGGATTCCGGATTGTCTTGTGTTTGCAAAATAGATGAGAAGTTTTGGAGGCTGCCCGGACTTCTGTTGGTACCAGGATAAATAGTCTTTGGAGTTGCTGCTATAAAAGAGACTTTGACTGGATTTACATGAGACGGTGACTGCGTCTCCCGGTGACACCGACAGATAATCCGGAGTCTGAGTCATCACAATCTCTCCACAGGAAACTGGGAGCAGAAGAGAAGAGATAATGGTGACAATCAGTGATATAATGGTGTGTGCTCCTTCTCCTCTTACTACATGTATACAGCTGTGTCCTGTATACTCTCCTCTACCCCACATAGTATAACCTCACCGGACATTACCTTGTATGTACAGATACAGCACACAGAGCAGAGATCTCAGGGGAACCATCGTCATTGCTCTGGACGCTCACAGACACCGATCATTGGTCTCATGTCTTATTTATATCACAAAAAATCTACAGGGAAATCGTCTGAGATTATGTAACAGGAAACAGGCAAATCACCGGATTATACGAGATTACATCATCTGCTGCTGTCATGGGCTGATGATTAGTGATATAAATAATGGTGGGTTTAATCCTGTCCACAGATATCACAGGTAACAATCTAACCCATCTCATCAGTAATATTCTACATGTAGAAGTTAGCTGATCAGTGTATTTCGCTCTATGTTGGATCAGTACCAGCTGGTGCATGTGCAGGGAGGAGATCCAATAGATAGCATTCTCCTTGTCAGCTCTTTTCCAGGAGGAATAACAGAGGAACAGCACAATGTGGCGTTATGGGAATAGAGGCTCGTGAATTAGTTTTCATTATCAGTGAATGTAATAATAAAACTATAAGAAATAAGGGAGAGACGGATATTTGGACACATAGATGAGCCCCACATAGAGGATCTATAGCAATGTGACGTACAGCGCTCTATGGAGCCGCCATTATGAGGCCACTAGACCTTGTAGTGAGAGGGTGGAGGGGATGGTGCAGCGCAGGGAGGATCTATCCTCCAGTTCTCTCTTCCTGGATCACTCATCCATTCCCGCTAAGCTTCTTATGTTCCTGCGTCCATCAGTCACCGGCGGCTCCGCTGATGTCGGCCTGTCCCAGAGAGGACACCTATTACGCCATGTTTCTCTGATATGGGAAGACACTTTAACCCCGGGGTCAGCATTTATTTTTGGGATAAAGGACATCACATTAGGGAAAGTGTATTGTGTATTTTGGATGCAACTCAAACAAAAGGATAATTTGTCCAGAAAAATTAACAGCGTTGATTTGCATCTCAGATGTGTCCATCACA
The DNA here is from genome assembly GCA_033576555.1 of Oophaga sylvatica. Lineage (NCBI taxonomy): Eukaryota > Metazoa > Chordata > Amphibia > Anura > Dendrobatidae > Oophaga > Oophaga sylvatica. The sequence continues at coordinate 18,297,935 of JARQOD010000001.1, read as the reverse complement.
TAACGGGACATTTATTTATCTGCAGAAGGTTGAGTCGCCTGCCAGGGCCGTGGGGTACTCAGCACCGAGCCCGTTCACTTCTATGGGGGATGTCACGGCGACACAGCTCGGTCCGTGGCCCTGGGCGCTCACTGAAAAGGGGGATATTTACAGGGGATTAAAGTGGTTTGTAAAATGTTCGTGACGCCACCTGTGATACCTGGTCAGGGTGACCAGCGCTGCTGTGTAAATCCGCTGAGGGGTTGTTTCTGGGCAGCAAGGTGTTAAGTCTTCCACAGGCAAGACTGGGTCCCTCAGGGTAGATGGCGGTGTAGGGGTGCAGGATGGAGGATGGGAGTTCAGCAGCAGGAGCAATAAGGCAGACACACACAAAAGTCTGTTTCTGTACCTTTACTGAAGATGTTATTGCAGGCACGTCCGGGGTGCTGGCAGGGTGAAGGATGCACATCCAGTTCTTCCCACTGAGTAGGTGTAGGGCCTCCTTACTCCTGTAATGTGAGTCTCTGACCTGTATGAAACGAGGCCTAACTCTGTCTTCAACTTTGCACGCCCGGCTGACTTTGTGGTGGGCCTTCTCTTGGAAAGAACACAGTCTCTAATGGTTGGCCGACCAGACTCCTGTCTTCCTGACCCCGGATACGTATCAACACTTGTGGGCCCCTGCGACCTGTTGTCCAGCAGGGTCTCCGGTATCTCCTACTAGCCGTGTAGATGCTAGCAAGCTTGGACCCGGTGTCCGGTATTCAGAGTAGAGGTAAGTTATCAATGCTGTTTCAACCTCCATTACTCTCTTCTTACTCCACTCGCCTTTCGTCCTACTCCGACCTTTAACATAAGCACACTAGCAGTAGATGGCTGATTCTTCTCTCTCTTCACCGCTCTCAAAGCGTCGGCACGCTTGCTCACTAAAACTGCACTCAGTTGACTCAGTTCTGACAAGGCTGGAGCGGTTATCTTTCCACTTGTACTAGCCTCCACACGTTGAACTAAGCTCAGAGCTGCAATCTTCAGGCTCTTTCAATAACTGCTGTTCTCTCTCTTTCTTTCTTTCTAAGCTCTGTCTGAAGCGGCTATCAGGATTCACCGTCTGACCTGCACCTGGCTTTGCAGACTCACTGATCTGTGCTCGCCCCTAGAGCTAACTCTCCACTCTCCAAGAGAACTAACAACTCTCACTTCTGCGTAGAATCACCAACTACACTGAACTCTGCTCTAGTCTATGAGGTGACACTGCAGGCTGCAGCCCTCTGACTAGACTGTCTGCTCTCTCTGAGGAGACTAAGCAAACTAAGCTAAAATCAGTGTCTTCACCATCCTATATACTCTGAAAGGGCTCCCTCTGGTGGCTCTAGGGATTGGTGAAGATGTGTGAATGAATATCAGGTCTCTTGTGGGTGTTACCTTCAGTGCATCCCTCCGAGAAGTAAGATTCCAGGCACAGCTGGGATCCACAAGGTGAACTATGAAATGACAACAAGCAGAGTTCTTGAAAACTGTAAGAGGCTGATACAAAAAATATTAGGGCGAATTATGTAACTTTTTTTAATTATAAAACAGTTTAATAATTGAAAAGTAAAATATATATATATACTGTATATACACAGACTTTCTTATGAAGGAACAGAAGAACAATGTGAAAAGGAGAAGACCTTCTTCTCTCTACTCACATCTCTGCAGATTCTGCCATGAAGATGGTCACTTGTCATATGTGCAGAATACTGGATAATCTGGACGGTTTCTCGTGGTCTGTACAATTACAGGTGCGTCATACACATGATCCTCGCTGTTATTCCTCAGTATCAGTCACTCACATACAGATGATTGGTGCAGCACTGAATATAGACAGAGCTGTACGGGCTGCTGCTGCCCTCTAGTGTTGGAGAAGTATCAGTGTAGATGCAGGGCACAGGTGAGTTACAGTCAGTCCTGCAGGTGGAAGGAGGTTTTGGGAGTAAGAAGAGAGTCACTTCCTCGCTGGAGGAGTCAGAAGTAAATGGTTAGATCTAGAAGAGAAAGGAAGTGATCCACATACTAGTGTGTGTTGTAAGAAGATTGCTGAGGTATCAGGCCCAGAAAGAAACCGGGAAGTGGAGCAGACAGAAGGAGAGCTCAACTGCAGTGAGAGCAGGGCTGGCGTCAGCACCTGACCCACTCAGGCAAGTACCAGGGCCCTGAGCAGGTGGGGGGGACCCACTCGCCGTCAGACACACCGGCGTACTATGAGGGGCCCTGTGCCAGTGCCGTCGCCCACGAGTGTGCCCCCCCTGTTTGCTCAGGGCCCAAGCACTTGCAATACTTACCTCTCCATGCTCCACCGCTGTGACATCTTCCACATTTCCTGACAGTGACATTCAGGTCAGAGTGCGCAATGACGTCACGTCTGTGCGCCCCCTGCCTGAACAGTCACAGTGCAGAGAGCAGGTAGATGGTGACACTAAGGAGTCCAGAGTAGAGCACTGCCCAGAGAGGAGAGGTGAGTATTTCATTTTTTTTAATGTTTGGAGCAATATATGGGGAGCATTATACACTGGAACATCATATATGGGGCCCATTATACACTGGAACATCATATATGGGGCCCATTATACACTGGAGCATCATATGGGGCCCATTATATATGAAGCATCATATGGGGTTCATTATATATGGGGCATCATATGGGGCCCATCATATAATGGAGCATCATATAGGGCCCATTATATATGGAGCATCATATGGAGCACATATGGAGCCTATTCTGTATGGAGCATTATATGGAGCCCATTCTGTATGGAGCAATATATGGGGCCCATCATATACTGTATGGAGCATTATATGTGACTCATTATACTGTATGGAGCAATATGTGGGGCTCATTATACTCTATGGGGCCTGTCCTATACTGTATGGAGCATTATATGGGGACCATCATATACTGGAGCATTATGTGGAGCTCATCATATACTGTATGGAACATTATATGGGACCAATTATGTATGGAGCAATATATGGGGCTCATTATTCTGTATGGAGCAATTTATAGTGTTCATGATTCTGTATGGAGCAATATATGGGGCTCATTCTGTATATATCAATATATGGGGCTCATTATTCTGTATGGGGCACTATGTGCTTCCCATAATACAGTATGGAGCAATATATGGGGCTCATTATTCTGTATGGGGCACTATGTAGTGTGTATAATACTGTATGGAGCAATATATGGGGCTCATTATTCTGTATGGGGCACTATGTGCTTCCCATAATACAGTATGGAGCAATATATGGGGCTCATTATTCTGTATGGGGCACTATGTAGTGCGTATAATACTGTATGGAGCAATATATGGGGCTCATTATTCTGTATGGGGCACTATGTGCTTCCCATAATACAGTATGGAGCAATATATGGGGCTCATTATTCTGTATGGAGCAATATATGGGGCTCATTCTGTATATAGCAATATATGGGGCTCATTATTCTGTATGGGGCACTATGTAGTGCGTATAATACAGTATGGAGCAATATATGGGGCTCATTATTCTGAATGGAGCGCTATGTGATGGCCATAATACTGTATGGAGGACTATACTGTCCGTTTTCTGAGCTACTGTTTTGTAGAAATTACAATAGATATCACTCATGTATTGTAAGAAGTGAAGTATTTGGCATTGTACTACACCTATATTTCTCTGCCTTATCTGAGAATCATGAATTGTGGTATGTGTTAAAGGGGCCCACTGAGACTCTTTCGCCCAGGGCCCACGAAAATCTGGAGCCAGCCCTGCCTGAGTGAGAGCACAAGGAGGTATAGATGTGGGGAACCCTGAGACAGCACAGCCAATGTGGGCTAGAGAGGAAACGTGTAGCCGGAGCCGAGAGCGCTAGTGAGGAAATGCTGATCCTGCCAGGCTGGGGCATGGGTACAGCTGAAAGTGCGCTGCGGCCGGTGAAGGAGAGTTAGTACGGATGGAGTATCCAAGTCACGCATGCTGTATACCTGGGCTGTTAACAGGTAATGTGCTGCTGCTAGTGACGGTTAAGCTTGATCTTCTGTGTAATAGAGAAGATGTGACCCACTAGATCTGTACCTGCCGCCTGCTGTGCAAAAGTTACATCAGTTCCTGCAGTAAAGTTCACTTCATTTCCATTGAGGACCACAATCCTTATAGGAGAGGGTCCCTAGCTGCTGAGCCCAGTGTTACACAGGCTGTTAGCATTAAAATGTCCTCCCTCAGTTTGATATATCACCCATGGTTATATGATGTTGCCCTCCTCATGGTTAAATTCAGGTTTGCACATTGCTGTTGAGCTCGGGTGTTCCCCCTTTTTATTCGCCCACCAGGCATCTTTGTATAGCCATGTGTGGGTCTTTGTTCTTCCTGTTCCAACCATCTTCCCACCTCTGTTTAAACTTAAGTGGTCACGTCCCCCCTGTTATGTACAGCCATTTTGGTTATGTTCTTCCTCTTCCCCGGTACCTGCTAACTGAGCTGAATGTGTCACGCCAGTATTATGGCCGACTTAGAGATAGTAGCAGCCCTGAGGGTGCACATACAGGCAGAAGGGAAGGGTTACTTACTGCGCCTCCGCCGAGCTTGAGGCTCCAGCTCCTGCTTCCCAGTCAGCGTTGGATTACACAGTTTAATACGGGCAGCCGGCGATCCACACTGTATTCCCGCCAACCACAGAGGCTTAGTCCCAACCCACTTGCTTCTGCCTGGAGAAGCTTTGAGCAGGGGGTTGGACCAGATGACTCAGGAGGTCCCTTCCAACTCTACCATTCTATGATTCTATGATTCTATGGAGATGCTAGGTGGATGAGGCGGCAGGAGACGGCCTGCGCAGTCAGTTTCTGAGGCCCACTCAGAACAGCTTCGTGCTAATAGTGTAACCACGTCCTCTTTTCCCCTGGCGCCATTTCCTGTACCGCTGTCCACTGTGTGTGGTGCTGATGTGCCAGTAGCAATGGTCAATCAGAAAATTACTTCATCTGCTGAGGAACCTTTAACCTTCCTTCTACACAGATTAAAGTAGGGGTTACAGCATCTCTCATACATCCCTCAGCTAGTAAGGAAGCTTTTTTGATGCCCCTCAACAACCTCTTAACCGCTCACAAGTGGAAAAATTTCCAAGTGCAGTTAGTGCTGGCGCAGTGTCACTCCGGCTCCGCAGGACGGCTCCCTCTCGTTCACACTCCAAGGCAGGTTCCCAGAGCTCTGCTAGGCATGGGAACAGGCAGCACTAACGCAGACATTCCACCAGAACATCGATGACGAGCCGGAGGTCACACCACTCCACATAGTCTCACTGGCGCTCGCCATCGTATGACAGTTCCAGCAGTTCAGGCAGGTCAAGCTAGCATATGAGCCCAGAGCGTTCACTGTCGGCCATGCCACGGGGCAAGTCAAGCTTGCGTGGTCCCGAATTCCTTGATAGAGTCGTCGCAAGTTCCATCAGGGGGTGATGTTAACTTTGCTGGGGCTTGGGATTCTGGGTGTAAAGAAGGGCAGTTAGGGTCAGCCATTAGTGCTTTACTGTTAAAATTAGAACTGTCAAAACCCTCGCCCCAATCGATTCAACCACCTCTAGCAGCGCCCAGAGATGGTCTCCACAAGGAGGCTTGTTTCTGCGGTATCAGCTTGCTAGCTAGGACCCCACTTAGATGACGAGACAAATAAAAAAATCTAGTCTAACTAATACATAGATATTTTGCTATCATTTGCTGGGGCAGTAGTGTGCGAGTAGCTGACGCTAATAAGCTCAACAAACTTATCAAGAAGGCAAGTGCAGCTGTTGGCCTCCATCTTGACTCTTTTGAAGAAGTAGTGGAGGATAAGATTCGAAATAAGTGAAGGGCTTATAATGAACAATAATACACACCCCCTATACGAGCTGTTCTTGAATCAGAAGAGCACATTCAGCAGCCATCTAATCCTATTAAGGTGCAAGAAGGAGAAATTCGGAAATCGTTTGTGCCTACCGCAATGGGATGTATAACAATTCACTAAGGTAAAGAGGCTAGACTAGGCTGGCGCATAATTGAAATGATCAGAGATTTTCGTACCTTTTTGTTACGTTTTGTGGTAGTCATTTGCAAGTTTGTGTATAGTAACTACTCATGTAACGCTGCTGTGATACCATAATTTCCCTCGGATTAATAAAGTGATCATATCGTTCTCCATCGTAGCATACGGTCAATAAAAAGCAGATACTGATAAACTTTTGTCAGGCGTATTAAGTGGCCAGAACTATGAGTAATCGGATTCAAGATTTGCGGTGCTGCTGTGTTATGGGCAGGTAGCACCCTGAACGCTGAGCGGACTTTTTTTATTGGATTCAGTTTTTAATGCATGTAAATCACATGGTGGCACGCAAGTATGATGAGGAGTTCTGCAGGCCTTAGCGTTGCAGCCAGATATTGGGTGGGGGTTAAGCGCACAGATGTGTGGCTTCATCTTATGATGAATCAAAAGTGCCCCCCCCATTCATTCTGCTGCTGCTGTTCCTTCCTTCAGGGAGCAGTGCCATGCAAAGTCCTGGGGCATGTTGGCATTTTAATGAGGGTCAATGCAGTTTGAACGGCTTGTTCAAGTCTAAGCACAAATGCTCCGCCAGCAGAGGACAGCATCCAGCAGTCTGTTGCATCAAACCAGGTAAGACAATCAGCCGGCCAGCAGGTTCCACTGAAGGAAAGACTCTGGTGAGTGTAGTCGAGATGTCCCCATGGCTAGATTTAAGGAGGGAAGGAAAAATAGAAAAATCAGCTCACCGTATTCAGCTGTACCTTATCAAGTGGAGGCAATTCATACAAAGCCGTCCCAGTCTCGGACGTGATCATCAAATGAAAGAAGGGAGGAAGGTGTCTCCAGCAACAGCAAAAAGGATGTAATAGTTCAAATGTAAAAATTCACTTTTATTGATCCAGTATAAAAATACAAAATGCTTGTAACCACTAGAAATCCATATGAAATAGAACAACGCGTTTCAGCTCTGAGCCTTAATCATGGTGACACGCTTCCCGAGGAAGTCACACTACGAAGCGTGCTTTGAGGCGGCAGGACAACCTCCATTACACATGTAAGTCTCCATACAGCTCTCTATTATATATCTAGCATGTATGCAAAACTGCAGCACTTTATAATTAATGCACTTTAACAGGGCTATTATAACTTATGTATACATTTATGCATAGACATATGCAGTCTTACCGTAGTCTAATATTGGGTAGGAGTTCCTGCTTCTGAGCTTTGCAGCCTCTTGTATTTCATATGTTTTTTTTGTCTATTTTAAAGATATATATTCAATAATATTTTGTCTTATGGCACTTATACTCATTGTTTTTCTGTGAGGTAGTCCAGTTATAAAGTGCCTGCAGACTTTCGTGACAATCTCTTCAAGTGTTGGGGGCCGATGCGGCTCACAGCTGGACTGGCCCTTCTGGCATCTGCAAGAATTGCCAGATCGCAAACCTCAAAGATAGGTGAAATGGTAAAATTTGGTCTTTCTTTCTGGTGACCTGTGAACTGTTTCAGGCACCAGATTCATAAATGATTTGTATGATTTCTACATGTCATATTGAAGTGAAGAAGGAGGAACATGAAGAAAAACGTGTGACTGACAGTAAAGGGTTATCTCTATATAACTTTCTGCTGGAGCAATCACATGTGCACGTACCACGCTAATAACTATTACTTAACCACATGAAGACGCCACCACCGGCTCATAATTTTATTTTTCTTCTTTCTGAGGATTTGTCCATCTTATTACCCATGAATGTAATTATGTAATCCTCTGATCGTCAGAATCCACATTAATAATGGACGTCCTGTGGATAGGAAAAAGTAATAAAATGTCCTACAATTCATGTTCATAGTCAGGAGGATAGAAAATCTGCCAAAATTTAGGAGCGTAAAGGTACAATAAAAGGAAAATGTTTTAAGCAGGCGGGTAATCTTAAATTATGGTAATATCCTAGAATGTTAATGTACCACTCACCCAGAGAATAAGGGTTTGTGATATGTTCTATATCAGAGGAACTGAGGTTAATATGACAGAGATCTGTACAGAAATAATCTATTCCCAGAGGAAGAAGAGAAGACAGAAATAATCACTGAGCGCTCTGCTAATTCTCTGCACCTTCATCTACACAACATTGTAATACAGCGACATAATGGGGGGTGAGGAGGAGGTTTTTGTACGGCTCTGTATCACTGTGTGAGAGGAAGCTCATCATACTGCATACAGTAATAATCTGCTGCATCGTCCTCTGTCGCTCCTCGGATTGTAAGAGTGAAGTCTGTTCCTTCCCCAGATCCAGTAAATCTCTCCGGGACTCCTGTGAATGTTTCATCTGCTGCTTTGATGAGTAGTTTGGGAGATTGACCCAGTTTCTGTTGGTACCAGGCTAAATAGTAACTTATATCAGTACTGGCCGTACATGAGATGGTGACTGTATCTCCGGGGGACACAGAGATATAATCTGGAGTCTGGGTCATCACAATCTCTCCACAGGATCCTGAGGATTAGAAGAGACATATTCATTACTGATAAATGTCGGGATCTTCCTAGAAATCCTGATCTGATGATGGATCCACTGTAGAGATTTCTCTACACACAATCATGGAAGGATCCAAATCTCTCACCCTGAATAGAAATGAAGATCACAGCCAGCAGATAACTGCGAGAAACCATCCTGATGTGTCTGGAGCGTCAGATAGAAACTATAAGATGAGACAATCTGTACAATGAGATCTATATAGAGAGTGACGGGGGACACAGGAGACCCCCAGAGACTGTGTATGGAAATACTGGGGACATGTAAATTCTGTGGTTATAATGTGACGTTTACTGGTGTGTAATGGAGACCGGAGCTCGGCGGCGTCTCCTCCTAGATGAGAATTAATGTCACTTGTATGAATTGTAAGGATAGACTTGTGGAATAATCTCCTGACGTTTCTGTGGTCGCAAGTTATTATCAGGTTTTGCTCTTTCTCTGTACAGACGTTCTCCGCGCTAAATGATCGTTCACTTCACAAACTATTTACACATCTCGGCTGCTGCAATATGGCGGTAATAGCGTTAATAATAAGTTATATAGAAGAAGCGGCTTCTCTGCCGTCTCATCGATCCTTTTACTTAAATGACTCAATCCTAATGTTCGTCTGCGCTGTCCTGGCAGGAAGGTTCCTTCCGATGACCCCAGAGCTGCCATCTTACCTCTTGGGCTCGCTCACATTAACGTATAAATCAAGTGAGTGCAATGTGCGAAAACATCGCTTTGTAATAATAATAATAATCTTTACAGTTTAACAGATCATACACAAGTTATGAGTAACAACGTAAAAAATAATACAATAATTAAAGCAAAATAAGACGTCCCTGCTCGTGGGAGCTTACAATCTACAATGAGGTGGGGGAGACATAAAGTACAGGTGTATATATACAATGATGGTCCAGCCATCTTGAGGGAGTGGGGGATAGATAAAGGGTGCACGAGGCTGCATGAGGTAGCCACCAGCCAGTATTTGTGGTGCTGTTGGATGTTTGATGGAGGGTTATTCTCAGATACATAGTGAATGGGCCACAAACACACACAAAAGGACTTTGATTAGGGAACATGATAGGCCGCTCTGAACAGATGTATTTTGAGCGCCTAAAGCTATATAAGTTGTAATTTATCATGATTTTTGGGGTAGAGCATTCTAGAAGATTTGTGCAACTCATGAGAAGTGTTGGAGCCAGGAGTGGGAGGTATGGATTAGTGCAGAGGTTAGTCGAAAGTCGCTTGCAGTGCGTAAGAAGCTGTTAGGCTGATAAACAGAAATGAGGGAGGAGATGTAGGGGAGCCACACAGTGGAGACATTTGTGGGTGAGAACAAGCAGTTTGAATTGGATCCTATAATGAATGGGCAGCCAGTGCACTGACTGGCACAGAGCAGAGGTGTCAGAGTACTGATTAGCCAGATGGATGACCCTGGCTGCTGGCTGCTTTGTACTCTGACTAATGTTATTAAATGAGTCAGTGCTCATCTGAGAGTTTATTCTCAGCTCGGAATGGACTGAGATCGGACTGAGAAAAAATTGCATCATGCTGCGAGTGTCTACAAGAGTCAAATCGCACTCATCAGTGCAAGTCAATGGGTGCGAGTAAAAAATCGCACGACACATGGAACATGTGCGTCGTCTGATTTTTACACCCTCATCTCATAGGAAACCTCACATTTCATCAGCCAAGTAGAGTAAATTCACAGCGTGACCCATCAGAATTGATAGAAAGATGTCAGTGACATATATACTTAGTGCAGTGTGTGTGTAGTTTCTGTAATTGTATTTAGCAAATAAATAAATACTAGAAAATAATGGTGTGTAGCCCTGGTGTGAAGGCACACACAGTACCCTGGAGGATGTGCGGAGAGGTAACAGTTTAATGCTCAATAAACATTCACTCCATCACACACTTGGACACACCCATAGGGTATAAAAGTTAGTGAGATGCAGTCAGTCAGCAGTCAGTTTCCTGTCTTCGGACGGGAGGGAGTTCAGTCAGCGGCAGAGCTCAGGGAGTTCTGTTTCCTGTCTTCGGACAGAGGAGATCAGTCATTGTGCAGTCTGTGCAGGAAGAGAGAGGAGTTAGCAGCAGGACCTTCAGTCGCCTGTCCCAAGGACAGTGGAGTTCAGTCGACGTGCTCCTGAACTAGAAGAATACTGAGCACCTGTTAGCGAGCTCTGGGAAGAAGAAAGAAGGGATTAGCTTTGCATTACCTTAGGAAGTGTGGAGTGCTTATGCTACAAGCGCGAACAGGGCGAAGGGCGCAGTGGAAAGAATTCAGAAGTGCCTTAAGGATTGGACTATCCTGCACATTGTTCACCGGTCACTGGAGACCGAAGTGTCACTACAGCTTCAGGCGTAGTGGTAGAAAAACCAGAGGCTTACTGGACCTTAGGTTACAGAAAGCAGCCCTTGGAGTGTCGGTACGTAACTGGGGTCAGGGAGAGTGGAACCTTGAGTCACTGCAGGACAACAGTAGGAACTCAGCTCTCTCACATTAAAGGAAGACTCCGACCCACAAAACTGACCGGGCAGTACAGCTTTGAAGAAGCTGGAGTATTCAGAGTGAACTTAGCTTTATGCTGGTTGGACTCATCATCTTGAAAGTAAAGGAGGCCCCCAACCTGTTCAGCTGTTATCTCAAAGCACATCCTCCACCCGACCAGCCTCCCTGGGACCTGCCTTATCTTCTGACAAGTAAAAGGTATGGAAAGACGCTGGATGGTGTGAGACTGACTTATTTATCTGCACCCGACATCATTAATTCCATAGACTTTGAGGGACCAGTCCCACCTGTAGGGGACCCGACATCTAGCTGCCACACCATCCCCTCAGAGGTCTACAGCAGCGCTGGTCTTAGTGATCAGAGAACTACAGGTGGCGTCACGAACCGTTATACACCTATCCCCTGTAAATGTTCCCCCCAACATACGCCTGACCGCCAGGGCCACAGACCGAGCCACCGCTACCTGTGACAACCCCATAGACTTCCATGGGCTCGGCTCTGAGTACCCCATTGCTCTGGTAACCCACAATTGTGGTGCGTGGTCACAACAAAAACTTGGCGTCACGAACAGGATGCGAAACTCGCAAAATTGCGAGCCCTGTGTGCCTGTGGAGGTGTTTTTGTGAAAAAGGACTGTTTGCTATTTTTGGCGCTAAAATCCGCCATTTTGCCGCCAAATTCGCGCCCTCAGGCGCTGGAGAAGAAGGTGGGCGTGGATTCGTGGGCGTGTGCCCCCCTATGGCGCGAAGAAAATGCCTGCCCTCTCAAAGTGCTATTACAATATGCGATCCTGCCCTACAGCAAAGGAGGTCCGCCTCCTCTTCACCTTCCCTGCGAAGAGGAGGAGACGCAAACCCCGCCTCCACGGAAGAGACCGGACGGCTCAAGAAGATGAGAGAGTGTTCTGGAACATGATGGAGGCAGGATGTGTGCAGCCGAGCAGGGAAGCGGAGGAAGGCAGGCCCCGTTCCCCAGCCAAGCTGCCACTAGAACCGGAGCCATCAGTGGTCCGGCACCTGCAGCAAACTTTGCTGGAGATTGGAGAGGAAAATGCAAGGTTGAAGAAAATGGTCTTGCAACAACCTGGCATGGAGGAGATCGAGAGACGCCGGCGTGACCAGATACAGCGGCGGCTGTGGGACGCCGTGCTCACCACTCCAGGAACGAAATCGTTGTCTGCGTCCCCTGTACCACCAACGCTGGCGGCTGAAGGGAAACCGGAGACCAGCTATGAAGGAGCTGAACCCGACTCCACCGAGGAAGCGGCGGGAGACGGACCGGTGTACCAGCCAGGCCAGGAGGCCACAGCGGAGCACAGTCCCCCGGTAGGGACACCGGCGGGGACCCAGCCGTCAATGATGGAGAGCGACTGGGAAGAGATGGAGCAGCGACAGCAGCAGGTTAGTGCGTCCCCAATTGAGCCATTGCGCACACCTGCTTCCTGCTCTGCATCACACCAGCATTGTGCGTCCTATTCCGCATCGTCACCTGCGACCATTTCTGCATTGCAAAAGTCTGATGCGATCTCAATTGAGCCACTACAAAAGCCTGCTTTTTGCCCAGTATCTTATGCTGCAGCAGCGTCCCCGGAGGAGGACGGGCCCTGCGGCCTAGAGGACCGGAGTGAACCGGCCCTGCAGGTAACCAGCGATGATGACACCCTGCTGGAACCCCCGACATCCCCACCAGCCCAGTGCACACCAGCCACACAGACCCCGATGGTGGAGTCGATGATCTTGGTGCTGGGCACTGGGCCCAGGAATAGGAACGGTCCTGTGCGAGCATCGCATTGTTCCAGCCCCCGGGATGGAAAGTGTAACTGAAGTTAGCAAGAAAATGTGAAGAACGGTAGGACCCAGACAGGGTTTACCGCAGCTAATAAGATGTAAAAAGTTTTGATAAAAGAAATAATTGCTGTTTTGCACTTTATTGCTATATATAGGGTTTACATAGTTTTATATATAATGAGTAGAATGCCCGGCTGGGTACCAGAATGAAAATTTGAAAAAGTTGATTGCAGAGTCTTACATATAGAATACCCTGGTTGGGTAAGGTGAATTTAAAATTAAAACAAGTATATATATAGATATATAATGTAAATATTGAAGTGAAAAGTATATATATGTGTCCTTTTATTATGTCATGGACTTTGAGGTTGAGGACTGAGCCAGCCCAGAAACTGTATCTGTAAATAGTTGCACTAAGGTGCATTATATTGGTTTTACATGAAACCACAGCACAATTACCTCTGAATATAAAACCCGTGTGGTGTGGCACTGAGCGAGGTCTGCAGCCAGATGTCCTGCAGCCCACCCAGGACCCACGTTGAAGGTTTGGTGCGGGTCCTTCACAAGAATATTGTTGATATGATATATTTATGAAAGAATGTTTTGTATTTTTCTATATCTAATGTTTGAATGCAACGTTTAAGATTTCTTACATCCCGGATGGGAAGAGTTAATGTTTATTGTTAATGAAAAACAAATGTCTTCTTGTATTTCACAGCCCGGGAGTGCTGTATTTTACCATGGGGGAATGTGTAGCCCTGGTGTGAAGGCACACACAGTACCCTGGAGGATGTGCGGAGAGGTAACAGTTTAATGCTCAATAAACATTCACTCCATCACACACTTGGACACACCCATAGGGTATAAAAGTTAGTGAGATGCAGTCAGTCAGCAGTCAGTTTCCTGTCTTCGGACGGGAGGGAGTTCAGTCAGCGGCAGAGCTCAGGGAGTTCTGTTTCCTGTCTTCGGACAGAGGAGATCAGTCATTGTGCAGTCTGTGCAGGAAGAGAGAGGAGTTAGCAGCAGGACCTTCAGTCGCCTGTCCCAAGGACAGTGGAGTTCAGTCGACGTGCTCCTGAACTAGAAGAATACTGAGCACCTGTTAGCGAGCTCTGGGAAGAAGAAAGAAGGGATTAGCTTTGCATTACCTTAGGAAGTGTGGAGTGCTTATGCTACAAGCGCGAACAGGGCGAAGGGCGCAGTGGAAAGAATTCAGAAGTGCCTTAAGGATTGGACTATCCTGCACATTGTTCACCGGTCACTGGAGACCGAAGTGTCACTACAGCTTCAGGCGTAGTGGTAGAAAAACCAGAGGCTTACTGGACCTTAGGTTACAGAAAGCAGCCCTTGGAGTGTCGGTACGTAACTGGGGTCAGGGAGAGTGGAACCTTGAGTCACTGCAGGACAACAGTAGGAACTCAGCTCTCTCACATTAAAGGAAGACTCCGACCACAAAACTGACCGGGCAGTACAGCTTTGAAGAAGCTGGAGTATTCGGAGTGAACTTAGCTTTATGCTGGTTGGACTCATCATCTTGAAAGTAAAGGAGGCCCCCAACCTGTTCAGCTGTTATCTCAAAGCACATCCTCCACCCGACCAGCCTCCCTGGGACCTGCCTTATCTTCTGACAAGTAAAAGGTATGGAAAGACGCTGGATGGTGTGAGACTGACTTATTTATCTGCACCCGACATCATTAATTCCATAGACTTTGAGGGACCAGTCCCACCTGTAGGGGACCCGACATCTAGCTGCCACACCATCCCCTCAGAGGTCTACAGCAGCGCTGGTCTTAGTGATCAGAGAACTACAGGTGGCGTCACGAACCGTTATACACCTATCCCCTGTAAATATACCCCCCAACATACGCCTGACCGCCAGGGCCACAGACCGAGCCACCGCTACCTGTGACAACCCCATAGACTTCCATGGGCTCGGCTCTGAGTACCCCATTGCTCTGGTAACCCACAATTGTGGTGCGTGGTCACAACAATGGTATGAGGTCCCCCTGATATATAATAACCAGCTGAGGGAAAGTAGACAGCTGGGGGCTGGTGTTATTATTCTGGTTATTATCCATGAAGCTTCCCAGCCTATTAACCTGTTACCGACATGCACATGTGCTGTGGCAGCTGCGTTCCCACAAATTGCCCTATATATATGTGGTGTTATGATCGCGCGGGCTGACGCTGAGCTCCGCCGCAATCAAATGCGGGTGTGAGAGCTATATGAGAGCTAACACCCTGCAGCAACGCCCACGATTAGAGGTAGCACTGATCACGGGCGTTTAATCCTTTTTATGCAATTGTCAAGAGTGACAGCGACATCGATGAGCATCGCAGAGGGAGGGAGCTCTCTTTGTCTCTCAATGGCACAACACGATTGCGATCATGTTGTACCAATGATCTCCATGGTGACCCCGGGTTGAAAAATGTCCGCGGAATCACTCAGGGATGGTGGCCTGTCAGCCCACTTTCAGAGCAAGAGCTGACATGTCTCCTTCCAGTGTGAGAGAAGAATTTCAGAGTATTAGATCAGCAATCTGTCACTGGAAAGTTGATGTCCCATCCTGGAACAATGTAAAAAAGTAAAGAAAAGTAAATAAAAACTGAAAAAATATTTTTAAAAAATCACAAAATAAAAAATAAAGAAATATTAATCCAATAAATACATTATGTAAAAGTAAAAATAAGTAAAAAAGTACACAAATTAGGTATTGTCACGTCTGGAGCGACCCACCCTATAAAACTGTCCCACTAGTTAACGCCTTCATTGAACACTGTTAAAAAAAAGTAAATAGAAACTGAGGCAAAAACTATCATCACACCACTGAAAAAAAGTGGAATAAAGCGCGAACAAAAAGACAAATGCAAAAATTCTGAAAGCATCATTTTGTCCCGCAAAAAACAAGTCTGCATACAGCTCCATCAGCAAAAAAGTAAAAAGTTCTAGCTCTCAGAATAAAGCGATATAAAAATAATTATTTTTTCTATAAAATTGTTATTATTGCGTAAAAGCGCCACAACATGAAAAAACTATATAAATGTGGTACTGATGCAATAGTGTTGACCCCCCCCCAAAAAAAGCTGCTTTATCAATTTTAACTCGCGCAGAACAACATAACCCCTCCCAAAATCAATTCTCAGTGCTGTGACTACACACATTCTATTGGCACTTAAATTGTTAAAAGCTGCACCGGCCACGGCTGATGGAGGCAGATGTCGGCTATTTAATATATCCGGTATCTGCTATGTGTGGAAAGAGCTCAGCTCCTGTGTGTGGGGAAGAGCGCTGTTCCTACATTTGATTCAGACATTTACTTTTTTCTCTCATGCATGAAAAACACAGATCAGGTTTTCATCGGTGTTTGGTCCGTTTCTCGGTTTTTACCATGAGATATTTTTTCACAAGTCCAAATCAATTGTAGATCTTCTCCCACCCAATTGGGTATGTTCAGATGGAACGTGTATGTATGTAAATGGACAGTACACGGCCCAATGTCAGACTATGTGCCAGTTCACATTGGCTATTTTTCACATGGACCTCGGGTCTAGACCAGAGCATGTAAATAACAGGCAGCTCCATCCCCCGTCCACTATGTGGTCAGGCACAAAGATCTAGACAATGAGACATTCACATCTGCAATGAGCAGATCTGTGTGAATGTAGACGTACACAGTCCGTCATGGCAAGGTGTCAGTTTTGGCACCTTGGCGGACTGTGCACGTCATGCCTTTGAACTACCACTGCGTGTAAACACGCAGTGGTAGTTCAGTGCCGACAGCTATCACAGACAGCTGACAGGCACAGCAAGCGGTGCGGGGACCTTTGCAGTCGGTCCCCGCGCCTACAGCGCTGTGATTGGTCAGTCAATGTGCGATCAGGAGCTCAACGCTGCAGTGGCCAGGCTTCCTGCACTGACAGCCAAGAGCGGAGCCCCCACCGCCCCTGGCTGTTAACCCCCTGACTGCTGCAATCAAGCGCAATTGCAGCGCTCAGGGGGAGAGGCAGAGGGTCGGGAGCTCCCTCTGCCTTAGATCGGCGCCCTGCAATGTATTTGTAGGGCCCGATCTCTGCCTTGATGACCCGGGGGTTGTCATGACAACCTCCGGGTCATCTAGCTACGGAAAGCCGCTGTGACCATGGTATATTGTACAGCTCTCAGAATAAAGTGATACAAAAATAATTATTTTTTCTATAAAATTGTTATTATTGCTTAAAAGCACAAAAACATAAAAAAAACTATATAAATGTGATACTGATGCAATAGTATTGACCCAAAAAATAAAGCTGCTTTATCAATTTTACCTCGCACAGAACGACATAACCCCCTCAAAATCAATTCTCTGTGCTGTGACTACACACATTCTATTGGCACTTAAATTGTTAAAAGCTGCACCGGCCACGGCTGATGGAGGCAGATGTCGGCTATTTAATATATCCGGTATCTGCTACGTGTGGAAAGAGCTCAGCTCCTGTGTGTGGGGAAGAGCGCTGTTTCTACATTTGATTCAGACATTTACTTTTTTCTCTCATAAGCACATAGCCTGGTTTATGGAGTATTGTGTATACCATATTCAAAGCATGAAATACCCTCTAATATAATCAAATTCATCAAAGAAACCACTGAGGGCTTACATCTCCCCAAACAATCAATTAAATAGGGAAATGAGAAAAGTAACATGTATTATAGGTAAGTAAAAAATACAATTTTTTTAATATATATCAACATCAACATACAAATCTCATAGCAAAAATGACAATAGAATGATACAAAGATTTTTAAAAAACAGTAGCAAGCAGAAGGTGATGTGACCGTGAAAGTGGACGCAGACACAAATAACAAAAGCGTATTTAAAGGTCAGCCTATAACATAGTATACAGGTAAAGTGGAGAGATCAATGCTAACAATTGCCCATACAAATAACAAATATGTCTGTATAATGGCTAGTGCCAAATCTTCTTTTTATAGGGCAACAAGCACCATGCCCTCCCATAATCATACATATGTAAAAAGTCCCTAATGGACATTTTCAAAAAAATCATAGTTAAGTAGTGTTGAGCGATACGATACTGCAAATATCGGGTATCGGCCGATATTGGCTGTATCGGAATTCCGATTCCGAGTTCCGATATTTTCGTCAGATCGGATACCGGAATCGGAATGTCACTGTCACTGTCTGTGTCCGTCGGTCGGGTCTGTCACTGTCAGTGTCCGTCGGTTGGGTCTGTCAGGAGTCAGCGGCACTTACCCGGCAGAAGATCTCCGGCGGTCACATCCCGGACTGCTTCATGGCCGCCATCCTCTTCTCCCCGGCGGTCACATGCAGTATCTCGCGATAACTGCAGTGACTGCTGGGTAATCGCGGCCGTAAAGCAGTCCGATGACGTCACCGCCGGGGAAGCTGGTAAGCAGCTGTGCTGCGCCGGGATGTCAGGCTCTGCCTGTCATTCCGATGTAGCAGAGCTGGATCGTCGTGGGACAATCGTTACTATGGACTGCGTCGGACAGGTGGTATACTGTTGGTTTGTTTTTTTTCTTTTTTTACAGGAGATCGATGGCGTCGCAGGAAAGAGAGAGTAATAAAAAAAATGAAAACTTTGTTGTCTCTTTTATTTCATTAAAATACTTTTTTCTTGCTGTGTCTTTTTTTTACACATTTAATAACTTTGGGATTAATAATGGATCGGTGTCTTATTGACACCTCTCCATTATTAACCGGGCTTATTGTCACCGTGCAATCAATGGTGACATTAACCCCTTATTACCCCGCTTGCCACCGCTACAGGGCAAGTGGGAAGAGCCGGGTAAAGTGCCACAATTGGCACATCTTTTGATGCGCCAAATGTGGGGCTGCTGTAGCCTGGTATTATCAGGCTGTTGAGGGCCAAAATCCATGGGCCATGACAGTCTTTTAATACCAGGCCGCAGCAGTCTGCATTTTACTTGGCTGGTTAACAAAAATAGGGGGGATCCCCACGCCGTTTTTTTTTTCGAGGGGATCCCCTATTTTTGTTAACCAGCCAAGCTAATCAGACTGCTGTGGCCTGGTATTATCAGGCTTGCAAGGTCCATGGATATTGGATCCTTACCAGCCTGAAAAACCAGGCCTCAGCGGTCTGCTTCATCTGGCTGGTTAACAAAAATAGGGGGACCCCACGCTAATTTTTTTCGAGGGGATCCCCTATTTTTGTTAATCAGCCAAGATATGCAGACTGCTGTGGCCTGGTATTATCAGGCTGGCAAGGTCCATGGATCTTGGCTCCTTAACAGCCTGAAAATCCAGGCCTCAGCGGTCTGCTTCATCTGGCTGGTTAACAAAAATAGGGGGGACCCCACGCCATTTTTTTTTCGAAGGGAACCCCTATTTTTGTTAATCAGTTCCCTCTGACGTCACTGATTGTGTCCCTGGCTGACCTGAAGTGAAAGTGGAAAGCAATCAATTAAGCTTTCCACTTCCTCTCCTGTCAGCCAGGAGAGGAGCTCATTCATTTGGGGGTTTACTGTGAGGCTGCAGCATTAGCTGCGGTCCCTGCAGTAAACATTAACCCTTTCTGAAGGATTACACCGTGGGACCTGACTGTACATCAGATTGGTAAGAATAATTTTGCTTTATTATTTTATTTTTATTACAGGAAATGGTTTTAGCAGGTAAATAAAATATGGTCAAAAACTGTGTGATTATTTCATTAAACTTCTTTTTTATTAAAGTGTGTGTGTTTGATTTTTCTTTCATACAATAGGATTAATAATTGATAGTTGTCTAATTGACAGCTCTCAATTATTAACCTGGCTTAAAGTGACCTTTCAATTGCAAGGTCATTTTAACCCCTTATTAACCCATTCGCCACCGCTACAGGGCAATGGGAATAGACGGGCAAAGTGCCAGAAAGGGCAAATCTAATTAGAGATTTGCCCTTTCTGGGGTGTCTGGGGGCAGATGTTAGTAGCCGGGGGGGGGGGCAAAAATAATGGTCCCTCTCTGGGCTATTATTATCTGCCCCCACTCACTGGCTTTGTCTGTCTGGTTGCGAAAATAGGGCGGGAGCCCACGCATTTTTTTTCAGCAATTTTACACCTCATATATATATATATACATGTCATTGAGTTTGTGACACATATAATATATATATATATTTATAGTTCATACACTTCTACATAGTATAATAGCCGCTAATTCAATTGCCGGCTTTTGTGAAAATGCAGAACCCGACATGAAATGACACTTGGTTTACATAGAGTTAACCATGTCTTTTCATGTAGTTTGATATCTGATTTGCACAAACAATTACAGGAGTGTAAGTGTGCAAAATTTCACACCTGTAGGGGTTAATTAAAGGTGTAAATTCGTAGCAAAAAAGTCCTTTTTTTTTTATAACGAATTTACACCTTTAATTAACCCCTACAGGTGTGAAATTTTGCACACATAGACTAATGTAATTGTTTGTGCAAATCAGATAGCAAACGACATGAAAAGACATGGTTAACCCTATGTACACCAAGTGTCATTTCATGTCGGGTGCTTCTGTCTTTTCACTGAAGCCGGCTTTACCCGGCAATTGAATCAGAGGATATTTTACTATGTAGAAGTGTATAAACTATACATATATGTATATATATATGTCACAATGACATGTATATATATATATATATGTATTCTATGTGTGTATATTTAGTGTTTACAAGGAAAGAATGGGGTTTTTTTTAGTTCCGATATTTTGTTCCCATAGACTTACATGGGACTTCCGGTATCGGTATCGGGTATCGCCGATATTTTAATGGTATCGGCGATACCATTCCGATTCCGATACTTAGGGATATCGGAAAGTATCGCTCAACTCTATAGTTAAGGCATCCTTACCAAGTTGTGGCGTTGTCTGCGACGCACTAAGGACCCCGACGCGCGTTTCCCACCTCGCTTCTTCGGGGGGTGATGACATTTACTTTTTTCTCTCATGTATGAAAAAAAACAGATCAGGTTTTCATCGGTGTTTGGTCCGTGTCTCGATTTTTACCATGAGATATTTTTCGCATATCCAAATCAATTGTAGATCTACTCCCACCCAATTGGGTATGTTTAGATGGAACGTGTATTTATGTAAAATGGACAGTACACGGCCCAATGTCAGACTATGTGCCAGTTCACATTGGCTATTATTCACATGGACCTTGGGTCTGTAGCGCCGGCGTCCTCTGCCAGGCAGGGACGCTGTTCCCCTGCACCAGCGTCCTCTGCCAGGCAGGGACGTCGCTCCCCTTACCCTCACACAGCGTCCTCCTTCCGCCCTGCTGGGGCTGCGCGCTCCTTCCCTGCCACTGGGCTTAGGGCGCGCGCGCGTGCACGCCCCCGCTCTTAAAGGGGCCGCGCGCATCTTTCAAAAAGGTCCCCGGCCAATGCCGGTGGACTCCACCTTATAAAGCACCTCCTCCTTAATGGAGGTGCCCGTGCAATGTTGTTGCACTGTTTAACTCTGCTTCAGCCCTCAGGTTCCGTTACCAGTTACCTGCCTGTCTCCTGCCAGTTTGCTGTCTGCTACCTGTCCGCAAGCCTACCTGAAGGTTCGGCCGTCACCGGTGGTGACCATCGGCTATTCCAGAGAATCTCGCCTGCTCACTTGGGGGCGCTCATCTGCCATCTGCCTGCAGACCTACCCAGAGGTTCGGACGTCACATGCGGTGACCATCGTCTATTCCAGAGACTCTCGCCTGCTCACTTGGGGGCGTTCATCTGCCATCTGCCTGCAGACCTACCCGGAGGTTCGGACGTCACATGCGGTGACCATCGTCTATTCCTGAGACTCTCGCCTGCTCACTTGGGGGCGTTCATCTGTCATCTGCCTGCTAGCCTACCAGGAGGCTCCACCATCTCAGGTCGTATATACCTGTCCATCCAGAGACTGCCCCGGTCACTTGCCGTGACTACCTGCCTGTCCTTCCAGAGACTGCCCCGGTCACTTGCCGTGACTACCTGCCTGTCCTTCCAGAGACTGCCCCGGTCACTTGCCGTGACTACCTGCCTGTCCTTCCAGAGACTGCCCCGGTCACTTGCCGTGACTACCTGTCTTTCCTTCCAGAGACTGCCCCGGTCACTTGCCGTGACTACCTGCCTGTCCTTCCAGAGACTGCCCCGGTCACTTGCCGTGACTACCTGCCTGTCCTTCCAGAGACTGCCCCGGTCACTTGCCGTGACTACCTGCCTGTCCTTCCAGAGACTGTCCCTGTCACTTGCCGTGACTTCCTGTCCGTCTCCCCGGGCGCCACCCGCTCCTTTACAAGGAAAGCCTCCTTGTATAATAAAGCTCAGAGGTTCCGCCTCCCAGACCCGTTACAGTTTGCTTGGGCCATGGAACCCGGTGGCACCCAAACCCCTTCGCTCTCTGACCTGTGTCATGAACTGTCTCGTCAGAGGTCTCAACAGGAGTCCATCCTGGGTCATCTGCGGAATGTTAATTCCCGCCTGGACACCCTGACTACTTCACCAGCAACCACCACTGGCGCCATGACTCGCAATCCGGCAGTTCCGTTGCTTACCAATTCCGTGGTTTCCGTTCCTGGACCTCGACTTTCTGCTCCTCCACGGTTTGGAGGTGATCCTACTCTGGCTCGGGTTTCATTAACCAGTGTACCCTGCATTTCGAACTCCTGGCTCACCAGTTTAACTCCGACCGGGCCAAAATTGCCTTCATTATGTCCCATCTCACCGGAGAGGCTCTGGCCTGGCTCAATCCTCTCTGGTAGAGAGAAGATCCTCTGGTGTCTGACCTGCCTGCTGTTTTTTTCTCGGCCTTCCGGAAGGTATTCGACGAACCCGGACGGAAGACCTCCTCTGCATCATCTCTGTTGCGTCTCCGTCAGGGAAGTCTCACCGTGGGGCAATATGCCATACGGTTCCGTACCCTTGCCTCGGAGCTGGCCTGGGATAATGATGCCCTGATATCTGTCTTCTGGGAGGGTCTGTCCGGCCGTATTAAAGATGAACTTGCCGGTCGAGACATTCCAACCTCTCTCGATGACCTAATAACTCTGGCTAATCGAATTGATCTACGGTTCCAGGAACGCGCCAAAGAGGTCACCCGTGAGAGAAGGTTTCCTCGTCTAGCTCCTTCTTTTCAGAGACCCGTAACTCCTTCCGCTTCTCCCCAGGTACACACTTCTGAGCCTATGCAGGTCGACCAGACCAAGATGGTCAAAGCCCGTCAGGACTTACGCCGTGCCGAGGGGAGTTGCTTCTACTGTGGCAGTAAGGAGCACCGGATCCGTACCTGTCCGGAGAGGTCGGGAAACGCCTGTGTCTAGGTTCGCTCGGAGAGGTCAACCTAGACAAGAATAAATCCTCTTCATCTCTGCTGCTGTCAGTCTCAATTCTCCTCGTGAGAACCGTTATTTCGAACAAGCCCAACTTGATTCTGGAGCAGCCGGGAATCTTGTTTCACAGGCTCTAGTAGAGAAATATCGCATTCCTACCAAACATCTGGTTGAACCAGTATCTGTTGCTGCTGTGGACGGGGGTCTTCTACCACGTCCCATCCAACTTATCACTGAAGCCATAACCCTGCAGGTAGGAATGTTGCATTCTGAGAGCATCTCGTTTCATGTCCTGCCTGGACTCTCTCATGCTTTCTTATTAGGTCTACCTTGGCTCCAAAAGCATGCACCTGTGCTCGACTGGCAGACTGGAGAGATCCTTCGCTGGGGACAGGACTGTCATAAAACGTGTTTGGTTCCTGTTCATCCCGTCCGTCCTTCTCCTACACCAACTAATCTACCAGGGCTCCCGATTCCATATTGGTCGTTCGCTGATGTCTTTAATAAAAAGGAGGCAGAGACATTACCCCCTCACAGACCTTATGATTGCCCGATCGACCTGCTACCCGGTACTACGCCTCCCCGTGGGCGTATTTACCCATTGTCTGCTGCTGAGACCAGGTCGATGTCCGAATATATCGAGGAGAATTTGGCCAAGGGATTCATCCGGAAATCTACCTCCCCAGCGGGAGCAGGTTTCTTCTTCGTAAAAAAGAAAGACGGCTCTCTCCGTCCCTGTATTGACTACAGAGGCCTAAACCTGATCACGGTGAAGAATAAGTACCCTCTTCCGCTCATTCCCGAATTGTTTGACCGTCTGAGGGGGGCTAGAATCTTCACCAAACTGGATCTTCGTGGAGCATATAACCTGGTCCGTATCCGTCGGGGAGATGAATGGAAGACGGCATTCAACACCCGGGACGGCCACTATGAGTATTTGGTGATGCCCTTTGGTCTCTGTAATGCTCCTGCAGTTTTTCAGGAGTTGGTCAATGACATCTTCCGGGACCTGCTCTACTCCTGCGTTGTGGTGTACCTAGACGACATCTTGGTCTTCTCTCCGGATCTCCAGTCTCACCGGAGGGATGTTCGTCAGGTTCTGCTCAGGCTTAGGCAGAATCACCTTTTCGCCAAATATGAGAAGTGTCTCTTTGAGCAGACCTCGCTTCCGTTTTTGGGTTACATCATTTCTCAGACAGGCCTAAGAATGGATCCGGAGAAGCTATCTGCCATCGAGAAATGGCCCCGACCGGAGGGATTGAAGGCCATTCAGCGGTTCCTGGGATTCGCCAATTATTACCGCCTCTTCATACCGCACTTCTCTTCCCGGACTGCTCCAATCTCCGCGCTCACCCGCAAGAATGCTAACCCCAAACAGTGGACGCCCGAAGCAGAGGAGGCCTTTCTTTCCTTAAAACAGGCCTTCTCTTCCGCTCCAGTGCTGCATCGCCCGGACGGCAACAAGCAGTTCTTCCTGGAGGTGGACGCTTCCTCTTCTGGAGCCGGAGCGGTACTGACTCAAAAGTCTTCTTCCGGGAGAATGGTATCTTGCGGCTTCTTTTCAAAACTCTTCTCCTCTTCTGAGCGCAATTATTCTATAGGAGACCGAGAGTTATTGGCCATCAAGCTGGCATTGGAGGAGTGGCGTTACCTACTCGAGGGGGCTCTTCATCCGGTAATCATTTACACTGACCACAAGAATCTGGCTTACCTCCAGCATGCCCAGAGACTTAACCCTCGTCAAGCCCGGTGGTCCTTGTTTTTTGCCCGCTTCGACTTTCTTTTACACTTTCGCCCAGCCGACAAGAACATCAAGGCGGATGCCTTGTCCCGGTCTTTCCTGGTGTCGGATCTCGAGGAGGAACCTAAACATATCATCGATCCCGCCAGAGTGATGCAGGTAGCTCCCGTGAGTCTAAATCGTCTCCCTCCTGGTAAGACGTTCGTATCGGTACCTGATCGGGAGAGGATCCTCCACTGGGGTCATTCGTCTAAACTAGCTGGCCACGCTGGTCGGAAAAAGACCCTCCAGCTCATTACCCGGCATTACTGGTGGCCTACCCTGCACAAGGATGTAATAGACTTTGTTTCTGCCTGTGCCTCCTGTGCCCGCAACAAAGTTCCGAGACACCTGCCTGCCGGCCGTCTTCTCCCGCTTCCTGTACCCGCTGCCCCTGGCAGCATATAGCCATGGACTTCATAACGGATCTTCCCGTCTCTGCTGGTTGTACGGTCATTTGGGTGGTCGTTGACCGATTTTCCAAGATGGCTCACTTCATTCCCCTGCCAGGGCTTCCGTCTGCACCCGAGTTGGCTAAAGACTTTATCCGCCACATCTTCCGTCTTCATGGTCTGCCTCGTCACATTGTGTCGGATCGTGGGGTACAGTTCACCTCACGTTTCTGGAGAGCCACTTGTAAGTTGCTAGACGTCACCCTGGATTTCTCCTCCGCTTACCACCCACAGTCCAATGGTCAAGTCGAGCGAATCAATCAGATTCTGACCAGTTATCTCCGGCACTTCGTTAATGCCCACCATTCTGACTGGGTGAATCTCCTGCCTTGGGCCGAATTTTCGTACAACAATGACAAGAGCGAATCTTCCTCCAAATCTCCGTTTCTTGTAGTCTTCGGTCAACATCCTCGGATCCCTGTACCTATTTCCATCTCTGTGGACAATCCAGCTGCGGAATCCCTGGTTAACGAATTCTCCTCCATATGGGAGAGTACCCGGTCCGCACTCATTCTGTCATCCGAGCGCATGAAGAGACATGCTGACAAGAGACGTCTGGATCCCCCTCAATTCCGTCCTGGGATAAGGTCTGGCTCTCGTCCAAGTATGTTCGGCTCAAGATTCCTTCCTACAAGTTAGGTCCTTTGGTTCATCGGCCCTCTGGAGATCATCAGTCAGATCAACCCAGTGTCCTATAAATTGAAACTCCCGGCCAATTTGCGGATTCCTAACTCCTTCCATGTATCTCTCCTCAAACCGGTGGTACTTAACTCTTTTGTCAAGTCTACAGGTACACCTCCTGCTCCACTGTCTGCTGAGAACGAATTTGAGGTAGAGAACATTTTGGCCACCAAAAGGGTAGGAAGAAAAACCTATTTTCTGGTGGATTGGAAGGGGTTTGGTCCTGAGGAGTGAACGTGGGAGCCTCGGGAGAACATCCATGCCCCTCTCATCCTAGCTAAATTTCTTTCTGGTCTAAAAAAGGGGGGGCCTAGAGGGGGGGTACTGTAGCGCCGGCGTCCTCTGCCAGGCAGGGACGCTGTTCCCCTGCACCAGCGTCCTCTGCCAGGCAGGGACGTCGCTCCCCTTACCCTCACACAGCGTCCTCCTTCCGCCCTGCTGGGGCTGCGCGCTCCTTCCCTGCCACTGGGCTTAGGGCGCGCGCGCGTGCACGCCCCCGCTCTTAAAGGGGCCGCGCACATCTTTCAAAAAGGTCCCCGGCCAATGCCGGTGGACTCCACCTTATATAAAGCACCTCCTCCTTAATGGAGGTGCCCGAGCAATGTTGTTGCACTGTTTAACTCTGCTTCAGCGCTCAGGTTCCGTTACCAGTTACCTGCCTGTCTCCTGCCAGTTTGCTGTCTGCTACCTGTCCGCAAGCCTACCTGAAGGTTCGGCCGTCACCGGTGGTGACCATCGGCTATTCCAGAGAATCTCGCCTGCTCACTTGGGGGCACTCATCTGCCATCTGCCTGCAGACCTACCCAGAGGTTCGGACGTCACATGCGGTGACCATCGTCTATTCCAGAGACTCTCGCCTGCTCACTTGGGGACGTTCATCTGCCATCTGCCTGCAGACCTACCCGGAGGTTCGGACGTCACATGCGGTGACCATCGTCTATTCCTGAGACTCTCGCCTGCTCACTTGGGGCGTTCATCTGTCATCTGCCTGCTAGCCAACCTGGAGGCTCCACCATCTCAGGTCGTATATACCTGTCCATCCAGAGACTGCCCCGGTCACTTGCCGTGACTACCTGCCTGTCCTTCCAGAGACTGCCCCGGTCACTTGCCGTGACTACCTGCCTGTCCTTCCAGAGACTGCCCCGGTCACTTGCCGTGACTACCTGCCTGTCCTTCCAGAGACTGCCCCGGTCACTTGCCGTGACTACCTGTCTTTCCTTCCAGAGACTGCCCCGGTCACTTGCCGTGACTACCTGCCTGTCCTTCCAGAGACTGCCCCGGTCACTTGCCGTGACTACCTGCCTGTCCTTCCAGAGACTGCCCCGGTCACTTGCCGTGACTACCTGCCTGTCCTTCCAGAGACTGTCCCTGTCACTTGCCGTGACTTCCTGTCCGTCTCCCCGGGCGCCACCCGCTCCTTTACAAGGAAAGCCTCCTTGTATAATAAAGCTCAGAGGTTCCGCCTCCCAGACCCGTTACAGGGTCTAGACCAGAGCATGTAAATAACAGGCAGCTCCATCCCCCGTCCACTATGTGGTCAGGCACAAAGATCTAGACAATGAGACAGTCACATCTGCAATGAGCAGATCCGATGGGTCGGACAAATTAAGAAGACTGTGTGAATGTAGACGTACAATGTTAAAAACTGATTGCACATGGATGTGATCCGTACGCTGCCTGCTCTGCACGGACCCATAGACTTGTATGGGAGACCGTCATCGAAGACTTGGATATAAAGAGGATAAATCTCAGTGAGTTTTTTGTTTATACTCGGTTTCCCCCCAAAACCCCTCAGGAGCATGTGAACAGCACCATAGACTGGAATAAGTACCGTATGATGGATAGAACATGTCCGTGGAAAATGTCCATCTGAATGGGCTTTGCTTGCATGAAGCCATGTTCCTCAGGCTGTATACAGAGCGCAATGCTCCGACTGACCTCGGGTCTCCGGACCTGAACTCCACAGCCTCTTGATTGCCTATTAAGTTGCTGTGTTCAGGTCAGGACCGCATATGGCGACTAGGTGGGATTTTCTTACCTTGTTACCTCCCACTTCTTTTTCCCCACCAACCACTGAACCGTTCCTCCAAAATAAAAACATTGCACATAAATTCTTTGGATTATATTGCCCACAGCGGCCATTTTATTAACAAAAACATACATAAAATACTTAACAATAAATGTATAAACACTTCAAATATCTGAGGAGAGTGTTCTTGGAGCTAAAGATCTGGCTTTACTATTAATATACCAAACAAATTCGACCACCATGTTACCCTCAGCCGTAAACCACCAGCTCGAGGGCACCAAACAACCCTTTCAGGGAAGTCAAAAACCACCATGCGCTCCCAGGGCAAAACCCCGTCCAGAGCCCATATCAAAAGCCAGATCACCCCACCTCATTTAAATGCCCTCAATTTCCACAAAAAAATTCAATCCCTGAATCATAACCACTCCAAGAACCCCACCCCCGCCCCAAGCCACTGCGACGATGTCAAACTCCACTAAACTCTGCGAAAACCCCGTAAATCATGGCCTACATCCAACTCCTTCAAAAATCCCCCTGAAAAAAAACTCCCTGCAGTTCACGAAAGAAAGAGGGAGGGTGGGTGGGCTTATCTCTTCAGATTTTTCTCTAGAATGGCACCTTTCCCGCA
The DNA here is from genome assembly GCA_033576555.1 of Oophaga sylvatica. Classification (NCBI taxonomy): domain Eukaryota; kingdom Metazoa; phylum Chordata; class Amphibia; order Anura; family Dendrobatidae; genus Oophaga; species Oophaga sylvatica. The sequence goes on along the minus strand of JARQOD010000001.1, from coordinate 18,269,238 downwards.
CTTTTCCCCTAAAAACACCCCTTAAAAACGCCCCTTTTCCATCCACTTTCACCTGTCCCCCAATCACGACTTCCAAATTCAAAAAACTCTACCTCCGCCGAAAACCCCTCCCCCAGCTCCAATGCAGTCATGTGGGGCTTCCACTTATCTTCGCTCGCTGCAGCCCCCTCTGGAGACTTACGCTCAGTCCAGGCATTGCGTGAAATACAGTCTATATAAAACTCGGGCTGAAGGATAACGATAAATAAAATAATCAGTACAGCTATCAGAATCCATAATTTGTGAATATTTTATATAACTTGTTATTTGCCAGCGGTGTCTCGGCTTTATAAAATCAGCTACAAGAGACCAAGACTCGGCCTGCAGATATTGTCAGATCACTCTGTAAGACGCTGCTCTAAGATAAGACGCTCAGAAACCGGATGCCTGGAGGTCTCCTACTCCGGAATTATAAGAGAAAACAAATCATTATTTGTCTTTTACTTATGAATTGTTTAATTCTTACTGATCTTCAACGTTCTTTGCTCCGGGCACGAATAGAAACTCCATGTCTGCGAGTGAGAAATCGTGATTTTAGCAACAGGTCAGACCCCTCTGTCACATTCATAGAGGTCTCAGTATACGTCTTTTTATATATTATCTTTATCTATACTTGTTTAATTGCAGCGCCTAGAAACCCGATGTGTACGTTGGATACCAGCCGCTGGTGCAGGGAGATGGTAACAAAGGTACACATCGGGCTTCCAGGCGCTGCGCAGCACCTGGAAACCCGATGTGTACCTTGGTACCCAGCTCCCCTGCAGCAGCGCACTGGTATCCAACGTACACATCGGGTTTCTAGGCGCCGCCCGGTGCCTGGAAACCCGAAGCGTACCTTGGTTACCAGCTGATCGCTGGTCTCCTGCCTGCCACATTCAGCGATGCGTGCCTGCCAGCAGGAGACCAACGATCAAAAAAATGTCCAGAACATTCAGCGACGATCAGCGATACCCAGCAGGGGGGCTGATCGTCGCTGAATGTCACACACAGCGATATCGCTGGGGAGGTCGCTGTTGCATCACAAAACTAGTGACTCAGCAGCGATCTCGGTAGCGATATCGCTATGTGAGACGGGGGCTTTAGGCTACTATCACACATCAGTTTTTTGCTGTCAGGCACAATCCTTTCAATTTGTAAAAAGACGGATCCAGCGCAGATGGGAAAAAAAACTGATGCGATGGATCCGGTTTTTAGCCGGATCTGTCCAGAAGTTTTGAACCTGAGAAATGGAGTGTGAGCATGCCTGGAACGAGGAGAGAGAGAGATTGTTTCCAGGCATGCGCTGAAGAAGAAAACGCACTTCGTCTTTTGGCTGATTTGGCACCATAGACTTCTATTGTGCCAAGTAGCCTAATGCGCCGCTTCAGGTGCTGTCCGGTTTTTGTGCCGGAAACAAAAAACGTTCCTCTGGCCGTTTTGTCCGGCCGCCGGAATGGAAATTTATGACGGATCCGGAAAAAAACGGATGAAACGGAAGGACACGCGGTGCGATCCGGCGCTAATGAAAGTCAATTTAAAAAAAAGCATCCGGCGGGATAAAAAAAAAACGGATACTTTTTTGTAAAAAAAGCCTGATCGCGCCTGACGGCAAAAAACTGATGTGTGAAAGTAGCCTTAGGGTAAGGAATTAGGAAATAAGCATAGGGTTCATAGATTATGATAGGATTGGGTTTAGTACAGTGGCGGGCACGGTGCTACAGAAAGTTAGGTATGATCAGTATAGAAGTAGCTAAGGGTTAAGCATGGAAGATAACAGCCTCAGTGTAGGGAATTTCCCAGTTGGGAAGGTTAAAGAGAATAGGACACTTCTTGATAGTTAGTTATTTGGAGAGAAAGTGACATCAGAAGTAAAGCAGATTAAGCCAAGTGGCTGGATAGAACTAAAGAGTATGGGACATCAAAGGAAGCAGCATGCGGGTGATCATTACTAACTTCAGCGGGTCTTCCAAGGATATCCAGGGCCTACGACCCAAGTCAGGCAGGAAAGTGGATGCCTTTTTCACCTTCCATAAGGGGAAGCCGGATAGGAATCTGTGTCAGAAGTGTGGGACGAAAGCATGGTAGCTACAGGGGAGGAAAGAGTGTCTCCAGGGCCAGTGGTGCCAGAAAGTGAAGGGAGAGCTCAGGATGAACAAATGGACACGTACTCTGCTGTATCTGCAATTAATCACCTTATGTTAAGTTGAGTTTTTGAAAAAAAGAAACATAGTCTGTCGTTGAATGTGTGGTGGGATCTGGATCCGGGATCGCAGGACCAGAGGAATCTCCAACCCAACTGTGAGTGTTATGCACTATACACAAACCACATGACAGACAGTACATTATCTTTTGTTTATGTGGTGCCAGGGCATGGAAGAACAGCAGCCCCTTGCCACGACTATCACCCTGGCCACTTCCCAAGCGATCAGTGATCTGGATCTTACTGCAATCAAGGATTTCCTACAGAAGACATCTAATCCCCGATCATTATCCTGAGATCATTGACCATCAGTGATGTCCTGATTTTTATCAGAAACATATTTGGAGCCCCTAATGTATTTATAAATATTTCTTACATTAATATCATCTTATAGGTTTATCTGTTAGTTTGATCCATTTTTACAATGCATTATCGATTATGTTTTTTCTCACTCACTGACCTCACTGGCTTGACGGCTTCCAGATACAGGCTGACTTCTCCAACAGACTGGCTTAAGTGTCACTTCAGCTTCTTGATACAGGCTGACTTGACTCCAGAGGGTCTCCTACTGGCCTCACTAGCACATTAGCTTCCAGTCTCTAGCTAACGGCTCTCCAGTGACTCTCTCACTGGCTGCTGCTGTAGGCATTCCACTCCACTCACTTCTCAGGATGGCTGAGGGACTCAGCTTCTCTACCTGTTTCTGTCAGCTAAGCTCATCAGGAATTCTGTCTCTGCATCTGTACCATGAGGGTCCCTTCAACAGACTCTTTTCAACCAGGAAATCTCCCTCTGATTAGCTCCTGGCTAGCCACTATTCTCCTGTCCCCTTAGTTAACCCTTCCAGTGCCCTCCTTAAGGCTCTCATCTAAATGTGCTCAGCGCCCCCATCTAGTGTTGTCACAATCCACTTTTGGATCTGTGGCAGATCTTTCTTTGTATACTGAAACCTTGTTCCTTTCAGGCCATCGGGGGTTAATTTTTTTTTTTTATTATTATTGTTTATTTCTATAGCACCATTGATTCCATGGTGCTGTACATGAGAAGGGGTTACATACAAATTACAGGTATCACAGTAAACAAACTAACAATGACAGACTGATACAGAGGGGAGAGGTTAATGTCAGTCTTTTCCCCTGGTGGCGGTTGGTGTAATTACATTGCTGCTGACTTGTCAGAGGAAGGTGGTGACCACTCCCACCATCCTTTATAAGGTTACCTGAGGCGTCAGCTGACTGTTGGTGATATTGCTAACTTTTGGAGACCAACCAAGCTGGAGTCAGGGCTTGCTGAGCACAGTGGTGCTTCTGCTGTTTCCCTGTTCTGTTGCCTTACTCTGCTGTGCAGTGCATTGCAGCAGAGAAAGCTAAGTGTTATTATTTAGTTATTTAACCCCTAGGTGTCTGTCTTTCCTTTTGTTGTTTTGGTGTTATTCATATTATTCCCTGTCTCATCTCCTGGGGAGGGGGTTGGTGGGTTTAGCTCAGGGCTAAACAGGAGACAGGGACAGGTCGGTGGCTTTGCCTCACTACCTTCAAGTGTACCCCCAAGTTAAGGAAAGAGCCTTAGGGGCAGTTCAGGGGCCCAGGTTCCTCGTCCCCTGTATTTCTATCACTGTCCCGTGACAAGTGTCCATTATCTAGTACTACACTACCTAATGTATCTATATAATGCCATATGGCCACAAACACATATGTGAATGTTACATATAATGCACACAAACATGTCAATCTTAACAAGGTAAATAATGACAGCATTATAGCCAGGACTAAGTCCTGGCACCCTCTTACATGAGTATAGAGTCAACGATGATCTTTGGAGCGAATCACATCGTGTGTTGTCATTATTTATAAAATCTAGCATACATTATTACAGTTATATATTTATGGATGTAAATTCCCCACTGATATTATTACTGTACTGACACTATGTGGCCTGTACTGTATGGCAGTGACGGTGGGGTATCTGTAGAATAACACCTTTATATCAGCACTTGCAGACCCTAATGTGGATGTATGGCTCCCTACAGTCATGAGGTGACAACCAGAGGAGATTTTGGATTTAGGGTCAGGATAATAAAAGTAGGGATAGGGAGAAGTTATATGTGACAAACGTTCTTCAGGATAAGTCTCTTTACTTCCAGGATTGAAGCTTCTGATCTCCAGCTAGCAAATATTCAATCTCCCATAAAGCTGCTGCCTCCCCGGTACAGAGAATAAGCAACAAAGAGAGAAAGAGCCGGCCATAACGTCCAATAGTGAATAATCAGATAATATTTATTGTGGTAATAAAATACAGGAACAACAAGGAAACAACCAATCAATGTTACATTCAAAATATATTAAAAACAAGGACGCACATTAAATGTTACATACAAAATATATTAAAAACAAGGACGCACATTCAGAATGTACATAATCTGGCCAAAAGAGAAAAATAAATTCTTAAAATGAGTCCAAGGGTATCGTGCCAATCACAGCATACATATTCTTCAAAATAAAGTGTGCATAAATTTATAATAAGTAAAAGACCTATTGATGAAGTGCTTAGTGCAAAATGTATAGGGGAAAACAAGTATTACTGGAATCATAAAGTATGTCAAAAATTGTGAAAAAAGTGTGGCTGGCATACAACAATCAAATAAATCAATAAAGGAAAGAGAGGAGATCAGAGTGTGTGTTTAATTAACCGTTCAAATATGGAAAAATGACGAAGGCAATATTTGGACGGATAATTAAACTAGTTAAGTAGTGCAGAGAATCTGTCTGAGGACAAGGACCGTCACCTTGTCCTGTCTGAGGACAAGGACCTTCACCTTGTCTTTTCCATCTGGTCCAGATCTTCCAGAAGAATTCTTCCAGACACTGAATGAGTATACTCGGTGAATTTGTTCAGTGTTTTCTGTTTCTTAAAGAGGACCTGGAATAGTGGCTACAGAGCTGAGTAAGACAAAATTTTTAATTTCTCTTTTTTATTTCAGAGCTACTGGATTGTAAAGTAAATTGAAAAAAAGAGAATACGCTCCTCTCCTCAATGATCTCGGCAACTACTGTGTAGAGATACAGCAGAGCTGAGTTATGTATCATAGCAAACACTTCCAGATCTAATGTCACAGTTCTGAGCCTTCTACCACACTGACTGCTGTGAGATGAGATTTGGAAGTGTTTCTAACAATACAGAACTTAGCTCTGCAGTATCTCTACACAGTAGCTGCAGATATTTTGAAAGGGTTAAGGCTAAGTGCACACGATCAGGAATAATTGCGTTTTTTTCGCGTTTTTTCAGCGATTTTCCGCGGTTAAACCGCGAAAAAAACGCAAGCATTAAGCATTCTATACTTGTTAATTGATTGCGCATGTTTTGTACACATGTTGCGGTATTTTCCGCGAAAAAAACGCTTTGCGGAAAATCTAGCAACATGTTCATTAATTTAGCGTAACCGCGGTGATTCCGCCGCCATAGGAATGCATTGAACCGCTTACTTTCCGTATGTGGCTATGCCCACTATGCGCAATGTAAGCGGTTCATGTGCGGATGGTACCCAGGGTCTGGAGCAGAGGAGACTCTCCTCCAGGCCCTGGGTACCATATCCCTGGTAAAACAATACTTAAAAAAAAAATAATGATATTTCTCACCTTCCGGCGTCCCACGCAGCTTTCCCGCCTTCAGCGACGCTCCCGCCAACTTCCGTTCCCAGTGATGCTTTGCGAGATCACCCAGATGGCGTAGCGGTCTCGCGAGATGCTACGTCATCGGGGTGATTTGTCGCAAAGGACTTCTGGGACCGGGAGTTGCCGGGAGCATCGCTGAAGGCGGGAAAGCTGCGTGGGACGCCGGAAGGTGAGAATATCATTATTTATTATTTTTTTTATTATTTTTACATTAGATCTTTTTACTATTGATGCGGCATAGGCGGCATCAATAGTAAAAAGTTGGTCACACGTGTCAAACACTATGTGTGACTCGTGTGACCAACCTGTCAATCAGTTTTGCAAGCGATGCTACAGATCGCTAGGAAAACGCTAGCATTCTGCAAGCTAATTACGCTTGCAAAACGCTATTATTCTGGCGGGAATCAGCATACAAAAAACGTGCGTATTTCCTGCGGGAGAAGTGCGAGATTGCGCGGAAATTTCCGCGGCAATTCCGCAACGTGTGAACTTAGCCTAAATGTTCACTGTTTTGAAAGGGTTAAATGTTCACTGAGGGTAGGCAATCACAAACGAGCTGTCCTTCACAGGGAAGCTTGCTGGGATCTTTTATGTTAAGTATATGGCATTCACAGGGATTAAATAAAAGAACTGATTTAATCTTACATTAATAATTTTGAATAGATATTATGTCATTAGGAATATGAATTGTCTCATAATGAAATGCAAAATGTATTTTGCATTTTTGATGATCTTAATATGTTTTTAACTAAACTGATTTTCTCACGGGTGTGCGGGGGTGGGGAAACCAGCCGGAGGTCTTGTTTTATCACTTTAGGATCATCTCATCCTTATCTGAGGTTATGAGTAAGGAGAATCACTCTGAAACGCCTCAACCATAACTGTTCTCTTGCGTTATACCTCCAATGTTCTTTATCAACTAGAAACATAAAATCTAGAAAGTTAACGCCTCCTTATTGTGAAAAAAATAATATAAATAGATTATAGAGGTTCTGATTAAATAATATGTGGTACGTCAGATACATCGGACGACTCCTCTGCCAGTGACTTATCTCCTCAGGAGTCAGTGACGTCTCCAGGGGACAGTGATCAGGAGACAGTGGTGGTGCCGGCGACATCGCCTTCATGTAATAGACAGTCAGGGAGCCTCTGTGTAAGCGGACTAGAAGAACGGATGAGAACAGGGCTCACAACAAACACTGATGTGATTTCAGGTTCTCTTTTGCTCATTCTCTTTGCATTTTGTTATTTGATAAAAATAAACTATTACCATAATGTTTTTGTGGGTTTCCTCCGGGTTCTCCCGTTTCCTACTAAACTCCAAAGACATACTGATAGGGAATGTAGATTGTGAGCCCCAATGGGGACAGTGATGATGATGTCTGTAAAGTGCTGTGGAATACGATAGAGCTATATAATCAAAGCATAATAATAATAAATAATTTCTATTTATGAAAGTTTTTTACTTTACAGCATTATTTTCGCATTTGCTGAAAAATTTACCATAATACTGTATATACCTGACTGGTTTATACAATGATCTGTACAGAAATAATCTATTCCCAGAGGAAGAAGAGAAGACAGAAATAATCACTGAGCGCTCTGCTAATTCTCTGCACCTTCATCTACACAACATTGTAATACAGCGACATAATGGGGGATGGGAGGAGGTTTTTGTACGGCTCTGTATCACTGTGTGAAGGAGTGCTATAACCTGCTGACAGTAATAATCTGCTGCATCTTCCGTCTCCAGACCGGTAATTGTCAGAGTAAAATCTAACCCTGATCCTGACCCAGTGAATCTCTCCGGGATCCCGGACTGTCGGGTCGTCGCCCAGGTAGATGAGAAGTTTCGGGGCTTGTCCTGACTTCTGCTGGTACCAGTTTATATAAGTGTATGAACCGGAGGTGACACCAGAACTGGTTTTACATTGTATCTTGATGGTTTCTCCTGGAGAAGCGGCCATATATCCTGGGGTCTGAGTCACCACAATCTGTCCATAGGAAACTGCAAGAAGCAGAGAAAAGATATTAGTCACTTAGTGATATCTGTACATCTCCACAACAGACCCTGATCCCAGTAAGGGGTTAATGTGTAAAATCTCATCTGTGGGGTCACTAGTGCTCCACCTTGTGAGTAGAGATACAGGACACAGAGGAGAGGACTCAGAGGCCCATCTTCATGGTTCAGGATTATGTCACCGAGGACACCGACATTTATACTGAGCGACGTCTACCGGGAATTCACCGCAGCTTCATTATGCAAAGAAGGAACAGAAATCTATATTAATACCAATATGCCTGATAAACTCCAGCAGCGAGCGGTTTCTACATGATATTATATTTATGCTGTATTACAGTGAGATGAATAATCTACCGGTGGGGGACGAGGCTCTGAACATTGTTAGCCACCAATAATTAGTTATGCCTGAAGGAAGCCAGAAGCCATGCATAAATTACTAGACCGGACAGAAACACAAGATTTCTGTGTCTTCTTCTCACCACAGATGTTCCTGAGAATAATCCACTGAGTTCCCAATGTGCCATAAATGTGGTCCTCACAGGCGCCTCCGAGCCCTCACTGATCTCTACATAGAGCCCAATACACTGCTGGACCAGACAATAGTGTAATATTTTGTGTTATAGGTTTTTCTCCCTTTTTTTTCTCATTGCCCTAAATAATGTGCAGCGTCAGGTGCCATTAATGTGATTATCACAGGTGCCCCCACCAGGGCCGGCTCCAGGTTTTTATGGGCCCCGGGCGAAGGAGCCTCAGTGGGCCCCTTTAACACAGACCACGATTCATGATGCACAGATACAGCAGAGAAATATAGGTATAGTACAACGCCAAATACTTCTCTTCTTACATTACATGAGTGATATCTATTGTAAATTGTACAATAGCTCAAAAACCGCCAAATCCTCACAGCGCACAGAACAGACTGGACAGTACAGTCCTCCATAGCAATATTATGGGCACCACAGTCTCCCCCTCATCACCCATATAATACCCCATGCAGGATGTCACCCCCATATAATGCTCCATACAGAATACTGGACCCAATATAATGCTCCATACAGGATACTGGTCCCCATATAATGCTCCATACAGGATACTGGTCCCCAGATAATGCTCCATACAAAATATGGAGCTCTCCTCTGCGCTGTACTGCGTTCTGCACTGTTACGGCTCAGGAAAGGGCGCTGTGGAAAGACTCCCCATTATCATCATCATTGTCTCCCCATCATCATCATTGCCTCCTTATCATCATCATTGCCTCCCAATCATCATCATGGCCTGCCCATTATCATCAATGCCTGCCCATCATCATCATCTCCTCCCCATCATCATCAATGCCTGCCCATCATCATCTTCTCCCCATCATCAATGCCTGCCCATTATCATCAATGCCTGCCCATTATCATCATCTTCTCCCCATCATCATCAATGCCTCCCCATTATCAGCAATGCCTGCCCATCATCATCTCCTCCCCATCATCATCAATGCCTGCCCATCATCATCTTCTCCCCATCATCAATGCCTGCCCATTATCATCATCTTCTCCCCATCATCATCAATGCCTCCCCATTATCAGCAATGCCTGCCCATCATCATCTTCTCCCCATCATCAATGCCTGCCCATTATCATCATCTTCTCCCCATCATCATCATCAATGCCTCCCCATTATCAGCAATGCCTGCCCATCATCACACACAGACAGCACACAAGCACTCTCTCACATACTTATACACACACATACACACACACACACAAAGCACCGCACTACATACACACAGACACTCACAGAGACACACACAGAGACACACACACACACGTCTTACCCGTCCGACGTCCGCGCGCTCTCTGCCACAGCCGGCCGCTGAATGATGATGTCATTCAGCGGCGCTGCTGTGAGAGGAAGCGCCGGCGCCCCCTGGAGCCCGGAGCTGCGGCAGCGGAGGCACGGGAGAGGTAAGTATTGTGCCAGTTGATGCCGGGGCCCTGAGCAAGCGGGGGGGGCCCAGTGGCGGCGCTGACACCGCTCTCCTCCGCTAACGGGTGCGGGGGTGCCAGACGGCGAGTGGGCCCCCCCGCCTGCTCAGGGCCCCGGCACTTGCCCGGGTGTGCTGGGTGCTGACGCCGGCCCTGGTCCCCACTGCCCTCAGCTGCCACAACTGCAGTCAAGCATTTGTGATAACTGGCAATGAGTCTTCTACAACGCTCTAGAGGAGTTTTGGCCGCTCATTTTGCAGAATTGTTGTAATTCAGCCATACTGGAGGTTTCTGAGCATGAACCGCCTGTTTAAAGGGGAAATCCGGGACTTTTCAAAAAACAAAACATGTACCTGACGACTAACAGGCAGATAATTGCAACTTACCTGCCTGTTGTGCACAGGGCCATTCTTCCCCCGGAAGAGCGGCCACCCAGTGCTTCTGCCGGGAATTCAGAAGCCTCTGCTGACGTCATGTCTACAGATCGGAGGCATCTTTTTCGGGTCCACTCCGTAGACAGGGCAGGACTTCCGAGGTCATTCTGATTGACAGCCGGATCTCCATGCCCTAACTGGTACAGCCGGCTGTCAGTCAGAATGACCTGGGATGTCCCGGCCCGTCGCGTTAACAGAAGCAGCCGAATCCCCGACAGGAGAGATCTGTGACCGCTCTGTGCTGGTGAAGAACAGCGCTGTGTGCAACAGACAGGTAAGTTGCAATTACCTGCCTGTAAGTGGTTTGATACATTTTTTGTTTTTTGAAAAGTCCTGGATATACGCTTTAAGGTCATCCCACAGCATTTCAATCCGATTAAGGTCAGGACTTGGACTAGGCCACTCCAAAGTCTTAATGTCGGTTTTCTTAAGCCATTCAGAGGTGGACTCGCTGGTGGGTTTTGCCTCAATCTCCTGCTGCATAACCCAAGTGTGCTTCAGCTTGAGGTCATGCACAGATTGTACTGTGCTGCATACATGTATCATTGTCTGAGAGTCTGTCCCTTTTATTAAAATATATACAATAAGTAATTGTACTTTGTATGGGATGGTTTGGCCTTTATGGTGATTGGTATGTTTTCAAACCACACTATATACCTCGTAATCCTGCCCTGTGCTTCATTACTTGTACTTGATGAAGATCTATAACAGGTCAAAACGCTGATCTCCTGATGTGGAATAAACTTTACCTTTTGGAATTGATCACCCTGGATTAGACGCTGTCTATCTACTTACATGAAGTTTGGACTGTCTAAGAATTAGAGAGAAGAGATGATCAAATCTTTTGAAATACAATTTTGGCAAGTTCAGCAAATTTTTCCCAAAAAATTTGATTCATGTTAAATAAATCCACCATGAATCTCAGGTACTCCATTGTTACTCTCAAGATAATGAGGACTCCTAACGCTGGTGCGTGTTTTAGTATTTTGGCCCAAAAATCAACAAACACTTCATGTATTTTTTAAGTTTGTATGATTTTGCTGAGTCCTGTAGTGTTGATGTGGGGAATTTGGGTGTATTATGTGCATATACATAGTGCTAAGTAGCCGCCTGATCTAATAGTATGGGCGTCAATGGAAGCCAGCATAGTGCACTACACGTACTTGTGTGCCTGGCACCTTATATAAGCCTTTGTGTGCATCTATGATAATAAAATGAATCTGTCAGTAAGATCAACCCTTCTAAGCCGTCTATATGGGCATCCAGGTCATGGAAAGTTATATAGAATGATACCTTGATATATTTGATATGATATCTTTTTCCAGAGAAACCCACATTTTCCTCAATATATAAATGAGCTGTTAAGATCTATGTACTCGACACATATCTTCCCGAGAATCTGCCTCCAGAGCTTATTTTAAATGAAAGTGCAGGTTCCAGTGTGAGACATGTAATGATTGATTGTCTGCTCTCCTGATCTCACTGCAGAGCTGTGTGTGATTATAGCTAACAAAGTACAGCAGAGCTCAGCTTTATCACATTACAAACACATATCTTGTCTTTTCACATTAATGTCAGTGCTGTTGTACTGCTCTTCTACCCACACTGGCGTCACGCCTGTGACATGGAGGCTGAAGAAGTGTTAGTTATTGGTTCAGCTTATTGATAAAGCAGACGGGTACAAGGATTGGAAGCAGAAAGTCCGGACACAGCAGGTATGGATATGGAGGTATGAATATGGAGCAGATACTGAAAGCACTGGAGGCCGCAGGCAGACAGAACACAGAAGAAACTGAGAGTCTTAATCCCAAAACCCTCAGTATT
>JARQOD010000001.1:18245417-18256995 GCA_033576555.1 Oophaga sylvatica | reverse complement strand
ATCCATTTTGATTCATACTTATTACTTATTACTGCTGTGGGCAGTAATCAGAGGGTTACAAGTGACCAGAGTAACCAGACCAGGTGCTCCACACCCTGCGCCACCACTGAATATGGGACTACTTATTAGTTACTCTGCTCACTTGTAACCCGCTCCTTACCGCCCACAGCAGGTCACCAGGCCACCTCTCTAGGATCCTCTCTCCGCCTCAGGAACCCCCTGTTATACCATTCATTTCTGAGATGGGATCTCCTGTTATACCACTCTTTTCTGAGATGGGACCCCCTGTTATACCATTCATTTATGAGATGGGACCCCCTGTTATACCACTCATTTCTGAGATGGTATTCCCCTGTTATACCATTCATTTCTGAGATGACACCCCCTGTTTTACCATTCATTTCTGAGATGGGACCCCTGTTATACCATTTTTCTGAGATGGGACCCCCTGTTATACCATTCATTTCTGAGATGGGACCCCCCTGTTATACCATTCATTTCTGAGATGGGACCCCCTGTTATACATCATTTCTGAGATGGACCCCCTGTTATACCATTCATTTCTGAGATGGGACCCCTGTTATACCATCATTTCTGAGATGGGACCCCCTGTTATACATTCATTTCTGAGATGGGACCCCTGTTATACCATCATTTCTGAGATGGGACCCCCTGTTTAACCATTCATTTCTGAGATGGGACCCCCTGTTATACCATTCATTTCTGAGATGGGACCCCCTGTTATACCATCATTTCTAGATGGGACCCCTGTTATACCATTCATTTCTGAGATGGGACCCCTGTTATACCATTCATTTCTGAGATGGGACCCCCTGTTATACCACTCATTCTGAGATGGGACCCCTTTATACCATTCATTCTTGAGATGAGGACCCCTCTTTATCATTCATTTCTGAATGGGACCCCCTGTTATACCATTCATTTCTGAGATGGGACCCCTGTTATACCATTCATTTCTGAGATGGGACCCCCTGTTATACCATTCATTTCTGAGATGGGACCCCTGTTTATACATTCATTTGTGAGATGGGACCCCGTTATACCATCATTTCTGAGATGGGACCCCCTTGTTATACCATTCATTCTGAGATGGGACCCCCTGTTATACCATTCATTTCTGAGATGGGACCCCTGTTATACCACTCATTTCTGAGATGGGAACCCCTGTTATACCATTCATTTCTGAGATGGGGCCCCCTGTTATACCATCATTTCTGAGATGGGACCCCGTTATACATCATTCTGAGATGGGACCCCGTTATACCATTCATTTCTGAGATGACCCCCTGTTATACATCATTTCTGAGATGGACCCCTTATACCATCATTTCTGAGATGGGACCCCTGTTATACCATCATTTCTGAGATGGACCCCTGTTATACCATCATTCGAGATGACCCCCTGTATATTCATTCGAGATGGACCCCTGTTATACCATTCATTTCGAGATGGGCCCCGTTATACATTCATTTCTGAGATGGACCCCTGTTATACCTCCATTTCTGAGATGGGACCCCTGTTTACATTCATTTCTGAGATGACCCCTGTTATACATCATTTCTGAGATGGACCCCTGTTATACCATCATTTCTGAGATGGACCCTGTTATACATTATTTCTGAGATGGACCCCTGTTATACCATCATTCTAGATGGACCCTGTTATACATTCTTTCTGAGATGGGACCCCCTTATACCATTTATTTCTGAGATGGGACCCCTGTTATACCATTCATTTCTGAATGGACCCGTTATACCATTCATTCTGAGATGGGACCCCTGTATACCATCTTCTGAGATGGACCCTTATACATTCATTCTGAGATGGACCCTGTTATACCATCATTGAGATGGGACCCTGTTATACCATTTTCTGAATGGACCCTGTTATACATTCATTCTGAGATGGGACCCTGTATACATCATTTCTGAGATGGGACCCCCGTTATACATCATTTCTGAGATGCCCCTGTTATACCATTCATTTCTGAGATGGACCCTGTTTACCAAGATGGGACCCGTATACCATTCATTTCTGAATGGACCCCGTTATACACCATTTCTGAGAGGACCCTGTTATACTATCCTTTCTGAGATGGACCCCCTGTTATCATTCATTTCGAGATAGCCCCTGTTATACCATCCATTTCTGGATGGGACCCCTGTTATACCATTCATTTCTGAGATGGGACCCCGTATACCATTCATTTCTGAATGGACCCCTGTATACCCTCTTTCTGATGGGACCCCTGTTATACCATCCATTTCTGAGAGGACCCCCCTGTTATACCATTCATTTCTGAGATAACACCCCGTATACCACCATTCTGAGATGGACCCCGTATACCATTCATTTCTGAGATGGGACCCCCTTATACCTCATTCTGAGAGGGACCCCCTTTCATTCATTTCTGAGATGGACCGTTATACCATCATTCTGAGATGGACCCCCTTATCCATTCTTTCTGAGATGGACCCTGTTAACCATCATTTCTGAGATGGACCCCTGTTAACCATTCATTCTGAGATGGGACCCCCTGTATACCATCATTTCTGAGATGGACCCCCTGTTTCCATTCATTTCTGAGATGGGACCCCTGTTATACCCTCATTCTGAGATGGACCCCGGTTATACATTCATTCTGAGATGGACCCCGTTTACCCATTTCTGAGATGGACCCCCTTTATCCATTCATTTCTGAGATGGGACCCTGTTATACCATCATTTCTGAGAGGACCCGGTATACATTCATTTCTGAATGGGACCCTGTTTACCATTTTTTGAGTGGACCCCCTGTTATACATTCATTTCTGAGATGGGACCCTGTTATACATTCATTTCTGAATGGACCCCGTTATACCATTCATTCGGATGGGACCCCCTGTTATACCACTAATTTGAGATGGACCCCTGTTATACCATTCATTCTGAGATGGGACCCCCCTGTTATACCATTCATTTCTGAGATGGCCCCCTTTATACCATCATTCTGAGATGGAACCCCCTGTTATACCATCCATTTCTGAGATGGGACCCCCTGTTATACCATCATTTCTGAGATGGGACCCCCTGTTATACCATTCATTTCTGAGATGGGACCCCCTGTTATACCACTCATTTCTGAGATGGGACCCCCTGTTATACCATTCATTTCTGAGATGGACCCCCTGTTATACCATTCATTTCTGAGATGGGACCCCCTGTTATACCATCATTTCTGAGATGGGACCCCCTGTTATACCATTCATTTCTGAGATGGACCCCCGTTATACCATTCATTTCTGAGATGGGACCCCTGTTATACCATTCATTTCTGAGATGGGACCCGTACACCTCTGATGACCCTGTTATACCATTCATTTCTGAGATGGACCCCCTGTTATACCATTCATTTCTGAGATGGGACCCCTGTTATACCATTCATTTCTGAGATGGGACCCCCTGTTATACCATTCATTTCTGAGATGGGACCCCTGTTATACCATTCATTTCTGAGATGGGACCCCCTGTTATACCATTCATTTCTGAGATGGGACCCCCTGTTATACCATTCATTTCTGAGATGGGACCCCTGTTTATACCACTCATTTCTGAGATGGGACCCCTGTTATAACCATTCATTTCTGAGATGGACCCCTGTTATACCATTCATTTCTGAGATGGACCCCCTGTTATACCATTCATTTCTGAGATGGGACCCCTGTTATACCATTCATTTCTGAGATGGGACCCCTGTTATACCATTCATTTCTGAGATGGGACCCTGTTATACCATTCATTCTGAGATGGACCCCCTGTTATACCATTCATTCTGAGATGGGACCCCTGTTATACCATCAATTTCTATTGTGGGACCCCTGTTTACCATTCATTTCTGAGATGGACCCCTGTTATACCATTCATTTCTGAGATGGACCCCTGTTATACCTTATTTCTGAGATGGACCCTGTTATACCATTCATTTCTGAGATGGACCCCTGTTATACCATTCATTTCTGAGATGGGACCCCTTATACCATCATTTCGAGATGGGACCCCTGTTATACCATTCATTTCTGAGATGGGACCCCTGTTATACCATCATTTCTGAGATGGACCCCTGTTATCCATTCATTTCTGAGATGGGACCCCCCTTTTATACCATTCCATTTCTGAGATGGGACCCCTGTATACCATTCATTTCTGAGATGGACCCCTGTTATACCTCATTTCTGAGATGGGACCCCTGTTATACATATTTCTGAGATGGGACCCCTGTTATACCATTCATTTCTGAGATGGACCCCTGTTATACCATCATTTTGAGATGGGACCCCTGTTATACCATTCATTTCTGAGATGGACCCCTGTTATACCATCATTTCGAGATGGGACCCCCTGTTATACCATTCATTTCTGAGATGGGACCCCCTGTTATACCATTCATTTCTGAGATGGCCCCTGTTATACCATCATTTTGAGATGGGACCCCTGTTATACCATTCATTTCTGAGATGGGACCCTGTTTACCATCATTTCTGAGATGGGACCCCTGTTATACCATTCATTTCTGAGATGGACCCCCTGTTATACATTCATTTCTGAGATGGGACCCTGTTATACCATCATTTTGAGATGGGACCCTGTTATACCATTCATTTCTGAGATGGGACCCTGTTATCATTCATTTCTGAGATGGACCCCTGTTATACCATCATTTCTGAGATGGGACCCCTGTTATACCATCATTTCTGAGATGGACCCCTGTTATACCATCATTTCTGAGATGGACCCCTGTTATACCATCATTCTGAGATGGACCCTGTTATACCATCATTTCTGGATGGGACCCCGTTTACATTCATTTCTGAGATGGGACCCCCTGTTATACATCATTTCTGAGATGGGACCCGTTATACCATATTTTGAGATGGACCCCTGTTATACCATTCATTTCTGAGATGGACCCTGTTATACCATCATTCTGAGATGGGACCCCTGTTATACCTCATTTCTGAGATGGGACCCCGTTATACCATCATTTCTGAGATGGGACCCTGTTATACATCATTTCTGAGATGGGACCCCTGTTATACATCATTTCTGAGATGGACCCCTGTATACATCATTCTGAGATGGACCCTGTTATACCATTCATTTCTGAGATGGGACCCCTGTTATACCATCATTTCTGAGATGGGACCCCTGTTATACCATTCATTTCTGAGATGGGACCCCTGTTATACCATCATTTCTGAGATGGGACCCCTGTTATACCATTCATTTCTGAGATGGGACCCCTGTTATACACTCATTTCTGAGATGGGACCCCGTTATACCATCATTTCTGAGATGGGACCCCTGTTATACCATTCATTTCTGAGATGGGACCCCTGTTATACCATTCATTTCTGAGATGGGACCCCTGTTATACCATTCATTTCTGAGATGGGACCCCTGTTATACCATTCATTTCTGAGATGGGACCCCTGTTATACCATTCATTTCTGAGATGGGACCCCTGTTATCCATTCATTTCTGAGATGGGACCCCTGTTATACCATCATTTCTGAGATGGGACCCCTGTTATACCATTCATTTCTGAGATGGGACCCCTGTTATACCATATTTCTGAGATGGGACCCCTGTTATACCATTCATTTCTGAGATGGGACCCCCTGTTATACCATTCATTTCTGAGATGGGACCCCTGTTATACCATCATTTCTGAGATGGGACCCCTGTTATACCATCATTTCTGAGATGGGACCCCTGTTATACCATTCATTTCTGAGATGGGACCCCCTGTTATACCATCATTTCTGAGATGGGACCCCTGTTATACCATTTATTTCTGAGATGGGACCCCTGTTATACCATTCATTTCTGAGATGGGACCCCTGTTATACCATTCATTTCTGAGATGGGACCCCTGTTATACACTTCATTTCTGAGATGGGACCCCTGTTATACCATTCATTTCTGAGATGGACCCCTGTTATACAATTCATTTCTGAGATGGGACCCCTGTTATACCATTCATTTCTGAGATGGACCCCTGTTATACCATTCATTTCTGAGATGGGACCCCTGTTATACCATCATTTCTGAGATGGGACCCTGTTATACCATTCATTTCTGAGATGGACCCCCTGTTATACCATTTATTTTGGATGGGACCCCTGGGGGGGGGGGGGGCCCCCCCCCCCCCCCCCGTTATACCATTCATTTCTGAGATGGGACCCCCTGTTATACCATTCATTTCTGAGATGAATTTTTCCCGAAAAATCAACCCTCACCAATTTAAATATTTGGAATCTGTTACACAGACCCAATATATATGTATGTATGGGAGGTGATTTATTGATGGGATGAATTATATCATCTGACATGTGAGAGTATTATTGGTATATTCAATCCAAGTGGTTCCATCTTGAGATAGACATTGGTAGGCTGTTTAAATTTGGATCACTGAAGCACTATATGGTATGCCATGCAGCATCTGTTATAGTAGGAGAGTCGCATGTCCCTCTTTTCAATCTGCATCTTTTTTATATCATGTGTGTTAACATTTTATATTAATAAAGTTTGATATTTTTTCAAAGTAAACTTTTGGTGATTGATGAATTGCTTGAGTAAATTGCAATCCGTTGTACAGTCAGATCCCACGGTGTAATCCATCAGAAAGGGTTAACAGGTTACAGGTCGCAGAGAGCTAATAATGCTGTCTCAGACCTGTATTCCCCTGAATGAATAAGTTCCTCTCCCAGCGAAAGGAGAGGAATAGATTCATGAATGGAGCTTAATTGATTTATTGGCACTTTCACTTTACTGACTGACCTAATGTGAAAGTGGGATACAATCAATTAAGCTTCATTCATTAATCACATCCTCTCCTGTCGGCAGGAGATAAGCTCATTCATTCAGGAGCTATCAGATGAGCACGCAGGATTACTTGCGCTGCTTATCTGATTGCTAGTTAACCCTTTGTGAAGGATTACATCGTGGGACGTGACAGGTTGCCAGATAGGTAAGAATAATGTTGTTTTATTATTTTATATTTATTTTAGAAGAACAAGGGCTTCGCACGGATTAAGACTTAAATAAAAGATGGTCAAAAATATGTGTTTTTATTTCATTAAAATTATTTATTCTTAAAGTGTGTGTTTTTTTATTTACTTCAATAGGATTAATAATTGATAGTTGTCTAATTGACAGCTCTCAATTATTAACCTGCCTTAAGGTCACCTTTCAATACTAAGGTGACATTAAGGTGACATTATTAACCCATTCGCCACCGCTACAGGGCAATGGGAATAGACGGGCAAAGTGCCAGAAAGGGTGAATCTAATTATAGATTCGCCCTTTCTGGGGTGTCTGGGGGCAGATGTTAGTAGCCAGGGGGGGCACAAAAAAATGTACCCTCCCTAGGCTGTTATTATGTGCCCCCACTCGCTTGCTTTGTCTGTCTGTGGAGAAAATACAGCGGGAGCCCACGCATTTTTTTTCAACGAATTTACACCTTTAATTAACCCCTACATGTCTGAAATTTTGCACAAATACACTCATGTAATTGTAAGTTCTAAACAAATATCAAAATACAGGAAATGACATGGTTAACTGTGTGGAAACAATGTATCATTTCATGTCGGCTTCTGTGATTTCACGAAAAGCCGGCAATTGAATTAGCGGCTATTACAGTATGTAGAAGTCTAGGAAATATAAATATATATATATATATATACATGTCACAATTACATATATTATATATATTATTATTGTATTCTATGTGTATATATCTATTCTTTCTATTCTTTATTAAACTGTCAGTGTGATTTTACAGTATAGCCGGGATGAATTGCCGGCTTTTCTAAAGGACACCGATGCGATTTAATCGCAAGTCACACATGCGGTCCGTTTGTAATCGATTTTTCATCACTACCATAGACTTGCATTGGTGATAGTCGACCACAATCGGTGACAGTGGCAGCATGCTGCGAATGCACTCGGACGTTTAAAACGGACCACAAAAAATCTGATACTGGGAGCTGCTCCATAGATTAACATAGGTCCGACTGCAATGCGATATTTCATCACATTGCAGTCGTCCGATTCTGTCGCCAGTGTGACGCCGGCCTATATCAGTCTTACAGCAGAGCACAGGTTGGAGTTCTCCATTGTGTTTCTCCTTTTGTCTGTGCTGTTTGTCCCCATTAGTTTGTGCTCCATGGACAGCGCTGTCCGTCTGCGACTTGTGAGACGTCCTGCGGCCGGGAGCAGCGTCTGCGGGGAAGATGTCTGCGCTCCATGTCAGCCAGTCACATGTATGGAAGCTCCAGCTTCAGGTGCGCTCTTCATTACAGAGGCTGGGGTGACACCTGGTGGTGATCGCAAGGGACTGCAAGCAGAGAACATTTTAAATTAATAATAAACATTTGTTTTGTTTTTTTCTCTTTAGAGAAATTTTAAAATTACTTCTGCGAGATCATATCCTGGTGTGCAATAAGTAGTACTTCATTCATCAGCTAAATATTATGAATGTCCAATATTAATTATAATTATAAAAATGTATGAAGTGTC
The DNA here is from genome assembly GCA_033576555.1 of Oophaga sylvatica. NCBI lineage: Eukaryota > Metazoa > Chordata > Amphibia > Anura > Dendrobatidae > Oophaga > Oophaga sylvatica. Next base: position 18,248,414 of record JARQOD010000001.1, on the reverse strand, counting down.
TATGCTGCTGATTCACAATAGGTCTATAGAATCAGAGAATAAGACACAATCATGACACAATATTTCATCTATCATTATCTATCTATCTATCTATCTATCTATCTACTATCTATCTAATCTATCTATCCATTCCACATTATTGTCCATCTCACCATAGAGGAATTTTTATTGTAATGTTTTAATTGTAAAACACTGGGCAAAACTGTCACTGAAAAAGACCTGGGTGTATGGGTGGACGACAAGCTCACATTTAGTGGCCAGTGTCAGGCAGCTGCTGCAAAGGCAAATAAAATAATGGATGCATTAAAAGAGGCATAGATGCTCATGAGGAGAACACAATTTTACCTCTATACAAGTCACTGGTGCGACCGCACTTAGAATACTGTGTACAGTTCTGGTCTCCGGTGTATAAGAAAGACATAGCTGAACTGGAGCGGGTGCAGAGAAGAGCGACCAAGCACGGGCGGACATACCGCCGGTTCCACTCATTTCTGAGATGGGACCCCCCTGTTATACCATTCATTTCTGGGGGATGGGACCCCTTGTTATACCATTCATTTTGAGATGGACCCCACTGTTATACCATTCATTTCTGAGATGGGACCCCCATTATACCACTCATTTCTGAGATGGGACCCCCCTGTTATACCATCTATTTCTGAGATGAGACCCCTGTTATACCATCCATTTCTGAGATGGGACCCCCTGTTTATCCACTCATTTCTGAGATGGTATCCCCCTGTTATACCATTCATTTCTGAGATGGGACCCCGTTATACCATTCATTTCGAGATCGGACCCCCTGTTATACCATCCATTTCTGAGATGGGACCCCCCTGTTATACCATTCATTCTGAGATGGGACCCCCTGTTATAACATTCAATTCTGAGATGGGACCCCCTGTTATACCATTCATTTCTGAGATGGGACCCCTGTTATACCACTCATTTCTGAGATGGGACCCCCCTGTTATACCATTCATTTCTGAGATGGGACCCCCGTTATACCATTAATTTCTGAGATGGGACCCTGTTATATCATTCATTTCTGAGATGGGACCCCCTGTTATACCAGTCATTTCTGAGATGGGACCCCTGTTATACCATTCATTTCTGAGATGGGACCCTGTTATATCATTCATTTCTGAGATGGGACCCCCTGTTATACCAGTCATTTCTGAGATGGGACCCCCCTGTTATACCATTCATTTCTGAGATGGGACCCCCTGTTATACCATCCATTTCTGAGATGGGACCCCCATTATACCACTCATTTCTGAGATGGGACCCCCCTGTTATACCATCTATTTCTGAGATGAGACCCCTGTTATACCATCCATTTCTGAGATGGGACCCCTGTTATACCACTCATTTCTGAGATGGTATCCCCCGTTATACCATTCATTTCTGAGATGGGACCCCCTGTTTACCATCCATTTCTGAGATGGGACCCCCCTGTTATACCATTCATTTCTGAGATGCGACCCCCCTGTTATACCATTCATTTCTGAGATGGGACCCCTGTTATACCAGTCATTTCTGAGATGGGACCCCTGTTATACCATCCATTTCTGAGATGGGACCCCCATTATACCACTCATTTCTGAGATGGGACCCCCTGTTATACCATTCATTTCTGAGATAAGACCTCCTGTTATACCATCCATTTCTGAGATGGGACCCCCCTGCTATACCACTCATTTCTGAGATGGGACCCCCCCTGTTATACCATCCATTTCTGAGATGGGACCCCCATTATACCACTCATTTCTGAGATGAGACCCCTCTTATACCATTCATTTCTGAGTGAGACTCTGTTATACCTTTTCTAGATCCCTGTTATACCATCCATTTCTGAGATGGGACCCCCCTGCTATACCACTCATTTTCTGAGATGGGACCCCCTGTTATACCACTCATTTCTGAGATGGGACCCCCTGTTATACCATTCATTTCTGAGATGGGACCCGTTATACCACTCATTTCTGAGATGGGACCCCTGTTATACCATTAATTTCTGAGATGGGACCCCCTGTTTAAAAATTCATTTTGAGATGGGACCCCCTGTTTATACCATTCATTTTGAGATGGGACTCCCTGTTATACCCCTCATTTCTGAGATGGACCCCCTGTTATACCATCATTTCTGAGATGGAAACCCCCCGTTATACCATTCATTTCTGAGATGGGACCTCCCTGTTATACCACTCTATTTTCTGAGTTGGGACCCCCGTTATACCACTCATTCTGAGATGGGACCCCTGTTATCCCTTCATGTCTGAGATGGGACCCCTGTTATACCATTCATTTCTGAATGGGACTCCCTGTATACCTCATTTTTGAGATGGGACCCCCTGTTATAAACCACTCATTTCTGAGATGGAACCCCCTGTTATACCGTCATTTTTCTTGAGATGGGAACCCCCTGTTATACCCACTCATTCTGAGATGGACCCCTGTATAACCACTCATTTTAGATGGAACCCCCGTTATACCACTCATTTCTGAGATGGGACCCCCTGTTATACCACTCATTTCTGAGATGGGACCCCCCTGTTATAACCATTCATTTCTGAGATGGGGCCCCCTGTTTTTTAAACCCCTCATTTCTGAGATGGGACCCCCTGTTATAACCCCTCATTTCTGAGATGGGACCCCCTGTTATACCATTCATTTCTGAGATGGGACCCCCCTGTTATAACACTCATTTCTGAGATGGGACCCCCTGTTTATAAAAACTCATTTCTGAGATGGACCCCCTGTTATAACACTCATTTCTGAGATGAGACCCCCCCTGTTATACCATTCATTCTGAGATGGGACCCCCTGTTATACCATTCATTTCTGAGATGGACCCCCTCTGTAATCTTGGGGTTTTTCTCACTTTCATCATATTAGTGATCCTTGCTGGTTGTATACTACAAGTGCCCGGGCCTCTCAGTGAGGCTGGCGGACGGGGGCTGCACTGTAGTGGGGGGCTGCACTGTAGTGGGGGGG
>JARQOD010000001.1:18213442-18245317 GCA_033576555.1 Oophaga sylvatica | reverse complement strand
TGAAGCAGACCGCTGAGGCCTGGATTTTCAGGCTGTTAAGGAGCCAAGATCCATGGACCTTGCCAGCCTGATAATACCAGGCCACAGCAGTCTGCATATCTTGGCTGATTAACAAAAATAGGGGATCCCCTCGAAAAAAATTGGCGTGGGGTCCCCCCTATTTTGTTAACCAGCCAGATGAAGCAGACCGCTGAGGCCTGGTTTTTCAGGCTGGTAAGGATCCAATATCCATGGACCTTGCAAGCCTGATAATACCAGGCCACAGCAGTCTGCTTAGCTTGGCTGGTTAACAAAAATAGGGGATCCCCTCGAAAAAAAAAACGGCGTGGGGATCCCCCCTATTTTTGTTAACCAGCCAAGTAAAATGCAGACTGCTGCGGCCTGGTATTAAAAGACTGTCAAGGCCCATGGATTTTGGCCCTCAACAGCCTGATAATACCAGGCTACAGCAGCCCCACATTTGGCGCATCAAAAGATGTGCCAATTGTGGAACTTTACCCGGCTCTTCCCACTTGCCCTGTAGCGGTGGCAAGCGGGGTAATAAGGGGTTATTGTCACCGTTGATTGCACGGTGACAATAAGCCCGGTTAATAATGGAGAGGTGTCAATAAGACACCGATCCATTATTAATCCCAAAGTTATTAAATGTGTAAAAAAAAGACACAGCAAGAAAAAAGTATTTTAATGAAATAAAAGAGACAACACAGTTTTCATTTCTTTTATTACTCTCTCATTCCTGCGACGCCATCGATCTCCTGTAAAAAAATAAAAAAAACAAACCAACAGTATACCACCTGTCCGACGCAGTCCATAACGATAGTCCCACGACGATCCAGCTCTGCTACATCGCAATGACAGGCAGAGCCTGTCATTGCAACGCAGCACAGCTGATTACCTGCTTCCCCGGCGGTGACGTCATCGGACTGACTGCTTTACGGCCGGGATTACCCAGCAGTCACTGCAGTTATCGCGAGAAACTGCATTTGACCGCCGGGGAGAAGAGGATGGCGGCCATGAAGCAGTCCAGGACGTGACCGCCGGAGATCTTCTGCCAGGTAAGTGCCGCTGACTCCTGACAGACCCGACCGACGGACACTGACAGTGACAGTGACATCACGATTCCGGTATCCGATAAGACGAAAATATCGGAACTCGGAATCGGAATTCCGATACAGCTAATATCGGCCGATACCCGATATTTGCAGTATCGGAATGCTCAACACTACTCCTCACCAAAAACCTCATCTAATTTGTGTAGCCACGTTTTTTCACGGGCTTTTGAGTCCATCTGTTCAGGTAATTTAGCTGTGAAAATACACAGAATAGCATATAGATTAATTAAACCCAAACCATGGGTAATGGCTTTAAACATGGTTCCAAAGTGGAACAGGGCAACTCATTGCATAATTTTGATATCACAAGAAAATAAGAGCATATAGCCCAAATAGATAACATGAGAGAATGAAGTAAAATATACAATCTTTATTAATGAATACAATAATATTATATATAAAAAATCCTCCTTTTCTGGGAGTATGAGTCTGCCTGTCGCATATGCTCTGTAGGATAAGCCTGGACACACAGGGACTTTACAGATACAGGTGTGCGGATACATGTGCTACAGGTTTATATACTTGCTGACTCACTATTCAACCTCTCATCTTTATTCTAAATGTTTGTGAATTTTTATATATAATATTATTGTATTCATTAATAAAGATTGTTTATTTTACTTCATTCTCTCATGTTATCTATTTGGGCTATATGCTCTTATTTTCTTGTGATATCAAAATTATGCAATGAGTTGCCCTGTTCCACTTTGGAACCATGTTTAAAGCCATTACCCATGGTTTGGGTTTAATAATCTATATGCTATTCTGTGTATTTTCACAGCTAAATTAACTGAACAGATGGACTCAAAAGCTCGTGAAAAAACGTGGCTACACAAATTAGATGAGGTTTTTGGTGAGGAGCAAGCCGTGTTTTAAATACTAAGGAAACAGATGACCTGGTTATCAAACTTAAAAATTTGTACAATAAAAAGACCCGCCTATGGTGGAATAAAGCTTTTCTAGAACGATATCTTACTAAAGGATTAATCCCTAGGGGACTTAGGGTCCAAGTATTCCCTTCCTTCAGTGCTGAGGATGAACTATTTAGACAGGAGTGGGAAAATTTAGCCTCTACCTGCTCAAAAGGCTTCATGGAGCTTTTGATTAAATCAAATACGGCAACATTACAGGTGATTGAGACTGACATAAATAGTCTCCAGACACAGGTCTTTGAGAACATGACCAGTGAAGCTAAAAATAAATTTAATAAAGAATTGGAAGGAGAATTTTCCAAATGGGAAAAAGACATTGTGACATCTAAATCTAAAAAATATCAACGTGATGTTTCTGACTTCAAATCTAATCATGTGTACAAATGGAAAAGGCAAAATGGACCTCTGAGAACCACAACCTCAACACATAGGAACTCCTTCTCATCCATATCATCAGTGGATGACGATTTGGCTCCCAGTACTCATCGGGGTATGACACAACAGGGATTCACTGGCCCTAATAGATTTGCTACGCACAAACATAAGGGGTATACCAAGCGTAAGATGACTCCTCCTCAGTCCCAAGACAAGAAATAAAAAACCAACAATTTGGAGGTAATCAATTTGTCACATCACACACTTACAGAGACTCAAATTGAGGTGTTGGGTCTTGGATTAACTTTTTCCCCCACTAATAAATTTGACTTTTTTCCAGCCGTAAAGGATTTGCAACTCTTCCTAAGGAAAATCATCCTTCGGAGATTGCATTTCAAGCCTGAAATTTATCAGGGCCTTAATACGATTGACGAACAGGAGGCCTTATCTATTTTGGAGGACTTGGAAAGGGAGAACCTCACCACCGCATCAGGTACCTTCCCCACTTCAGTTTACCCCAGGTCCACCACCTTCCCCCCTTTCTCTTTGTGTCCTCAAATAGAAATTTTTAATAAACTGGTCTTGGAAGAATTCAAGACCATTCCCAATCAATGGAGAGGGGATAACCTCACTTATAAACAAAGAGAAGCACTCAAACAATTAAGATCATTGCATGATGTGGTTATCAAACCATTTAATAAAGGGGGGAATGTGGTGGTCTGGCCGGTGGAGAAGTACGAAAGGGAAGCGCATAGGCAACTCCGTGACAGGGAGGCCTATGCGCTTCTCCCCAACAATCCTGTTAAAATCTTCATGAGTGCCTTATCTGTCATTCTTCAAGAAGCTTTCACTTTGGGTATAATACCGAAAAAAGTTTTTGATGGTTTAACTGTGCTGTATCCGGTGGTTCCCACCCTCTACTTGTTGCCAAAGGTTCACAAGGACCCATGCGAGCCTCCGGGTCGTCCGATTGTCTCTGGCATGGGAGGGCTGTGTGATCCAATTTGCAGATTTATTGAATACTATCTACATCCTATAGTTGAGACGCTGCCCTCCTATGTCAGGGACACCACGGACGTCCTGAGGAAAATAGATGGCCTAACCATGGAGCCGGACATGATTCTGGTTACTGCGGACGTCGAGTCTCTGTACACCAGCATCAATCATGACGATGGACTTAATGCGGTCAGGTTCTTTTTAGATATGGGAGATCTTGACTCTCCCTTACGGGCCCTGATCATGAAGTTGTTGGAATACATCTTAACACATAACTTTTTTACATTTAAAGACAAATTCTATTTGCAGAAACGTGGCACTGCCATGGGGGCGGCGTGTGCGCCGTCCTATGCCAATCTCTTTTTGGGGTTTTGGGAGAGAGAACTTTTCAGTAGCGGCGCACACGCGCGCCTCTCAGGCAATTTGTTGGTACAGATACATTGATGACCTTCTTTTTATCTGGCAGGGTACAGAGCCTACCCTTCGAGAATTCATTGATGAACTTAATAATAATTCATTTAATATCAAACTAACATATAAATTTTCAAAAAGTGTAATTGACTTTTTAGACATTAAAATCTTAATTTCGGATGGTGGTGTCGTGTCCACGGATGTTTACCGAAAGGAAACATCCGTTAATGCATTATTGCATGCGAGTTCATTTCACACTCCAGCTACCATCCGTGCCGTCCCAACGGGTCAATTTCTTAGAATGAAGCGCATTTGCGCCACTGATGAGTTGTTTGAGGGGCAGGCTGTGGATCTATCTCAGAGGTTTTGTGATAGAGGATATAGCAAACGAGTGATCAAACGAGGGTACTTGAGAGCCAAAGGAACGTCACGCGGTCAACTACTTAATGCCAGTCAAAAATCTAGGGAACAAAATCCCCCCATCAGATTTATATCTACATTCAATAATCGGTGGTCGCAGATGAGGGTAATACTAAATAAACATTGGCCAATTCTCCGCTCTGATCCTATACTGAGGCAAGTTCTACCAGAATACCCACTTCTTACAGCAAGGAGATCACCTAACCTGAAGGATCTCCTGGTCAGGAGCCACTATGTGGCTAATCCACATTGTCATTTTGGTACTGGTGTACAGAGACAGGGATGTTTTCCGTGTGGGTCATGTTTGGCTTGCCGTAACATTATTCGTGCATCCACCTTTGGAGCCAATTGTGGAGGTGGGAGCCGCTGGATCAGACAGTATATTTCTTGTAGCACAGATCATGTGGTGTACCTCGCCACATGCCCATGCGATCTAAGTTATGTTGGCCTCACCTCACGCGAATTTCGCATTAGGGTGAGGGAGCATGTTCGGGGTGTTATTGCTGCCAAGGACACAACGGACATTGACTCCCTGAAAACAATCCCCCGACATTTTCGGTTGCACCACAACTGTAACCCAAGTGGCCTTAAATTTGTTGGCATTGACCGGGTTCGTAGTGGGATTAGGGGTGGTGATACTAAACGTATACTGGCACAACTAGAATGCCGGTGGATCACGGTTCTGAACACAATGTCACCCATGGGTCTAAATGAAAAGCTTTCATTTGCGTGTTTTCTATAGCTGATCAAAAGGTCTCTGTTCTTTTAGTTTTTATTTTTGGTGCTGTTTTTAATTTTTTCCTATTTGTTCACAGACATTGCTTTCGTATTTCTTTGCTCCTTGTAAACAATTTTGACGTTCTATAATGGACCTTTCATTGGAGAACTCTCCGATGATGGAATCGTCTTTGAAGATCTTTAAGAGGATTCTACTATTATTCTGGACTTTCCTTCTGTGAATAATCGCGGTTTTTGATCCACAATCTCCCATTATACTAATATAATTACAATATGATACGTATGTACGGCGTTTTTCTGTATTATTGTGATATGATTCTATCTATATGGATTCTTGCAATGTTGCTATTGTTGGGGGATTTTTTCAAATCTGTCCTCCAGCTCTATGTATAATCAACATATGACACTTAATAGATACATTAGTTTTTCATCATCGCTGGTATCACATGATTGTAGCCAGTGATTTTTACCTTTTTGGCCTCCGTTTGGCCTATTTCGCAAAATCATAATACATATTCTGATAGTTTCATTTTCCCTTCCACTTTGCCATCAAGTAAAATGGCCACTATGGAAGTGCGCATGCGCATGCGGCAGTATCGGCCCGCGCCGCTGAAGGTCTCCATATGATGACGTCCGGGTCTACTGACGTCACAGGAAACATTTTCCTTGACCCTGGACGTCATCGGAGTGCCAGAAGCGGCGCGGTCACCACAGCTGCATCCCCATGTGCCGTCTTCTAAGTAATTATCCGTTACAGCTGTACATGGCATTATATAATACTGAACAGCATTCTTATCCACACTGCCCCCCGAGGAAGCCGGTGAGGCGAAACGTGCGTCGGGGCACGTACCTGTCACAGCACATCACCATACATGGGTAACCACTTTTAGCACCTGATCCTCTGTAATTCATATGTGGCACCTTTGATAGGGGTGAGACCTGGAAACTTTTTTCCTGGTCTCCATGGCCATAATCCATCCTATTTAACTAGATGGCGGTCTTGCAGAATTTGTGTGAGGGTTGACTCTTTCCTACTAATGGAATACTAGTGTCATATACACTATACGATCTCCTTTTCTGGGATTATGAGTCTGCCTGTCGCATATGCTCTGTAGGATAAGCCTGGACACACAGGGACTTTACAGATACAGGTGTGCGGATACATGTGCTACAGGTTTATATACTTGCTGACTCACTATTCAACCTCTCATCTTTATTCTAAATGTTTGTGAATTTTTATATATAATATTATTGTATTCATTAATAAAGATTGTATATTTTACTTCATTCTCTCATGTTATCTATTTGGGCTATATGCTCTTATTTTCTTGTGATATCAAAATTGCGGGTGTTGGGCCTGATTTGGATCACACTCCTTCAGGATTGGGGCCACCTCGGAACCGGATAGTTTGGGTTTGGGCGCGGATGCAATTCGGCCAATTGGCAGGTGGAGCTCCAATCGTTATTTAACTTATGTTCGTCGTTAATGAGGTTGTTATATGGTGGTGATGTTTAATTTTATCGTATTGTTTTCTTTTCTTCTATACGTTTTTCTTATGATATGTGTTTCAGGTGGCGGCCCTCGGCTGGCATGGATCCTTGGACACTCGTTTGTACACTGGAGGGCGTTGCGGGCGGACGCGAGGCCGGATGGTCGTCAGCTCGGTTTCATGCGAGAACAGGTGGTAATTAGGTGGTTGGGTTTTAGGGGGATGTCATGGAGCCGTTTGTTGCCTGAATTTTCCAGAGCTTCGCGTTTAGATAAGTCTCCGGACATTTTGGTCATTCATGCGGGTGGGAATGATCTGGGTGTTCGACCGGTTCGTGAGTTAATTAGGGATATTCGTTTTGACTTGCTGAGGTTGTGGACGTCTTTTCCGGGGGTGTTCATAATATGGTCAGATATTGTTCCAAGGAAAAGATGGAGGCAGGCCAGGTCCTTGAAGGGACTTAATAGGGCCAGGGTAAAACTTAACAGAGCAGTGGCTAGTTTTGTGTCACGGAATGGGGGCGCGGGTGTGAGGCATTTTGAGCTGGAATCTGGGGTTGGCAATTTTTGGTTGGAGGATGGAGTCCATCTTAATCCGATAGGTATTGATTTGTGGGCGTTGGCGATTCAGGAAGGGATCGAACGAGCTTTGGTGTCGTTGGGGCACTCTCGAGCCTGAGGTGGTCAGGGCCGTTCGTGGTTGGCGGGGGTGGGGTTCTTGGAGTTGGTGACGATTGGTCGGGGGAAGGAATTTCTAAGAAAATTCCAGGGACTTTAAATTATGTGGGGGTTGATCTGGCATTGGTTTTGGGGGCTCTGGACGGGGTTTTTTTCTCCGGGAGCCTTGGTGGTTAGTCCTCCCTGAACGGGAGGTACGGTGCCCTCGAGCTGGGGTGTACGGCTGAGGGTAAAATGGTGTTTGTTTTTATGGCCGGTTGCCAATGTTATGCCAGATTTTTTAGCTCCAAGAACCCCTCCTCATAATTTTATATACCGAATGGTATTTTGGATTATTGTTATATGTTATTTTGTTAATAAAATGGCCGCTGTGGCCAAAATTATCCAAATAAGTGTTGCGTCTTTATTGAGGGTTCTTTACTTTTTGTGGGTGGTAGAGCCTAATTTGTTATACAAGGAAAAAACACTCACCATATGCGGTCAAGAAGGGGCCGGAATAGGGCAAAGCTAGTGGAGGCCCTCCACATGACTGCATTTGGTGGTGGGGGCTTTTTCAGTTGAGTAGCAGTGATGGGGGGGGAGCAGAAGAGAAGGTTATTGGTTGGGGGGTGAGTTGGGGTGGGGGAGTGGGAGGTGTGACTGATTTATGGGGAAAAGTGCGGGAAAAGGCACCATTGCAGTTTTGAAAGCGCAGGAAGACAGACCCACCCTCCCTCCCTTGGTGGATTAAGCCCATGAGGAGTTGTTTTTCTGTGATGTATTGTTCAGGAATAGATAGATATTTATAGAGGTGTATGTCTGTATATATATATATATATATATAAATAAATATATATATATATATATATATAATATATATATATAAAATCAGAGTGGCATGAGTTATACTTGCATATTAACTGTATTGTCACAGTGGCAGTTGGCAGGGGTGGGGTTCTTGGAGTTGGTGACGATTGGTCGGGGGAAGGAATTTCTAAGAAAATTCCAGGGACTTTAAATTATGTGGGGGTTGATCTGGCATTGGTTTTGGGGGCTCTGGACGGGTTTTTTACTCCGGGAGCCTTGGTGGTTAGTCCTCCCTGAACGGGAGGTACGGTGCCCTCGAGCTGGGGTGCACGGCTGAGGGTAAAATGGTATTTGTTTTTATGGCCGGTTGCCAATGTTATGCCAGATTTTTTAGCTCCAAGAACCCCTCCTCATAATTTTATATACCGAATGGTATTTTGGATTATTGTTATATGTTATTTTGTTAATAAAATGGCCGCTGTGGCCAAAATTATCCAAATAAGTAAGTGTCGCGTCTTTATTGAGGGGTTCTTTACTTTTTGGGGGTGGTAGAGCCTAATTTGTTATACAAGGAAACCACACTCACCATATGCGGTCATGGATCACACTGAGGGTCTTGGTATTAAGACTCTCAGTTTCTTCTGTGTTCTGTCTGCCTGCGGCCTCCAGTGCTTTCAGTATCTGCTCCATATCCATACCTCCATATCCATACCTGCTGTGTCCGGACTTTCTGCTTCCAATCCTTGTACCCGTGTGCTTTATCAATAAGCTGAACCAATAACACTTCTTCAGCTTCCATGTCATAGGCGTGACGCCAGTGTGGGTAGAAGAGCAGTACAACAGCACTGATACTAATGTGAAAAGACAAGATATGTGTTTGTAATGTGATAAAGCTGAGCTCTGCTGTACTTTGTTAGCTATAATCACACACAGCTCTGCAGTGAGATCAGGAGAGCAGACAATCAGTCATTACATGTCTCACACTGGAACCTGCACTTTCATTTAAAATAAGCTCTGGAGGCAGATTGTCAGGAAGATATGTGTCGAGTACATAGATCTTAACAGCTCATTTATATATTGAGGAAAATGTGGGTTTCTCTGGAAAAAGATATCATATGGAACCTATCAAGGTATGATTATATTTAATTTTCCATGACCTGGATGACCATATAGACGGCTTAGAAGGGTTGATCTTACTGACAGATACATTTTATTATCATAGATGCACACAAAGGCTTATATAAGGTGCCGGGCACACGAATACGTGTAGTGCACTATGCCGGCTTCCATTGACCCCCATACTATTAGATCAGGTGGCTAATTAGCACTATGTATATGCACATAATACACCCAAATTCCCCACATCAACACTACAGGACTCAGCAAAAACATGCAAACTTAAAAAATACATGAGGTGTTTGTTGATTTTTGGGCCAAAATACTAAAACACGCACCAGCGTTAGGAGTCCTCATTATCTTGAGAGTAACAATTGAGTACCTGAGATTCATGGTGGATTTATTTATCATGAATCAAATTTTTTGGGAAAAATTTGCTGAACTTGCCAAAATTGTATTTCAAAAGATTTGATCTTCTCTTCTCTCTAATTCTTGACAGTCCAAACTTCATGTAAGTAGATAGACAGCGTCCAATCCAGGGTGATCAATTCCAAAAGGTAAAGTTTATTCCACCATCAGGAGATCAGCGTTTTGACCTGTTATAGTTCTTCATCAAGTACAAGTAATGAAGCACAGGGCAGGTTTACGAGGTATATAGTGTGGTTTGAGAACATACCAATCACCAAAAGGCCAAACCATCCCATACAAAGTACAATTACTTATTGTATATATTTTAATAAAAGGGACAGACTCTCAGACAATGATACATGTATGCAGCACAGTACAATCTGTGCATGACCTCAAGCTGAAGCGCACTTGGGTTATGCAGCAGGACAATGAGGCAAAACACACCAGCGAGTCCACCTCTCAATGGCTTAAGAAAACCGACATTAAGACTTTGGAGTGGCCTAGTCCAAGTCCTGACCTTAATCGGATTGAAATGCTGTGGTATGACCTTAAAGCGTATATCCAGGACTTTTCAAAAAACAAAAAATGTATCAAACCACTAACAGGCAGGTAATTGCAACTCACCTGCCTGTTGCGCACAGCGCTGTTCTTCCCCAGCACAGGGCGGTCACAGATCTCTCCTGTCGGGGATTCGGCTGCTTCTGTTAACGCGACGGGCCGGGACATCCAAGGTCATTCTGACTGACAGCCGGCTGTACCAGTTAGGGGATGGAGATCCGGCTGTCAATCAGAATGACCTCGGAAGTCCCGCCCTGTCTATGGAAAAGATGCCTCCCTCTGTAGACATGACGTCAGCAGAGGCTTCTGAATTCCCGGCAGAAGCACTGGGTGGCCGCTCTTCCGGGGGAAGAACGGCGCTGTGCACAACAGGCAGGTAAGTTGCAATTATCTGCCTGTTAGTCGTTAGGTACATTTTTTGTTTTTGAAAAGTCCCGGATTTCCCCTTTAAAAAGGCGGTTCATGCTCAGAAACCTCCAATGTGGCTGAATTACAACAATTCTGCAAAGATGAGCGGCCAAAATTCCTCCAGAGCGTTGTAGAAGACTCATTGCCAGTTATCACAAACGCTTGACTGCAGTTGTGGCAGCTGAGGGCAGTGGGGGCACCTGTGATAACCACATTAATGGCACCTGACGCTGCACATTATTAAGGGCAATAAGAAAAAAAAGGGAGAAAAAACTATAACACAAAATATTGTCTGGTCCAGCAGTGTATCGGTCCGATCTAGTAATTTATGCATGGCTTCCGGCTTCCTTCAGGCATAACTAATTATTGGTGGCTGACAATGTTCAGAGCCTCGTCCCCCACCGGTAGATTATTCATCTCACTGTAATACAGCATAAATATAATATCATGTAGAAACCGCTCGCTGCTGGAGTTTATCAGGCATATTGGTATTAATATAGATTTCTGTTCCTTCTTTGCATAATGAAGCTGCGGTGAATTCCCGGTAGACGTCGCTCAGTATAAATGTCGGTGTCCTCGGTGACACAATCCTGAACCATGAAGATGGCGGCTCTGAGTCCTCTCCTCTGTGTCCTGTATCTCTACACACAAGGTGGAGCACTAGTGACCCCACAGATGAGATTTTACACATTAACCCCTTACTGGATCAGGGTCTGTTGTGGAGATGTACAGATATCACTAAGTGACTAATATCTTTTCTCTGCTTCTTGCAGTTTCCTATGGACAGATTGTGGTGACTCAGACCCCAGGATATATGGCCGCTTCTCCAGGAGAAACCATCAAGATACAATGTAAAACCAGTTCTGGTGTCACCTCCGGTTCATACACTTATATAAACTGGTACCAGCAGAAGTCAGGACAAGCCCCGAAACTTCTCATCTACTGGGCGACGACCCGACAGTCCGGGATCCCGGAGAGATTCACTGGGTCAGGATCAGGGTTAGATTTTACTCTGACAATTACAGGTCTGGAGACGGAAGATGCAGCAGATTATTACTGTCAGCAGAGTAGGAGCTATCCTCTCACACAGTGATACAGAGCCGTACAAAAACCTCCTCCTCATCCCCCATTATGTCGCTGTATTACAATGTTGTGTAGATGAAGGTGCAGAGAATTAGCAGAGCGCTCTGTGATTATTTCTGTCTTCTCTTCTTCCTCTGGGAATAGATTATTTCTGTACAGATTATTATATAAACCAGTCAGGTATATACAGTATTATGGTAAATTTTTCAGCAAATGCAGAAATAAAGCTGTAAAGTACAAACACTTTCATAAATAGAAATTATGTATTATTATTATGCTTTGATTATATAGCTCTATCATATTCCACAGCGCTGTACAGGTATCATCATCACTGTCCCCATTGGGCTCACAATCTACATTCCCTATCAGTATGTCTCTGGAGTGTGGGAGGAAACCGGAGAATCTGGAGGAAACCCACAAAAACACTATGGTAAAAGTTTATAATTATCAAATAACAAAATGCAAAGAGAATGAGCAAAAGAGAACCTGAAATCACATCATTGTTTGATGTGAGCCCTGTTCTCATCCATTCTTCTAGATCCGCTTACACAGGGGCTCCCTGACTGTCTATCACATGAATACATATCAAAAAACTGACCGGCACATCCAAACTTAGATTCAGTGTGAACAGGTGCTAAACCTAGAGTCACCAACTCATATACATACAAGAAGAAAAGGTAGCACACTGTAGCGCTATAGCTTGCAAACACGAAACATGAAAAATATGAAAAATGAATTACATCATTACCTTAGAAATATGAAAAATTGAGAAGTCTTAGCGCATAAGATGGCCAAATTATGTGAGCCTGATAGCCACGTCAAGGCTCTTCTCGTATATCAGGTCCCTAACGCCTATCCTCGCTTTAGAAAAGTCTGTCTGCATGGGAACCTATGAATCCTCTTTTCAGACTAAAATCTACATCTCTGTGGAGGGGTGATGAACCTGCTGTAATTAAAAGGCCTGTGACCACCAGGTGGAGTGCTCAGGCAGAAGGTAAATGAATACATATCAAAAAACTGACCGGCACATCCAAACTTAGATTCAGTGTGAACAGGTGCTAAACCTAGAGTCACCAACTCATATACATACAAGAAGAAAAGGTAGCACACTGTAGCGCTATAGCTTGCAAACACGAAACATGAAAAATATGAAAAATGAATTACATCATTACCTTAGAAATAAGAAAAATTGAGAAGTCTTAGCGCATAAGATGGCCAAATTATGTGAGCCTGATAGCCACGTCAAGGCTCTTCACGTATATCAGGTCCCTAACTAATGCCTATCCTCGCTTTATAAAAGTCTGTCTGCATGGGAACCTATGAATCCTCTTTTCAGACTAAAATCTACATCTCTGTGGAGGGGTGATTAGGGACCTGATATACGAGAAGAGCCTTGACGTGGCTATCAGGCTCACATAATTTGGCCATCTTATGCGCTAAGACTTCTCAATTTTTCATATTTCTAAGGTAATGATGTAATTCATTTTTCATATTTTTCATGTTTCGTGTTTGCAAGCTATAGCACTACAGTGTGCTACCTTTTCTTCTTGTATGTATATGAGTTGGTGACTCTAGGTTTAGCACCTGTTCACACTGAATCTAAGTTTGGATGTGCCGGTCAGTTTTTTGATATGTATTCATTTATCTTCTGCCTGAGCACTCCACCTGGTGGTCACAGGCCTTTTAATTACAGCAGGTTCATCACCCCTCCACAGAGATGTAGATTTTAGTCTGAAAAGAGGATTCATAGGTTCCCATGCAGACAGACTTTTCTAAAGCGAGGATAGGCATTAGTTAGGGACCTGATATACGAGAAGAGCCTTGACGTGGCTATCAGGCTCACATAATTTGGCCATCTTATGCGCTAAGACTTCTCAATTTTTCATATTTCTAAGGTAATGATGTAATTCATTTTTCATATTTTTCATGTTTCGTGTTTGCAAGCTATAGCGCTACAGTGTGCTACCTTTTCTTCTTGTATGTATATGAGTTGGTGACTCTAGGTTTAGCACCTGTTCACACTGAATCTAAGTTTGGATGTGCCGGTCAGTTTTTTGATATGTATTCATTTACCTTCTGCCTGAGCACTCCACCTGGTGGTCACAGGCCTTTTAATTACAGCAGGTTCATCACCCCTCCACAGAGATGTAGATTTTAGTCTGAAAAGAGGATTCATAGGTTCCCATGCAGACAGACTTTTCTAAAGCGAGGATAGGCATTAGTTAGGGACCTGATATACGAGAAGAGCCTTGACGTGGCTATCAGGCTCACATAATTTGGCCATCTTATGCGCTAAGACTTCTCAATTTTTCATATTTCTAAGGTAATGATGTAATTCATTTTTCATATTTTTCATGTTTCGTGTTTGCAAGCTATAGCGCTACAGTGTGCTACCTTTTCTTCTTGCTTGTCTATCACATGAAGGCGATGTCGCCGGCACCACCACTGTCTCCTGATCACTGTCCCCTGGAGACATCACTGACTCCTGAGGAGATAAGTCACCGGCAGAGGAGTCGTCCGACGTATCTGACGTACCACATATTATTTAATCAGAACCTCTATAATCTATTTTTTTTTTTTACAATAAGGAGGAGGTCAACTTTCTAGATTTTATGCTTCTAGTTGATAAAGAACATTGGAGGGTTATAACGCAAGAGAACAGTAATGGTTGAGGCGTTTCAGAGTGATTCTCCTAACCTCAGATAAGGATGAGATAATCCTAAAGTGATAAAAAAGACCTCCGGCTGGTTGCCCCACCCCCGCACACCCGTGTGAAATTCAGTTTAGTTAAAAACACATTAAGATCATCAAAAATGCAAAATACATTTTGCATTTCATTATGAGACAATTCATATTCCTAATGACATAATATCTATTCAAAATTATTAATGTAAGATTAAATCAGTTCTTTTATTTAATCCCTGTGAATGCCATATACTTAACATAAGACCCCAGCAAGCTTCCCTGTGAAGGACAGCTCGTTTGTGATTGCCTACCCTCAGTGAACATTTAACCCTTTCAAAATATCTGCAGCTACTGTGTAGAGATACTGCAGAGCTAAAATCTGTATTGTTAGAAACACTTCCAAATCTCATCTCACAGCAGTTAGTGTGGTAGGAGGCTCTGAGCTGTGACAGGAGATCTGGAAGTGTTTGTAATGATGCATCGCTCAGCTCAGCTCAACTGTACCTCTACACAATAGCTGCAGAGCTATGCCTCATTAGAAATGCTTGCATACCTCCTCTCAGTATTCTGTTAGCTCTGACCCTTCCTCCACACTGACCGCCATAACATGAGATCTGGAAGTGTTTGCTATGATACATAACTCAGCTCTGCTGTATCTCTACACAGTAGTTGCTGAGATCATTGAGGAGAGGAGCGTATTTTCTTTTTTTCAATTTACTTTACAATCCAGTAGCTCTGAAATAAAAAGGAGAAATAAAAAATTAAAAATTTTGTCTTACTCAGCTCTGCAGCCACTAATCCAGGTCCTCTTAAAGGAACATAAAACGCTGAACAAATTCTCCTGATTCTATTCATTCAGTGTCTGGAAGATTTCTTCTAGAAGATCTGGACCAGATGGGAAAGACAAGGTGACGGTCCTTGTCCTCAGACAGATTCTCTGCACTACTTTACTAGTTTAATTATCCGTCCAAATATGGAAAAATGGTACTACTTACTCAAATGCTGGGGATCTCTCTCTCCCACCTGAATGGCGTCCTCCTCAACACGCGTTTCAGCACGTTGCCTTCGTCATTTTTCCCTTATTTGGACGGTTAATTAAACACACACCCTGGTCTCCTCACTTTCCTTTATTGATTTATTTGATTGTTGTATGCCAGCACACTTTTTTTCATAATTTTTTTACATAATAATAATAATAATCTTTATTTATATAGCGCCATCATATTCCGCAGCGCTTTACAGTTTAACAGTTTCTAAACACAAGTCATAAGTAACAACGTTAACAATACAGTAATTAAAGCAAAATAAGATCGCCCTGCTCGTGAGAGCTTACAATCTACAATGAGGTGGGGGAGATACAAAGTACAGGTGTGTATATACAATGGTGCATTTACAATGATGGTCCAGCCATCTTAAGGGAGTGAGGGATGGATGGAGATAGTGAATGGGCTACACACACACACACACACTTACACAGAGAATGACTTTGATTAGTGAATGTGATAGGCCGCTCTGAACAAATGTGTTTTGAGGGAGCGCCTGAAACCATGCAAATTGTGGATAGTCCTAATTTCTTGGGGTAGAGCATTCCAGAGGATTGGCGCAGCGCGGGAGAAGTCTTGGAGTCGGGAGTGGGAGGTACGGATTAGTGCAGAGGTTAGTCGAAAGTCGTTTGCAGAGCGCAGCAGTCGGTTAGGCTGATAGATAGAAATGAGGGAGGAGATGTAGGGGGTGCTGCACTGTGGAGAGCTTTGTGGGTGAGAACAAGTACTTTGAATTGGATCCTATAATGAATGGGCAGCCAGTGTAAGGACTGGCGAAGAGCGGACGCGTCCGAGTACCGATTAGCCAGATGGATGACCCTGGCTGCTGCATTAAGGATGGACTGGAGAGGGGATAGTCGAGTAATGGGGAGGCCAAGTAATAGAGAGTTGCAGTAGTCCAGGCGGGAGTGGATCAATGCTACAGTGAGGGTTTTTGTTGTTTACATGGTGAGAAAAGGGCGGATTCTAGAGATGTTCTTTAGGTGTAGACGGCAAGAGCGGGCAAGAGATTGTATATGGGAGGTGAAGGAGAGATTGGTGTCAGACATAACACCCAGACAGCGAGCCTGCTGCCGGGGTGTTATTATGGTGCCGCCCACTGAGAGGGAAATGTCAGATTTAGGGAGGTTAGTAGACGGCGGGAGCAGAAGAAGTTCAGTTTTGGAGAGGTTAAGTTTCAGATAGAGAGTACATACTTTATGATTCCAGTAATACTTGTTTTCCCCTATACATTTTGCACTAAGCTCTTCATTAGAGTTGAGCGATACTTTCCGATATCCAAAAATATCGGATCAGAATGGTATCGCCGATATCACTAAATATCGGCGATATCCGATTCCGATACCGGAAGTCCCATGTAAGTCTATGGGAACAAAATATCGCAACTAAAAAAACACTTTCTTTCCTTGTAAACACAAAATATACACACATAGAATACATATATATATATACATGTCATTGTGACATATATATATATATTTATAGTTTATTCACTTCTACATAGTAAAATAGCCTCTGATTCAATTGCCGGGTAAAGCCGGCATTTGTGAAAAGACAGAAGCACCCGAGGGTTCAGTCGCCACAGAGATGTTGCATCACACCCAGCGGTGTGACAACTTACTCTCAGGTAAGGAGGAAACACCCCATTGACTCCAACCACTGCATTCAACAGTACACTATGCCAGCTGAGTGTAGGCGGACCCAATGGGATGGTCTAGCTCAGGCTGGTTAGAACAGGGTGTAGCTAGTTGGATGGGAGGGGTTGAGGCAGCCTTATGCTGCATGTCTTTGTAGTAAGAATTGTTTCCTTTCCTGCTTTCTTACTACGTCGCATACTCCACTCTGCTACATCACTCTGCACCATTGCTCTATCTCACATCTATCTGCCCTGGAAGGATACCGTCTTACCTGTAGAAGACTTATCACCTAGCTGCACTACACCATCCCTGCCAGAGGACCTGCACAGCAGCGCTGGACACCCTGACCAGGTACTACAGGTGGCGTCACGACAAACTACACAAACATTCTATCATCCCCTGGAAATATCCCACATTCCAGTGAGCGACCAAGGCACGGACATAGCTGTGCTACCCGTCACATCCCCCATAGAAGTCGACGGGCTTGGTGCCGAGTACCCCCAAAACCTGTGGCTCTGTGCGACTCAACTTTGGCGTCACGAACAGGATTCTGTAGCTCGCTATAAGATAGTCCTGTGTGCCTTAATTGAACTTTTTTTTTGCTTGAGAATTGCAAAAATCATCATAGACTGTATTTGCCATTTTTCCGTCATATCTGCGCCACGAGGCACAGGTGAAGAATAAGGGCGTGCTCTCGTGGGCGTACACTCACTCCGTGGCGCGAAAACGATGTACGCACACTCTAAATGTTACTGCAATGTAAGATCGTGCCCCACAGCTCTGGAGTTCCGCCTCCTCATCCTCCTCAGTGGGCGTAAACGAACGCGAAGGTCCCGTCTCCCTACAAAAGATGTCTCCTCTCCTGATGCTAATGAAAAGAGAACTCGGCACTCAACTTAGCGAAAAGGGTAAATATTTATTGTAGTCCACGGTAGTGAAACGTTTCGGTCCTAAATTTCGGACCTTCATCAGCCACTACATATATGTAATACAAAAACAAAAAGGATTTTCAAAATTCTTACAATAAAGATAAAAGTAAAATTGCAAAGAAAACATAATAATATAACCAAGGTATGTACAATAGTATAATATGAACGTGGTTTACTAGAGAAAATCATCTTTATATAGAAGTATGCTAGTCCTCAAATAGTTAGGGACAGACTCTTCAGACCAGAAGAGACGTGAGGGTGATATAGCACAGAAAATAAGACGTACCATTAAGTACCGGGAGAGGGTAGAAATACCCAATTCAGAGGTAAGCAGTAGATACTGTTGGGATCTGGTGGGTGATAAGACATAATGAGAAAAAGTGACAGTGGCCCGTGATCAAAAATATCAAAGGTATGACATACCAGGTAGATCTCCAAAGTAAGGGTTAAAGGTGAGTATCTGAAAACAAAAGCCTCATTCAATTCATCCAGTAGTGGAGGAATATAGGGGAATAGATCCGGTGTACTAACCGGCAGTGATCATACCTGGGTGAGAGTTCTAAGTCAGGTCTCCGCTGCATGCCGTGGGAGGGACGCGGTATCCGCCGCTGGTCCTCGTGCAGTGAAGGCAGACTCAGCATTAGAGACTAAAAAGGGGAAGGGGCGGGACTAGTGATTTAGCCTAGCCAATAGCGGTGGTGGGTGTGAGAACTGGGAGCGTCATGGGCGGAAACTGATGGCCGTGCGTGTAACAAGGAAGATATCGCGTTCCAGAGTACGTGCCGAGAGGGATTCCGGTATGAGGAGGTTAATAGCAAGTGAGGTGACGTGCTCATAGGTGGATAACTGAGCAGAGGGTCCACAGACAATTCTTTTAGTACAAGCGGCTCTAGAGGAAAAGAAAGAAACTGTTAATAAATGCAGAGACATACCGGTGTAAAGTATAATAGACAAGTGATTGCACCATATCTTAATACGGCAAATAGGTATAGAAATATAGCAGATTATCATAAATCAATATCTTAAAGAGATATGGGCCGCGTGCGGTCATTATTTGTCTGTAACTAAATGGTCCCACATGTGCATGGAAATTATGAAAATATATACCTTATAATCCATGTTAGAGATGTGTATCAAAGCATATTCTATTGTGGACTGGTAATCACAAAATAATATTATATTATTATTAGACAATATAATGTCAGTGGAGAAAAGTACCAGAACCTATTGTGCTGTAGACCGGTGATCACATAGCAATATAGTTTTAAACAGTATAATGTGATTGATGAACTCTCATTACATTTTTTTATGAAAAATAGCGTTTGTTCGCACACCCGCTCAAGTCTGTGACGATACATATAATAGCCTATGTACTAGATAGATGTGTAGATGTGCACACTTATGTCAGAAATCCTAATGGTCCAGAATAAAATAGTATCCGATAGAAACGAACAATTCATAGGAAGGATAGTAGATCATAGTCTCGGTTGAGACCCTTAGGTGACAGTGTGTCCAATGTATGGATCCAATAGGCCTCACGGCGTTTTAGTTGCCGTATCCGATCACCACCCCTTCTTGATTGTGGTACCTGTTCCAAAATTTGGAACCTCAGTTGAGCTATTGTATGACCCGCGGAAATGAAATGAGACGGAACAGGCAAAAGTGTATTTTTGCAGCGGATAGTAGATTTATGTTTTGAAATACGGTCCTTTGCTGGTTGAGTCGTTTCGCCAATATATAAAAGGCCGCATGGACACTTGATGGCGTATATGACATAAGGGGTATTACAGGTAAAATAGCCCCGAATTCTGAATGTTTTGCCAGTATAAGGGTGATGAATGGTCTCACCCTTTAAGACATTAGAGCATTGGGTGCAGTTAAGGCAAGGGAATGTGCCTATTCTAGGTTTTTTAATGAAACCTTGTGTTGTCCTAGGTTTTGTAGACCCTAGGTCAGCTCGAATTAAGGAATCTCTCAGATTAGGGGCACGGCGAAAACAGGGGAGGAATGGTTTTGCAAATTCGGAGATATCTGGATGGGCTTTTTGTAGAAGGGGCCAATGTTGGCGAATAGATCTGTGAAGGATATATGCAAAAGGGTGATAGGAATGTACAAAGGTTATTCTGCCTGTATTATCCTCTCTGTTATGGGTTCATGTAGACAAAGAAAGATCCAAGGTACGCTGTGGGTAACCCCTCTCTATGAACTTAGCATTCATCTCCGTTAAACGTTTATTCAGAATGGTAGGGTTAGAAACAATTCGTTTCACCCGGTGAAACTGTGACCTGGGGATTGAGTTTTTCATAGTAGTGGGATGAAAGCTGGAGAAATGAAGTAAGCCATTGCGGTCAGTTGGTTTTGTATATAGATCCGTGGTCAGTTTGCCCTCAGGATCTTTGATGACCATTGTGTCCAAGAAATTAATTTGGACGGGTCGTGGGAGATGGTGAAGCTAAGGCCCGGCCATGATGTATTAAGGAATTGATGGAAAGAGATGAGGGACTCGAACGTGCCCCCCCAAATGCAAAAAACGTCATCAATGTAGCGTTTCCACGTTATCACGTTATCCCTAAACAGGGGACTACTGTAGATGACTGTTTCTTCAAAATGAGACATGTAGCAATTAGCATATGGGGGCGCTACGTTCGAGCCCATTGCGGTCCCGCGTATCTGGAGAAAAAAAAAAAAATTCATCCTGGAACATGAAGTAGTTTTTGGTTAGTACGATAGTCAGAAGGTCAATACAAAGGTTGATGTGTGTACTACTGAAATCAGAGATTTCAAGAAGATGTCGTACTGACTGTATGCCATGTGAATGAGGTATAGAAGTGTAAAGATCGTTTACATCAAATGTTACCAATAGAGAGTCTCTAGGGACGTGATCAATTGAACGAATGATGTCCAGAAAGGATCCAGTATCCAGAATAAAAGACGGCTAGTCTTAATCAGGGGGGTCAAGATTTTTTCCAAATAAATCGCAATGGGAGATAGAATCGAGTCAGATGCTGCGACAATAGGTCGGCCTGGGGGTTGTTGGAGATTTTTGTGAATTTTAGGTAATAGGTAAAAAACCGGAGTTACTGGGTTTTGAGATATGAGGAAATCATATGTTTTCTGGTACATGATTCCAGCTTCACAGTATCCCCCCACTATGTCCTTGATGTAGTGTCTGGTTGTATTAGTGGGGTCATTGCTTAATTTGCGATAGATGGTGTCATCATTAAGTTGACGGAGGGCTTCTGAGATATAATAGGAGCGGTCCATGACCACAATGGCTCCCCCTTTATCGGCGGGTTTTATGATTATGTTGTTGTCTGTTGAAAGAGATCTGAGTGCATGGTGATCTACTGCTGACAGATTCGTTGAATAGTGTAATTTACCTCGGTCTATGTCTGATTTAAGGGCATTAAAGGAGGAATCGATAACATCAATAAACGTTTCTAGGGCTTTGGAACCCATTGGTGGTCTAAATGTGCTCTTGCTCCTAAGACCTAAAGTAGTGACGGAAAGGCGATTCGTGTCTGTAATAGAATCTCGTATAATAGGTGTTTCATTCATAGGTTGTGAAAAATACACCTTAAGTCTGAGTAGTCTGTAAAACCGTTGGAGATCCATTTCTAAGTCGAATGTTCTGTATTTATAGGAGGGGCAGAAACTCAGTCCCTTCTGTAGGACATTATATTCTGCAACGCTCAGTGTCCGTGATGAAATGTTTATGACCAGAGGGCACGTACCTTGGTTATATTATTATGTTTTCTTTGCAATTTTACTATGATCTACTATCCTTCCTATGAATTGTTCGTTTCTATCGGATACTATTTTATTCTGGACCATTAGGACTTCTGACATAAGTGTGCACATCTACACATCTATCTAGTACATAGGCTTTTATATGTATCGTCACAGACTTGAGCGGTGTGCGAACAAACGCTATTTTTCATAAAAAAATGTAATGAGAGTTCATCAATCACATTATACTGTTTAAAACTATATTGCTATGTGATCACCGGTCTACAGCACAATAGGTTCTGGTACTTTTCTCCACTGACATTATATTGTCTAATAATAATATAATATTATTTTGTGATTACCAGTCCACAATAGAATATGCTTTGATACACATCTCTAACATGGATTATAAGGTATATATTTTCATAATTTTCATGTACATGTGGGACCATTAAGTTACAGACAAGTAATGACCGCACGCGGCCCATATCTCTTTAAGATATTGATTTAGGCAGGTGTGCAAACAAACGCTATTTTCATAAAAATGTAATGAGAGTTCATCAATCACATTATACTGTTTAAAACTATATTGCTATATGACCACCTGCCTACAGCACAATAGGTTCTGGTACTTTTCTCCACTGACATTATATTGTCTAATAATAACATAATACTATTTTGTGATTACCAGTCCACAATAGAATATGCTTTGATACACATCTCTAACATGGATTATAAGGTATATATTTTCATAATTTCCATGCACATGTGGGACCATTTAGTTACAGACAAATAATGACCGCATGCGGCTCATATCTCTTTAAGATATTGATTTATGATAATCTGCCTATATTTCTATACCTATTTGCCGTATTAAGATATGGTGCAATCACTTGTCTATTATACTTTACACCGGTATGTCTCTGCATTTATTAACAGTTTCTTTCTTTTCCTCTAGAGCCGC
Organism: Oophaga sylvatica; assembly: GCA_033576555.1. Classification (NCBI taxonomy): domain Eukaryota; kingdom Metazoa; phylum Chordata; class Amphibia; order Anura; family Dendrobatidae; genus Oophaga; species Oophaga sylvatica. Next base: position 18,222,820 of record JARQOD010000001.1, on the reverse strand, counting down.
TTGTACTAAAAGAATTGTCTGTGGACCCTCTGCTCAGTTATCCACCTATGAGCACGTCACCTCACTTGCTATTAACCTCCTCATACCGGAATCCCTCTCGGCACGTACTCTGGAACGCAATATCTTCCTGTGACACGCACGGCCATCAGTTTCCGCCCATGACGCTCCCAGTTCTCACACCCACCACCGCTATTGGCTAGGCTAAATCACTAGTCCCGCCCTTTCCCCTTTTTAGTCTCTAATGCTGAGTCTGCCTTCACTGCACAAGGACCAGCGGCGGATACCGCGTCCCTCCCACGGCATGCAGCGGAGACCTGACTTAAAACTCTCACCCAGGTATGATCACTGCCGGTTAGTACACCGGATCTATTCCCTTATATGCCTCCACTACTGGATGAATTGAATGAGGCTTTTGTTTTCAGATACTCACCTTTAACCCTTACTTTGGAGATCTACCTGGTATGTCATACCTTTGATATTTTTGATCACGGGCCGCTGTCACTTTTTCTCATTATGTCTTATCACCCACCAGATCCCAACAGTATTTACTGCTTACCTCTGAATTGGGTATTTCTACCCCCTCCCGGTACTTAATGGTACGTCTTATTTTCTGTGCTATATCACCCTCACGTCTCATCTGGTCTGAAGAGTCTGTCCCTAACTATTTGAGGACTAGCATACTTCTATATAAAGATGATTTCTCTAGTAAACCACATTCATATTATACTATTGTACATACCTTGGTTATATTATTATGTTTTCTTTGCAATTTTACTTTTATCTTTATTGTAAGAATTTTGAAAATCCTTTTTGTTTTTGTATTACATATATGTAGTGGCTGATGAAGGTCCGAAATTTAGGACCGAAACGTTTCACTACCGTGGACTACAATAAATATTTACCCTTTTCGCTAAGTTGAGTGCCGAGTTCTCTTTTCATTATCTTCACGGTGTAGGAACCTACTCTGGCACCTTTCAGGCTGTGCACACGATTTATCTTTATCTCCTGATGCTAATGAGACATGTGACTTGGCAGAGATGGCGAACGGACGTGAGCAGAAGTGGGAAGGGATGGAGGAGTCAGAGCTCTCCCCCCACGGAAGCGACCCGATCGCCACGGAGCCACCGTTTGGCACCCGGCCTGGAAACCCTCCTACGCTGGAAGAAGCGGAGGATACCCTGAGAGACCTGGCCCGGCACCGGGAGGAGGTCGCCAGGATGGAAGCGAGCTGGCAGGCCCTAAAACTACACTTGGAGCGGCGCCAATCCCTCTTACCACCTGAAGTGTCTGTACCGGAAGGTGAGGCACCCGTTCCAGTAGAGGAGGCCGTGCGGGCATCCCAGCCCTTGCAATCTGAACTGGTTGACAGTATCTCAGTGGAGGCACCCGTTCCAGTAGAGGAGGCCGTGCGGGCATCCCAGCCCTTGCAATCTGAACCGGTTGCCAGTATCACAGTGGAGGCACCCGTTCCTGCAGAAAACGCCGCACCAGCACCCCAGATCCCGCTGTCTGCCCCCGTCGCTGAGGCAGAAGAAGCGACACCCGTCCTCATGGAGGAGGCCGCGCAGGCACCAGAGCTCTACCTGCCTGTACCGGAGCCCCGACCGTCATCTGTTCCAGAGCCGACTGCTTCCGCCACAGGTGAGCGCCGCCAGGACTGGCGGGCGCCAGGAGAGCTGCCGCAAACCGGACATCGTAAGCTGGCATTTGATGGTGGAGACATGGAGCTGCTGGTGGAGGAGAATTACAACCGGCGTCAGGAGGAAGAGTGGAGACGTCGGGAGCGGGAAGCAGAGCGACAAAGGGAGCAGCGAGAATCCCAAAAGCTTCGGCAACGTCACCTGGAGAAGGACCTGGCAGAGAAGGCACGTATGAGAAAGGATAAAAGTAAGCTGAGGGAGCCGCGGCGTAAGGGTGCAGTACGGAACTTTAAGTTAAAAGGTGGTTTGGGCTTCATCCAGGAGGCTGGACTTTATTTAGAAGTCTTTGTAACCCGGCGGGACGTGGAGGCTCACCTCCCAGAAGGACACCCGGGTAGGGACCTGTTGGCAGGAGACTTGGTGACTTACACCCGACACTGGGGTTACAATGGATGGTATGCCCTAAATGTTACCAGGTGCGACCCCTACTCCCCAGAGTGTCAGGAAACTGACAGACCCTCCGAGCCTTCAGCCTCCCCCAACCAGGCCTCTGCACAAGTGCCCACCCCACGCCGTAAATCTCCCCAGCCTCCCTCAGTGGTCTCCTCAGCAGCCCCAGCTATGGACATGATAATGATAGCTGGCCCGTACCCGGCGCCTGTTAGGCCCCCTGGGGTTCGTACAGTCCGGGACATAGGGTTCCAGACCCGGAGGGAGACGAAAGAGGTGGCCACACAGACCCAGATAGCGGGTCACGACGTAACTGTACAGGCCACACGACGTCATCAGGTCTGGGTGGACCCTCCTGTCACGGATGTTTGGCAAGCTCCAGAAGAGTACCAGGTGGTACCTGTAAGAGGCCAGCCAAAGAAGTCTAAATAACCCGGACAGGGTCTCTGTATGTAAATCGTTAAATTATTGATGTACCCGGACGGGTGAATGTTCATAAAAAGAAGTTTATTGTTGCCTTAATATACCCATGTTGGGTAATGGTTTGATGTACCCGGACGGGTGAATGTTCAGAAGAACAAGTTTATTGTTGCCTTTATATACCCAGGTTGGGTAATGGTGTTTCAATGTAATGAAAATGTTGAACTTTGAAGCCATGAACTGTACTGGCTCACAAACTTTTCTGTAAATAGTTGGCACTTCGGTGCTCCATCTTGGTTTTACAAAAAACTTAACGGTGCACTATTTTCAACTACCTCAGAAACTAAAAACCCGTTTGGTGTGGCCGAAAGTGAGGTCTGCTCAAGGAAAGTCTTGCAGCCCACCCAAGACCACAGTTGGAGGTTTGGAGCGGGTCCTCCACAAGCACAAGTAAAGGACACTGTGAAGTTACCCCGGTGGGGGTAGTCCTAAGAAGTCTCAACGAACTTCGGCAGTAATGCTATTTGCACTTTTGTAATGTTATTATTAAAAATTTTATTATGCAACGTTTAACTTGAAGTGTTTCCTGCTTTCTTACTACGTCGCATACTCCACTCTGCTACATCACTCTGCACCATTGCTCTATCTCACATCTATCTGCCCTGGAAGGATAGCGTGTTACCTGTAGAAGACTTATCACCTACCTGCACTACACCATCCCTTCCAGAGGACCTGCACAGCAGCGCTGGACACCCTGACCAGGTACTACAGGTGGCGTCACGACAAACTACACGAACATTCTATCATCCCCTGGAAATATCCCACATTCCAGTGATCGCCCAGGTCACGGACCGAGCTGTGCTACTCGTGACATCCCCCATAGAAGTCGACGTGATCGGTGCCGAGTACCCCCAAAACCCCTGTCTCTGTGCGACTCAACTTCCCTCACTGTGCTGGCACTTTACATTACAATGCCTCTGGGTTTTTTTTTGGGGGGGGTGGGGAACATTCAGACTTTTGCTATGGGGCCCCGTGATTTATATGTACGCCCCTGCTGCTGAGGCATGGTATTTAAGGCTGTTAAGGAGCCAACATACATAGACCTTGCCAGCAGCGTCGGACTGGAGTACCTTGGGCCCACCAGAGAAAATATATTCTTGGGCCCACCATCATACTTCCCAACCTTTGAATAAGGGAAAGAGGGACAAAGGCTGTGGCACGCTGTGCATGCTGCAGAAAATTTTAGGCCATGCCACGTTGCACCACAGACTGTCCAGGAGTTGGTGGATGCTTTAGTCCAGGTGTGGGAGGAGATCCCTCACGAGACCATCCGTCACGCTCATCAGGAGCATGGCCAGAAGTTGTAGGGAGGTCATACAGCATACCTCCCAAATTTGGAAGACAGGAAAGAGGATTAAAGGCTGCGGCGCGTGTCGCGCGCCGCTGAAAATTTTAGCCCACGCCCCGACAACACCCATTTCACAGCTAATCACACCCATATCCTCGCCCCAAGCGTAACCATTTAGCACTGCTGATCACACTGACTGGTAATGAGGGCACAGTGGCTGGTACTGAGGAAAAGAAAGAAAGAGCAGCGAGAGAGAAAGAACAAACAGAGAAAGAAAGAGAGGAAAGAAAGAAAAGAGAGAAAGAAAGAACAGAGAGAAAAAAGAACAGAGAGCGAGAAGGAAAGAACAGAGAGCGAGAAAGAAAAACTAGAGAGAGAGCCAGAGGCGTAGCTAGGGTTTTGGTTTAGTGGGGGCAAAACTTCTGAGTGGGCCCATCATCAGAGAACCTCAGCAAATGACCGCGCTGTTGGCCAAAATAATCTATATATAAAAAGACCAATATTGATATTACCGCCATATGGTCTGTGTTAAATAATACCAGTCCTACAGAACATATAGATTACAGCACAGGTACAGATAATGACTTACTGCTGATGTTCTTTCTAATGGAATTGTTCACTTTTCATGTCTTTTCCATCTGGCCCACACCGACATGACGACTTCTCCAGCCAGGACTCGACTGCACCCCCATTAAAAAAAAAATAAAAAAAATACTCACCTCCCGGCTCCTGTGCTGCTCACTGTTCTCCCTCTCAGCGTCTGACAGCGGGCGCCGGCAGGTGATGTTATTGCGCCCGCTGTCATACGCTGAGGGGGATTATGGGAGAGAAGGAGCGCTCGCTCCTTCTCTCTCTATGCGGTCAGCTTTATCGGCTGGATGCCGATACAGCTGACCCTCCGATGACGGGTGGGGGCCCACTGCTGGCACCGGGCCCCCCCAACGCCAGGCCCCATAGCTTCCGGGCGACAGAGCAGGGAGAGCGATTCTCCCTGCTCTGCCGCAGAATGTAACTGTATCGTAGCTCCGGGTGGGCCCCCTCAGAGCGCGGGCCCCGGGGCCACCGCCCCCTCTGCCCCGCGACCTATCCTTTCAAATCAGGGCCCACCACGCAGGAGCTGGAGCCCACCGTAGGTTTCTCCGGTGTCCTGGTGCCTCAGTCCGACCCTGCTTGCCAGCCTGATAATACCAGGCCACAGCAGTCTGCTTATCTTTGCTGGTTAACAAAAATAGGGGATCCCCTCGAAAAAAAAATTGGCGTGGGGTCCACCCTATTTTTGTTAACCAGCCAGATGAAGCAGACTGCTGAGGCCTGGTTTTTCAGGCTGGTAATGAGCCAATATCCATGGACCTTGCCAGCCTGATAATACCAGGCCACAGCAGTCTGCTTAGCTTGGCTGGTTAACAAAAATAGGGATCCCCTCGAAAAAAAAAACGGCGTAGGGGTCCCCCTATTTTTGTTAACCAGCCAAGTAAAATGCAGACTGCTGCGGCCTGGTATTAAAAGACTGTCAAGGCCCATGGTATTTGGCCCTCAACAGCCTGATAATACCAGGCTACAGCAGCCCCACATTTGGCGCATCAAAAGATGTGCCAATTGTGGCACTTTACCCGGCTCTTCCCACTGCCCTGTAGCGGTGGCAAGTGGGGTAATAAGGGGTTAATGTCACCGTTGATTGCACGGTGACAATAAGCCCGTTAATAATGGAGAGGTGTCAATAAGACACCGATCCATTATTAATCCCAAAGTTTTTAAATGTATAAAAAAAAAGACACAGCAAGAAAAAAGTATTTTAATGAAATAAAAGAGACAACACAGTTTTCATTTCTTTTATTATACTCTCATTCCTGCGACGCCATCGATCTCCTGTAAAAAAGGAAAAAAACAAACCAACAGTACAGTCATGGCCAAAAGTTTTGAGAATGACACAAATATTAATTTTTACAAAGTCTACTGCTTCACTTTTTCTAATGGCAATTTGCATATACTCCAGAATGTTATAAATAGTGATCAGCTTAACAGCAATTACTTGCAAAGTCAATATTTGGCTAGAAAATTAACTTTATCCCCCAAAACACATTTCAACATCATTGCAGCCCTGCCTTAAAAGGACCAGCTAACCTTTTTTCAGTGATTGCTCCATTGACACAGGTGTGGGTGTTGATGAGGACATGGCTGGAGATCAATCTTTCATGATTAAGTAAGAATGACACCACTGGACACTTAAAAGGAGCTGGTGCTTGGCATCATTGTTTCTCTTCTGTTAACCATAGTTATCTCTAAAGGAACACGTGCAGTCATCATTGCAATGCACAAAAATGGCCTAACAGGGAAGAGTATCGCAGCTAGAAAGATTGCACCTCAGTCAACAATCTATTGCATCATCAAGAACTTCAAGAGAGAGGTTCCATTGTTGCCAAAAAGGCTCCAGGGCGCCCAAGAAAGACCAGCAAGCGCCAGGACCATCTCTTAAAAGTGTTTCAGCTGTGGGATCGGGCTACCAGCAGTGCAGAGCACGCTCAGGAATGGCAGCAGGCAGGTGTGAGAGCATCTGCACGCACTGTGAGGCGGAGACTCTTGGAGCAAGGCCTGGTCTCAAGGAGGGCAGCAAAGAAGCCACTTCTCTCCAGAAAAAACATCATGGACAGACTGATATTCTGCAAAAGGTACAGGCATGGACTGCTGAGGACTGGGGTAAAGTTATTTTCTCTGATGAATCCCCCTTTCGATTGTTTGGGACATCTGGAAAACGCCTCATTCGGAGAAGACAAGGTGAGCGCTACCACCAGTCTTGTCTCATGCCAACTGTTAAGAATCCTGAAACCATTCATGTGTGGGGTTGCTTCTCAGCCAAGGGAATCGCTCTCTCACAGTCTTGCCTAAAAACACAGCCATGAATAAAGAATGGTACCAGAATGTCCTCCAAGAGCAACTTCTCCCAACCCTCCAAGAGCAGTTGGCGATCAACAATGCCTTTTCCAGCATGATGGAGCACCTTGCCATAAAGCAACGGTGATAACTAAATGGCTCAGGGAACAAAACATAGAGATTTTGGGTCCATGGCCTGGAGACTCCCCAGATCTTAATCCCATTGAGAACTTGTGGTCAATCATCAAGAGACGGGTGGGCAAACAAAAACCTAAAAATTCTGACAAAATGAAAGCATTGATTGTGCAAGAATGGACTGCTATCAGTCAGGATTTGGTCCAGAAGTTGATTGAGAGCATGCCAGGGAGAATTGCAGAGTCCTGAAGAAGAAGGGTCAACACTGCAAATATTGACTTGCTGCATTAACTCATTCTAACTGTCAATATAAGCTTTTGTTAATCATATGTTTGCAATTATTATATTTCTGTCTGTGATAAAAACATCTGTCAAACACACATAAAAACCAGAGGGCAGCAGATCATGTGAAAATATAATATTTGTGTCATTCTCAAAACTTTTGGCCATGACTGTATACCACCTGTCCGACGCAGTCCATAGTAACGACTGTCCCACGACGATCCAGCTCTGCTACATCGGAATGACAGGCAGAGCCTGTCATCCCGGCGCAGCACAGCTGATTACCTGCTTCCCCGGCGGTGACGTCATCGGACTGACTGCTTTACGGCCGGGATTACCCAGCAGTCACTGCAGTTATCGCGAGAAACTGCATGTGACCGCCGGGAAAGATGATGGCGGCCATCAACCAGTCCAGCCGTGACCACCGGAGATCTTCTGCCAGGTAAGTGCCGCTGACTCCTGACAGACCCGACCGACGGACACTCACAGTGACAGTGACAATTCCGATTCCGGTATACGATATATGGAAAATATCGAAACTCAATATCGAAAGCCGATACAGCTAATATCGGCCGATACCCGATACTTGCGGTATCGTATCGCTCAACACTACTCTTCATCAATAGGTCTTTTACTTATTATAAATGTATGGGCACTTTATTTTGAAGAATATGTACTGTATACTGTGATTGGCACGATACTCTTTGGGCTTATTTTAAGAATTTCTTTTTCTCTTTTGGCTAGATTATGTACATTCTGAATGTGCGTCCTTGTTTTTAATATATTTTGAATGTAACATTGATTGGTTGTTTCCTTGTTGTTCCTGTATTTTATTACCACAATAAATATTATCTGATTATTCACTATTGGACGTTATGGCCGGCTCTTTCTCTCTTTGTTGGTTATTCTCTGTACCGGGAGGCAGCAGCTTTATGGGAGATTGAATATTTGCTAGCTGGGGATCAGAAGCTTCAATCCTGGAAGTAAAGAGACTTATCCTGAAGAACATTTGTCACATATAACTTCATCCTATCCCTACTTTTATTATCCTGACCCTAAATCCAAAATCTCCTCTGGTTGTCACCTCATGACTGTAGGGAGCCATGCATCCACATTAGGGTCTGCAAGTGCTGATATAAAGGTGTTATCCTACAGGTACCCCACCATCACTGCCATACAGTACAGGCCACATAGTGTCAGTACAGTAATAATATCAGTGGGAAATTTACATCCATAAATATATAACTGTAATAATGTATGCTAGATTTTATAAATAATGACAACACACAATGTGATTCACTCCAAAGATCATCGTTGTCTCTACGCTCATGTAAGAGGGTGCCAGGACTTAGTCCTGGCTATAATGCTGTCATTATTTACCTTGTTAAGATTGACATGTTTGTGTGCATTATATGTAACATTCACATATGTGTTTGTGGCCATATGGCATTATATAGATACATTAGGTAGTGTAGTACTAGAAAATGGACACTTGTCACGGGACAGTGATAGAAATACAGGGGACGAGGAACCTGGCCCCTGAACTTCCCCTAAGGCTAAGGAAGGGCCCTCGCTTTCTTAACTTGGGGGTACACTTGAAGGTAGTGAGGCAAAGCCACCGACCTGTCCCTGTCTCCTCTTTAGCCCTGAGCTAAACCCACCATCCCCCTCCCCAGGAGATGAGACAGGGAATAATGTGAATAACACCAAAATAACAAAAGGAAAGACAGAAACCTAGGGGTTAAATAACTAAATAATAACACTTAGCTTTCTCTGCTGCAATGCACCGCACAGCAGAGTAAGGCACCAGAACAGGGAAACAGCAGAAGCACCACTGTGCTCAGCAAGCCCCTGACTCCAGCTTGATTGGTCTCCAAAAGGTAGCAATATCACCAACAGTCAGCTGACGCCACAGGTAACCTTATAAAGGATGGTGGGAGTGGTCACCACCTTCCTCTGACAAGTCAGCAGCAATGTAATTACACCAGCGGCCACCGGGGAAACGACTGACATTAACCCCTGATGGCCTGAAAGGAAAAAGATTTCAGTATACAAAGAACTATCGTGACAACACTAGATGGGGGCGCTGAGCACATTTAGATAAGAGCCTTTAGGAGGGCACTGGAAGGGTTAACTAAGGGGACAGGAGAATAGTGATTAGCCGGGAGCTAAGCAGAGGGAGATTTCCTTGTTGAAAAGAGTCTGTCAGGGGAGCCTCATGGTACAGATGCAGAA
>JARQOD010000001.1:18186751-18213342 GCA_033576555.1 Oophaga sylvatica | reverse complement strand
TTTCACCACCCCAATGGGGCTCTGTGAGTTCGACAGAATGCCGTTTGGGCTCAGTAGTGCCCCAGGAACATTTCAGAGAGTGATGGAAAACTGTCTGGGACATCTCAATTTTGAAACCGTGCTGCTATACTTAGACGACGTCATCGTGTACTCCAAGACATATGAGGACCATCTGAAGCACCTGGCAGAAGTATTTGAATCCCTGTCCAGGTACGGGATGAAGTTGAAACCCTCAAAATGCCATCTACTCAAACAGAAGGTACAATACTTGGGACACATCGTCAGTTCGGAAGGAGTAGCGCCGGACCCAGAGAAAGTCACTGCCATCCAGAAGTGGCCGGAGCCGAAGAACCTCAAGGAAGTGCGACAGTTCCTGGGACTAACGGGTTACTACAGAAGGTTCGTGAAAGATTACACGAAGAAGGCAGCGCCTCTACAGGACCTCCTAGTAGGCCAATCCCTAAAGAGCAGAAATCCTCCCTTCAATTGGGGTAAGGAACAGGCTGAAGCATTCCAAAAGATGAAAGAGATCCTTACGGGTGATGAGATCTTAACCTATCCTGATTACAGCCAACCGTTCCTGCTGTACACCGATGCTAGTAATGAAGGTTTAGGAGCAGTTCTCAGTCAGAAGCAGAATGGCCAAGAAAAAGTCATCGCATATGCCAGCAGAAAACTCAGGCCAACTGAGAGGAATCCGGAAAATTATAGCAGCTTCAAGCTGGAGTTTCTGGCGCTGGTCTGGGCCATTACTGAAAGATTTAAGCATTATCTGGCCTCCAACCAGTTCACTGCGTTTACAGACAACAACCCCTTAACGCACCTGGAAACCGCCAAGCTGGGCGCCATGGAGCAGCGTTGGATGGCTCGGTTGTCCAATTACCAGTTTACTATCAAGTACCGGGCAGGCCGAAAGAATGCTAATGCCGACGCATTGTCCCGAATGCCGCATGACTCTGACACGGAAGAAGAATCGGATGACCTGGAAGAAATTGAGCTACCTGCGTTCCATCGAAATGGGGTAGTCCACGAGCATCGAGTCAACAGAAAGCAGTATGGTGCAACGTTAAATCCTTTACCCCATCACAGCTGGAAAGAGACTCAGGACAGCGATCCAGTGGTCAGCCGTATCAAGCAGTTGTTAAGACAGGAAGGTTCCTCCTTGGAAAAAGATGCACCTATGTCAGCAAAGCTCCTGTGGAACGAGAGAAGCCGGTTGTTCCTATACCGTGAGAAGTTGTGCAGGAGATACGTCAACCCCAGGACCCACGAGATGGTCTGGCAGATAGTGGTCCCCAAGGCAGACGTCCAAATGGTGTTGGAAGCATACCATGATCAAGCAGGACACTTTGGCTGGAGAAAGCTGGAGACCCTGTTGAGGTGCCGGTTCTACTGGGTAGGGATGCGCAGCTCCATTGAGAGGTGTGTGTCGGAACTGTGGACCCTGTGGTCTCAGAAGAAAGGACTACGGTAGTCAGAAGGCACCCCTGCAACCTATCCGGACGACTCGCCCCCTGGAGATTGTGGCCCTGGACCACGTCAAACTGTCGCCAAGTAGATCTGGATACTCATACGCCTTGACCATGGTGGACCATTACTCTAGATTTCTGGTGGTTGTTCCAGTTAAGGATCAGACAGCAGTGACGGCAGCAAAAACCTTTCAAGCAAGCTTCTGCAGACCGCATGGGTATCCGGAGCAAGTATTAACCGATCAAGGACCTGCTTTCGAAGCTGATTTATTCAAGGAATTCTGTCACATGTACGGGTGCAAGAAAATTAGAACAACACCATACCACCCTCAAACCAACGGTCTTTGCGAGAAAATGAACCACATTGTCCTTGATTTGTTGAAATCCATACCGTTGGAAGACAGAAATCGGTGGCTGGACTTACTACCTGATTTGGTTGGTTGACTTGTATAACCATATACCTGTAAGTTCCACTAACTGCACTCCAGCCTATCTTATGAGAGCAAGGCCAGGAAGACTACCAATGGATTTAGAACTTGGAGTGGTAGAACCGGAGGCAGACGACGCCGTTGAAAACTGGGACATCAATCGGCAAGAGCAGTACAGACGAGTGCAAATCTGTGTAGAAGAAAGTCTCAACAAGGCACGGGAGAAACAGGAAGATATTTACAACAGGAATGCTCCTGCCAAGCCTTTGATGCCTGGAGAAGTGGTATTGAAAAGGAAAAGGAAAATGCACAAATTGGATAACCAGTGGGAACAAGAACCCTACGTTGTACAAGATTCTAAATATGACAACAGAAAAGTTTGTATCATCAGTAAGGACGGAGGAAGAACAATATCCACTGTGTCTAGAGACCATTTGAAATTGTGTCCAGAACCCTTAAAGTTTCGTGAAGAGAAATCTGTCATCAATCAAGAAGAAAGAAAAGAAGAGGTCATACACACGGATCTGGGAGATTTCCCTGCAGATTGGCCGAGACTGGGAGATGCGGTAATAATTCCGGTGTTGCAGTTTTATCAGCCACAAGAGGAAGTTCTACCTCCAGTTGTGCCCATGGTGCCGGTTGAGCCAGTTCAGGAGTTACCTATTCCAGCAACACCCCAGCCTATAGAATCTCAAGAAGGATCATCGGAAGCAGCGCCCCATGCTATGGGATCCCCTGGTGAAGCTGACTCACACCGCCCAGCCATCAGTACGCTTGCCAGATCCATAGAAAGATTGAGACAGTTCTATAGTTTGCCGTTGCGCAGTGCAGATAGATCACAGATTAATATACCTGAAGCTACTCCACGTAGATCAGAGCGAGCCACGAAAGGGAAGATACCCATTCGATACCAACAATAATTCGAGTAAAATAATGTAAATATTAAAGTGAAAAGTATATTTATGTGTCCTTTTATTATGACATGGACTTTGTGGCTGTGGACTATGCCAGCCCAAAAACTGTATCTTGTAAATAGTTGCACTAAGGTGCATTATAATGGTTTCACACGAAGCCTTGACTTACCTCTGAACATAAAACCCGTGTGGTGTGGCACTGAGTGAGGTCTGCATTCAGATGTCCTGCAGCCCACCCAGGACCCACGTTGAAGGTTTGGTGCGGGTCCTTCACAAGAATACTGTGTATTTATTGAAAGTTTTGATGCTTTAATACTTTTTGTATTTTCCTACTGTACATATGGCAACGTTTAAGAAATTCGTACCTCCCGGATGGGAAGAGTTAAATGTTTATTGTTAATGAAAAACAAAATTTCTTCTTATATTTCACAGCCCGGGAGTGCTGTATTTTACCATGGGGGAATGTGTAGCCCTGGTATGTAAGGCACACAATACCAGGAGGATGAGTGGAGAGGTAACGGTTAAGGGTTCTACATGAGGCATACCCACTTCAGACACACCCAGCAGGGGTGTAGAGGGGAGTGGCCTTTTTAGCACAAGAGAGTCTGAAGTTCTCCTGAGAGAGTGGAGGGAGTCAGGACTAGTGCCTGTGGGGAACCAAGATTCCTGTCGATACAAAGAGACAGTACAGTAGTGGAGGCTAGTAAGGATAACCAAGTGTTGTCCCAGCCTAGTCAGTGCTGATATTGAGAGAGTGAGCAGGTCGAAGGGCGCAGAGGAAGAAGGAATTCAGAAGTGCCATAGGATTTGGATTATCCTGCACATTGCTCACCGGTCACTGGGACCGAAGCATCTCTACAGCTTCAGGCGTAGGGATAGAAGAACCAGAGGCTTACTGGACCTTAGGTTGCAGAAAGCAGCCCTTGGAGTGTCAGTACGTAATAGGGGTCCGGTGGAATAGGGACTTTGAGCCTGATCAGCAAAAACAAGAACTTAGTTCCATCACCAGAAGGCTCCGACCACAAAACTGACCGGGCAGTACAGCTTTGGAGAAGCTGGAGAAATCAGAGTGAACTTAGCTCTATGCTAGTCGGACTCGCCATTTTGAAAGTAAAGGAGGCCCCTAAACTGCTCTGCCGTTACCTCAAAACTCATCCTCCATCTACCTCATCAGCTTCCCGGGACCTGCCTGAACAACTTGAAGTAAAAGGTATGGAAAGAAGCTTTGATGTGTGAGACTGTTTCATTTAATTATATCCCTGCACAACATCGGCATCATCATAGCCCTGAGGGAAGAGTCCCACCTGTAGGGGACCCGACATCTAGCTGCCACACCATCCCCTCAGAGATCTACAGCAGCGCTGGTCTTAATGATCAGAGAACTACAGGTGGCGTCACGAACTGTAAATAAATCTATCCCCTGTAAATATACCCCCCAACATACGCCTGACCGCCAGGGCCACAGACCGAGCCACCGCTACCTGTGACAACCCCATAGACTTCCATGGGCTCGGCTCTGAGTACCCCATTGCTCTGGTAATCCACAATTGTGGTGGCGGGTCAATACACAAAAACCTCCTCCCCATCCCCCATTATGTCGCTGTATTACAATGTTGTGTAGATGAAGGTGCAGAGAATTAGCAGAGATCTCAGTGATTATTTCTGTCTTCTCTTCTTCCTCTGGGAATAGATTATTTCTGTACAGATCTCTGTCATATTAACCTCAGTTCCTCTGATATAGAACATATCACAAACCCTTATTCTCTGGGTGAGTGGTACATTAACATTCCAGGATATTACCGTACTTTAAGATTACCCGCCTGCTAAAAACATTTTCCTTTTATTGTACCTTTACACTCGTAAATTTTGGCAGATCCTCTATCCTCCTGACTATGAATATGAATTGTAGGACATTTTATTACATTTTCCTATCCACAGGACGTCCATTACTAATGTGGATTCTGACGATCAGAGGATTACATAGTTACATTCATGGTTAATAAGATAGACAAATCTTCGGGAAAGAAGAAAAATAAAATTATGAGCCCGGTGGTGGCGTCTTCATGTGGTTTAGTAATAGTTATTAGTGTGGTACGTGCACATGTGATTGCTCCAGAAAGTTATATAGGGAAAACCCTTTACTGTCAGTCACACGTTTTTCTTCATGTTCCTCCTTCACATCAATATGACATGTAGAAATCATACAAATCATTTATGAATCTGGTGCCTGAAACAGTTCACAGGTCACCAGAAAGAAAGACCAAATTTTACCATTTTACCTATCATTAAGGTTTGCGATCTGGCAATTCTTGCAGATGCCAGAAGGGCCAGTCCAGCTGTGAGCCGCATCGGCCCCCAACACTTGAAGAGATTGTCACGAAAGTCTGCAGGCACTTTATAACTGGACTACCTCACAGAAAAACAATGAGTATAAGTGCCATAAAACAAAATATTATTGAATATATATCTTTAAAATAGACAAAAAACATATAAAATACCAGAGGCTGTAAAGCTCAGAAGCAGGAACTCCTACCCAATATTAGACCACGGTAAGACTGCATATGTCTATGCATAAATGTATACATGAGTTATAATAGCCTTGTTAAAGTGCATTAATTATAAAGTGCTGCAGTTTTGCATACATGCTAGATATATAATAGAGAGCTGTATGGAGACTTACATGGGTAATGGAGGTTGTCCTGCCGCCTCAAAGCACGCTTCGTAGTGTGACTTCCTCGGGAAGCGTGTCACCATGATTAAGGCTCAGAGCTGAAACGCGTTGTTCTATTTCATATGGATTTCTAGTGGTTACCAGCATTTTGTATTTTTATACTGATCAATAAAAGTGAAGTTTTACATTTGAACTATTACATCCTTTTTGCTGTTGCTGGAGATCACCTTCCTCCCTTCTTTCATTTGATGATCGCGTCCGAGATTTGGAAGGCTTTGTATGAATTGCCTCCACTTGATAAGGTACGTCTGAATAGGTTGAGCTGATTTTTCTGTTTTTTCCTTCCCTCCTTAAATCTAGCCATGGGGACATCTCGAGTACACTCACCAGAGTCTTTCCCTTCAGTGGAACCTGCTGGCCGGCTGATTGTCTTACCTGGTTTGATGCAACAGACTGCTGGGTGCTGTCCTCTGCTGGCGGAGCATTTGTGCTTAGACTTGAACAAGCCGTTCAACCTGCATTGACCCTCATTAAAATGCCAACATGCCTCAGGACTTTGCATGGCCACTGCTCTCTGAGAGGAAGGAACAGCAGCAGCAGAATGAATGGGGGGGGGCACTTTTGAGACATCATAAGCTGAAGCCACACATCTGTGGCTTTAACCCCCACCCAATATCTGGCTGCAACGCTAAGCGCCTGCAGAACTCATCATACTTGCTGTGCCACCATGTGATTTACATGCATTAAAACTGAATCCATATAAATAAACAGTCCAGCTCAGCGTTCAGGGTGCTACCTGCCCATAACACAGCCCAGCACCGCAAACTCTTGAATCCGATTACCCATAGTTCTGGCCACCTTAATACGCCTGACAAAAGTTCTATCCGTACTTGGTCTCTGCTCTTTATTGACCATATGCTACGATGGAGATACGATACGATACACTTTATTGATCCCGAGGGAAATTATGGTATCACAGCAGCGTTACATAGAGTAGTTACTATACACAAATCTTGCACATGACTAGCCACAATACGTAACAAGGACAGAACAAAGTGATGTTGCCACCACAAAAAAAGCAGACGCACCGGTCCCAGCTCGCAGACTAACACCAGACAATTGAGGTAATTTACCGACGCTGTGGTAGCATTCTGCCCACAGGTCTCACTACACACATTTTGCTTGTTTTGTATATGTTCTGGTGTTTTTTCCACCCCTTTTTACCGCAGTACTTGACACTGATCATATGGTCCTTTCTAGTGACCGCGGCAACAGTACTATTCTGACACTAGATTTTCCGTGCTATGCATTTCTTCTTCTGAATAGATCTAGATGATGATTGTTCCTATGTGTCATGAGAACTATTTACACACTGTTTATGTAGTGCTGCTTATTTACTATTATATTGTTATGTGATCTGGGACCAGTCCGCCTACCTTTCCTTTTAGGTTGTGTGGGCACCTTGCACTGATACTTGCTGTCCCTGCCTGTACCTTAACATGTTATTATTGTATATATATGTCATGTTTCAATAAAGTTTTGTATTTTCTCATATAAGTAACCCTTGATCTCTTTTTTTGTGGTGGCAACATCACTTTGTTCTGTTTTAATCTATTTTGCGATGGGTCAATTAGTCCGTTATTGATGGCTTTCACAGTGTGGTATATCATTTGGTTAAGCCAAACTATTTCCTTTTGTTTATCACAATACGTAACAAACAAAGGTACGCAAATCTCTGATCATTTCCATTAGTGCGCCAGCCCTAGGTCGTAGCCATCTTTCACCCTTAGTGAATTGTTATACATCCCCATTGCGGTAGGCACAAACGATTTCCTGAATTTCTCCTTCTTGCACCTAAGTAGGATTAGACGGCTGCTGAATGTGCTCTTCTGATTCAAGAACAGCTCGTATAGTGGGTGTGTATTATTGTTCATTATAGCCCTCCATTTCTTTCGAATCCTATCCTCCACTACTTCCTCAAAAGAGTCAAGATGGAGGCCAACAGCTGCACTTGCCTTCTTGATAAGTTTGTTGAGCTTATTAGCGTCAGCAACTCGCACACTACTGCCCCAGCAAATGATAGCAAAATATCTATGTATTAGTTAGACTAGATTTTTTTATTTGTCTCATCATCTAAGTGGGGTCCTAGCTAGCAAGCTGATACCGCAGAAACAAGCCTCTTTGTGGAGACCAGCTCTGGGAGCTGCTAAAGGTGGTTGAATCGATTGGGGCGAGGGTTTTGACAGTTCTAACTTTAACAGTAAAGCACTAATGGCTGACCCTAATTGCCCTTCTTTACACCCAGAATCCCAAGCCCCAGCAAAGTTAACATCACCACCTGATGGAACTTGCGACGACTCTATCAAGGAATTCGGGACCACGCAAGCTTGACTTGCCCCGTGGCATGGCCGACAGTGAACGCTCTGGGCTCGTATGTTGGCTTGACCTGCCTGAACTGCTGGAACTGTCATACTATGATGATGGCGAGCGCCAGTGAGACTATGTGGAGTGGTGTGACCTCCGCCTCGTCATCAATGTTCTGTTGGAATGTCTGCGTTAGTGCTGACTGTGCCCATGCCTAGCAGAGCTCTGGTAACCTGCCTTGAAGTGTAAACGAGAGGGAGCAGTCCTGCGGAGCCGGAGTGACACTGCGCCAACACTGACAGCACTTGGAAATTTTTCCACTTGTGAGCGGTTAAGAGGTTGTTGAGGGCATCAAAAAAGCTTCCTTACTAGCTGAGGGATGTATGAGATGTATGCTGTAACCCCTACATTAATCTGTGTAGAAGGAAGCATTAAAGGTTCCTCAGCAGATGAAGTAATTTTCTGATTGACCATTGCTACTGGCAGATCAGCACCACACAGTGGA
Source organism: Oophaga sylvatica (assembly GCA_033576555.1). Lineage (NCBI taxonomy): Eukaryota > Metazoa > Chordata > Amphibia > Anura > Dendrobatidae > Oophaga > Oophaga sylvatica. Next base: position 18,204,991 of record JARQOD010000001.1, on the reverse strand, counting down.
CAGCGGTACAGGAAATGGCGCCAGAGGAAAAGAGGACGTGGTTACACTATTAGCACAAAGCTGTTCTGAGGAGGCCTCAGAAACTGCCTGCGCCGGCCGTCTCCTGCTCACCTCATCCACCTAGCATCTCCAGGCAGAAGCAAGTGGGTTGGGACTAAGCCTCTGTGGTTGGCGGGAATACAGTGTGGATCGCCGGCTGCCCGTATTAAACTGTGTAATCCAACGCTGACTGGGAAGCAGGAGCTGGAGACTCAAGCTCGGCCGGGAGGCGCAGTAAGTAACCCTTCCCTTCTGCCAGTATGTGCACCCTCAGGGCTGCTGCTATCTCTAGGGCGGCCATACTACTGGCGTGACACATTCAGCTCAGTCAGCAGGTACCACGGAAGAGGAAGAAGATAACCAAAATAGCTGTACATAACAGGGGGACGTGACCACTTAAGTTTAAACAAAAGTGGGAAGGTGGATGGAACAGGAAGAACAAAGACCCACACATGGCTATACAAAGATGCCGGGTGGGCGAATAAGAAGGGAGAACACCCCGTGCTCAACAGCAATGTGCAAACCCGAATTTAACCATGAGGAGGGAAACATCATACAACCATGGGTGATATATCAACTGAGGGAGGGCATTTTAATGCTAACAGCCTGTGTAACACTGGGCTCAGCAGTCAGGGACCCTCTCCTATAAGGATTGTGGTCCTCAATGGAAATGAAGTGAACTTTACTGCAGGAACTGATGTACCTTTTGCACAGCAGGCGGCAGGTACAGATCTAGTGGGTCACATCTTCTCTATTACACAGAGGATCAAGCTGCACCGTCACTAGTGGCAGCACGTTACCTGTTAACAGCCCAGGTATACAGCATGTGTGACGTGGATACTCCATCCGTACTAACTCTCCTTCACCGGCCGCAGCGCACGTTCAGCTGTACCCATGCCCCAGCCTGGCAGGATCAGCATTTCTTCACTAACATTCTCGGCTCTGGCTACACGTTTCCTCTCTAGCCCACATTGGCTGCGCTGTCTCAGGGTTCCCCACATCTATACCTCCTTGTGCTCTCACTCAGGGCTGGCTCCAGGTTTTCGTGGGCCCCGGGTGAAAGAGTCTCAGTGGGCCCCTTAACACATACCTCAATTCATGATGCTCCAATAAGGCAGAGAAATATAGGTGTAGTACAATACCAAATACTTCACTTCTTACATTACATGAGTGATATCTATTGTAATTTCTACAAAACAGTAGCTCAGAAAACGGACAGTATAGTCCTCCATACAGTATTATGGCCACCACATAGCGCTCCATTCAGAATAATGAGCCCCATATATTACTCCATACTGTATTATGGGAAGCACATAGTGCCCCATACAGAATAATGAGCCCCATATATTGCTTCATACAGTATTATGCGCACTACATAGTGCCCCATACAGAATAATGAGCCCCATATATTGCTATATACAGAATGAGCCCCATATATTGCTCCATACAGAATAATGAGCCCCATATATTGCTCCATAGAGTATTATGGGCACCACATAGTGCACCATACAGAATAATGAGCCCCATATATTGCTCCACACAGAATAATGAACACTATAAATTGCTCCATACAGAATAATGAGCCCGTTATATTGCTCCATACATAATTGGTCCCATATAATGTTCCATATGGTATTGTTATGTTTTGATAGCTGAGGAGAAATAGCAAAAAATAGCCAAAGTAGCAATACACCAGAGAGGCTGGAAACTACTGGGTTGCAGAACCCTAAACTAACCGCAACACTAGAAGTAGCCGTGGAGCGCACCTACGGTGATCCTAGACGCCTCGTCACAGCCGGAGAGAAAGCTACACCTAAAGACAGAAAGATGAAAGCTAACTGCCCCGTAGCAGAACCCCCAAAGAAACAGGAAGCCCCCAAACATGTAATGGCGGTTAGACAAGAAGAAAATACGAACACAGACAGAAAATAGAATGAGCAAACGCTGGGGCCCAATTCTGTCTAGATAGAAAAGTATAGGAAAGAATTCTGACTGCAACCCAAAAAACCCTGACAAAAATAGTCAACACTTCTGATTAACAAAAAACCTGAGATCACACGATCTCTACCACCTAAATCAGATCTCTGGTGGAACACACAGCAATTCAGCAAATAAAAAGTGACACAGGAACAGATCAAAAGTGCAAACACAAACTGAGCACAAACTGAGTACAAATGCAGCGCCAGGCCCCAAAAGGGGCCCCAAAAGGGGACCAGGCTGAAGTCCACTGCAAGGCAGCAAACCAGCAAGGAAATCCAACCAGGGAAAAAAAAAATAGCGAGTCAATAATCTGAATGATAGCAGGAATGCAAGCTGAGATCCAACCAAGATCTGGAAGAACAATTGATTACCGGCAAGGCTGATGGGAGTTCAGGTCACTTATATCAGACCATTCGGACTCAGCTGAAAGCCATTCAGCAATTGGTTTATTACCCTCAGCAACCACCGGAGGGAGCCCCAGCTCCGAAGTCGCCTCCAACGTGTTCACAACAGTACCCCCCTCTTGAGTAGGGGTCACCGAACCCTCACCTGCGCAACCAGGCAGATCAGGATGAGCTCGATGATAGGCACGGATTAGTCTCCTAGCATGGATGTTCGAAGCAAACACCCAAGAATTGTCCTCCTGACCATAACCTCTCCACTTAACCAAATACTGGAGTTTCCGTCTAGCAAAACGAGAATCCAATATCTTCTCAACCACATACTCCAAATTGCCCTCAACCAAAACAGGATCGGGAGGAGCAGCCATAGGAACCACTGGTTCGACAAACCTCTTCAATAAGGACTTGTGGAACACGTTATGGATCTTAAATGTCCCTGGAAGAAGCAAACGGAAGGAAACCGAATTAACAATTTCCATGATCTTATAAGGTCCAATGAACCTTGGCTTAAATTTTGGAGACGCAACCTTCATAGGGATATTTCTTGAGGACAACCAAACCAAGTCCCCCACTTTAAAACGAGGACCATCAGTCCTATGCCGGTTGGCAAACCGCTGGGCCTTCTCTTGAGAGAGAGACAACCTCTCCACTACCTGGTCCCAAATCTGCTGCATTTGCTCCACAATAGAGTCAACCCCGGGACAGACAGAAGCCTCCACCTGTCCTGAAGAAAATCGAGGGTGAAACCCAGAATTGCAGAAAAATAGAGACATCAAGGTAGCAGAGCTAGCCCTATTATTAAGAGCAAACTCAGCCAAAGGCAAAATAGAGACCCAGTCATCTTGATCAGCAGACACAAAACATCTCAAATAAGTCTCCAAGGTCTGGTTTGTTCTCTCAGTTTGTCAAGTGGTCTGAGGATGAAAAGCAGAGGAGAAAGATAATTATGTTTAGAACAAAATGTCCTCCAAAATCTGGAAACAAACTGGACTCCTCTGTCAGACACAATGTTCTCCGGAATGCCGTGCAACCGAACCACATGCTGAAAGAACAAAGGCACAAATTCGGAGGAGGAAGGCAACTTAGGTAATGGCACAAGATGTATCATCTTGGAAAACCTATCACAGATTACCCAGATAATGGTCATTCTCTGAAAGACAGGGAGGTCGGAAATAAAATCCATAGAGATATGGGTCCATGGCCTCTTGGGCACAGGTAATGGCATTAACAAACCACTAGAGCAGAGCAAGGTTTGGAATGAGAGCAAGTCCCACAGGACTGCACAAAGTCCCTGACGTCACGAGACAAAGTAGGCCACCAAAAGGACTGACCTACCAAGTCTCTGGTACCAAAAATACCGGGATGACCAGCCAACGCGGAACAATGAATCTCAGACATCACAATCTTCTTCCACTGGTCTGGGACAAACAATTTCCCGACAGGGCAGCGTTCAGGTTTATCCTCCTGACACCCCTCCAGAGCCAGTCTCAAATTGAGCGAGATGGTGGAAAGAACTACACCCTCCTTCAGAATAACAGCAGGATCAGTTAACTCAGGAGAATCCGCAAAGAAACTCCTCGAGAGGGCATCCGCCTTAACATTCTTAGTGCCCGGAAGAAAAGAAACCATAAAATTAAAACGTGTGAAAAAGAAGGCCCACCTGGCCTGTCTAGGATTAAGTCGCTTGGCTGATTCGAGATAAACCAGGTTCTTATGGTCCGTGAGGACCACCACCTGATGTTTGGCTCCTTCCAGCCAATGTCTCCACTCTTCAAAAGCCCACTTCATGGCCAATAACTCCCGATTACCCACGTCATAATTACGTTCAGTTGGAGAAAATGTTCGAGAGAAGAAGGCACAAGAGTTACTCTTAGAGGTCTCTGGATCCCTTTGGGACAAAACGTCACCTGCCCCTCAGAAGCATCAACCTCCACCTGAAACGGCAGAGAAACATCAGGCTGCCGTAGAACAGGAGCAGAAATGAATCTCTGCTTAAGTTCCTGAAATGCAAACACAAACTGAGCACAAATGCAGCGCCAGACTCCAAAAGGGAACCAGGCTGAAGTCCACTGCAAGGCAGCAAACCAGTAAGGAAAATCCAACCAGGGAAAAAAAAAACAGCAAGTCACTTATCTGAATGATAGCAGGAATGCAAGCTGAGATCCAACCAAGATCTGGAAGAACAATTGATTACCGGCAAGGCTGATGGGAGTTTAGGTCACTTATATCAGACCATTTGGACCCAGCTGAAAGCCATTCAGCAATTGGTTCATTACCCTCAGCAACCACCGGAGGGAGCCCCAGCTCCGAAGTCGCCTCCAACGTGTTCACAACACAGTATATGATGAGCTCCACATAATGATCCATTATATGATGGTCCCCATATAATGCTCCATACAGTATAGGACAGGCCCCATACAGTATAATGAGCCCCACATATTGCTCCATACAGTATAATGAGTCACATATAATGCTCCATACAATATATGATGGGCCCCATATATTGTTCTATACAGAATGGGCTCCATATAATGCTCCATACAGAATAGGCCCCATATGTGCTCCATATATAATGAACCCAATATGATGCTTCATATATAATGGGCCTCATATATGATGTTCCAGTGTATAATGGGCCCCATATATGATGCTCCAGTGTATAATGGGCCCCATATATGATGTTCCAGTGTATGATGGGCTTCATATATTGCTCCAAACATTAAAAAAAAAATGAAATATTCACCTCTCCTTGCTGGGCAGTGCTCTACTCTGGACTCCTCAGCGTCGCCATCTTCCTTCTCTCTGCACTGACTGTTCAGGCAGAGGGTGCACAGACGTGACGTCATCGCGCTCTCTAACCTGAATGTCACTCTCCGGAAATGCGGAAGACGTCATAGCGGTGGAGCAGGGAGAGGTAAGTATTGCAAGTGCTGGGGCCCTGAGCAAACAGGGGGGCCCACTCGTGAGCGACGGCACTGGCACAGGGCCCCTCATAGTACGCCGATGTCTCCGACGGCGAGTGAGCCCCCACCTGCTCAGGGCCCCGGAACTTGCCCGAGTGGGCCAGGTGCTGACGCTGGCCCTGCTCTCACTGCAGTTGAGCTCTCCTTCTGTCTCACCATTTACTTCTGACTCCTCCAGCGAGGAAGTGACTCTCCTCTTACTCCCAAAACCTCCTTCCACCTGCAGGGCTGACTGTAACTCACCTGTGCCCTGCATCTACACTGACACTTCTCCAACACTAGGGGGCAGCAGCAGCCCGTACAGCTCTGTCTATATTCAGTGCTGCACCAATCATCTGTATGTGAGTGACTGATACTGAGGAATAACAGCGAGGATCATGTGTATGACGCACCTGTAATTGTACAGACCACGAGAAACCGTCCAGATTATCCAGTATTCTGCACATATGACAAGTGATCATCTTCATGGCAGAATCTGCAGAGATGTGAGTAGATAGAAGAAGCTCTTCTCCTTTTCACTTTGTTCTTCTGCTCCTTCATAAATAGTGTGTGTATATACAGAATATATTTTTTTCTTTTCAATTATTAAACTGTTTTATAATAAAAAGTTACATAATTCGCCCTAATATTTTTTAGTGTCGGCCTCTTCAGTTCCAAGATCTCTGCTTGCTGTCATTTCATAGTTCACCTTCTCAGATAAATAAATGTCCCGTTATGTGATGGACACATCTGAGATGCAAATCAACGCTGTTAATTTTTCTGGACAAATTATCCTTTTGTTTGAGTTGCATCCAAAATACACAATACACTTTCCCTAATGTGATGTCCTTTATCCAAAAATAAATGTTGACCCCGGGGTTAAAGTGTTTCCCCATATCAGAGAAACATGGTGTAATAGGTGTCCTCTCTGGGACAGGCCGACATCAGCGGAGCCGCCGGTGACTGATGGACGCAGGAACATAAGAAGGTTAGCGGGAATGGATGAGTGACCAGGAGGAAAGAGAACTGGAGGATAGATCCTCCCTGCGCTGCACCGTCCCCTCCACTCTCTCACTACAAGGTCTAGTGGCCTCATAATGGCGGCTCCATACAGCGCTGTACGTCACATTGCTATAGATCCTCTATGTGGGGCTCATCTATGTGTCCAAATATCCGTCTCTCCCTTATTTCTTATAGTTTTATTATTACATTCACTGATAATGAAAACTAATTCACGAGCCTCTATTCCCATAACGCCACATTGTGCTGTTCCTCTGTTATTCCTCCTGGAAATGAGTGACAAGGAGAATGATATCTATTGGATCTCCTCCCTGCACATGCACCAGCTGGTACTGATCCAACATGGAGCGAAATACACTGATCAGGAAACTTCTCCATGTAGAATATTACTGATGAGATGGGTTAGATTGTTACCTGTGATATCTGTGGACAGGATTAAACCCACCATTATTTATATCACTGATCATCAGCCCATGACAGCAGCAGATGATGTAATCTCGTATAATCCGGTGATTTGCCTGTTTCCTGTTACATAATCTCAGACGATTTCCCTGTAGATTTCTTGTGATATAAATAAGACATGAGACCAATGATCGGTGTCTGTGAGCGTCCAGAGCAATGACGATGGTTCCCTGAGATCTCTGCTCTGTGTGCTGTATCTGTACATACAAGGTAATGTCCGGTGAGGTTATACTATGTGGGGTAGAGGAGAGTATACAGGACACGGCTGTATACATGTAGTAAGAGGAGAAGGAGCACACGCCATTATATCACTGATTGTCACCATTATCTCTTCTCTTCTGCTCCCAGTTTCCTGTGGAGAGATTGTGATGACTCAGACTCCGGATTATCTGTCGGTGTCACCGGGAGACACAGTCACCGTCTCATGTAAATCAGTCAAAGTCTCTTTATAGCAGCAATCAAAGATTTATCCTGGTACCAACAGAAGTCCGGGCAGCCTCCAAAACTTCTCATCTATTTGGCAAACAATCGAGAATCTGGAATCCCAGAGAGATTCACTGGATCTGGAACTGGAACTACTTTCACTCTTACAATCCAGGAGCGACAGAGGACGATGCAGCAGATTATTACTGTCAGCAGGGTGGAGCGATCCTTCACACAGTGATACAGAGCCGTACAAAAACCTCCTCCCCATCCCCCATTATGTCGCTGTATTACAATGTTGTGTAGATGAAGGTGCAGAGAATTAGCAGAGCGCTCAGTGATTATTTCTGTCTTCTCTTCTTCCTCTGGGAATAGATTATTTCTGTACAGATCATTGTATAAACCAGTCAGACTTAACCCCTTTCTGACTACAGAAGTAATATTTCGTCCATGTGCTCTGGGCCAATTTGACCATGGAAGAAATATTACGTCTGAGCGATCGGCCAAACTTTTTAATAATAAAAAAAATCAATATATATTCTATCTCTCAATAAGTATTTGAATTAAAAAAATATAAACAATAAAAGTACACGTTTGGTATCATGGCGTCTGCAACGACCCGACCTATAAAACTGCCCCACTGGTTAACCACTTAAGCAAACACCACAAAAATAAACAAGGTAAAAAACAATGCTTTATCATCATACCCCGAACAAATAGTGGAATAACAAGCGATCAAAAAGACGAATATAAATAATCTTGGTGCCGCTGAAAATGTCATCTTGTCCCACCAAAAAATGAGCCGCAGCCGCCATAAAGCATCATCATCGAAAAAATAAAAAAGTTCTAGCTCTCAGAATAAAGTGATGCAAAAATAATTATTTTTTCTATAATATAGTTTTTATTATATGAAAGCACCAAAACATAAAAAAGTATAATTGAGGTATCGCTGTAATTGTACTGACCCAAAAAATAAAACTGCCTTATCAATTTTACCACACGCGGAACGGTATAAACTCCCCCTAAAAAAGAAATTCATGAATTGCTGGTTTTTGCTCATTCTGCCTCTCAAAAATCAGAATAGAAAGTGATCAAAAAATGTCACGTGCCCGAAAATGATACCAATAAAAACGTCACCACATCCCGCAAAAAACAAACCTTGTGCGCCAAATATGCAAAAATTATAGCAATCAAAATGTGGTGATGCAAAAACTATTTTTTGCAATAAAAAACATCCTTTAACGTGTGACAGCTGCCAATCATAAAAACCCGCTATTAGGCCTCTTGCACACGTTCTGATATTTCCGGTACCGGAGATGTCATGTGTCGTTTGTAATACGTGCAGCTCACGTGTGGCATGCGTGTGCTGCATCAGTACCACACGGACGGGCGCCAGGGAAGAGGCGTTGCAGTAAGTGCTGTTCCCCGGCGCCGGTTGCTGAACACGGCGCTCATCATTCTCCCCTGCTCTGCCAGCGATCGGCCCGAGCAGGGGAGAATGATGAGAGTTGCATTTAAGTGATAAATGAGACAGCAGGCGGAAGCTGATGGGACTATTACTCCCATCAGCCTACCCCTGCTGCTGGTAATAACAGTGACAGCAGGAGTGGATGATGGGGTATTCATCAGACGCCGCCAGCACTATAAATAAATGAAAAAAAGCAGCGTGGGTTCCCCTTTATTTTCCATAACCAGCCAGGCAAATTTCACAGCTGGGGTTGCAATCCTCAGCTGTCATCTTCAGCAAGGTTGGTTATCAGGAATAGAGTGGTCCACATGCTGTTTTTTTAAATTATTTAAATAATTAGAAAAAACGTTGTGGGGTCCACCCTATTTTTGACAACCAGCCTTGCTAAATCTCACAGCTAGGGGTTGGTATTCTCAGGTTGGTAAGGGACCATTGATATAGGCCCCCCAGCCTAATAATAGCAGCCTGCAGCTGCCCAGAAAAGGCGTATCTATTAGATGCACCAATTCTGGCGCTTTGCCTGGCTCTTCCCACTTGCCTTGTAGTGGTGGCAAGTGGAGTAATATTTGTGGGGTTGATGTCACCTTTCTGTCATCAGATGACAACAAGCCCACAGCTTAGCAATGGAGAAGCATCTATAAGACATTACTAATCTTATTGTTGTAAATAAACACACAGCTAGAATAAAGTCCTTTAATTGAAAAAATGAAATAGACTTCTTTAATGTTCTCAGTTAAACCATACTTACAACCTCGCCTATTCCACCAAATCCCTCGATCTCCTGTAATAAAAGTAAAATAAAAAAGCTACAATATACCATACCTGTCCATCATTCTATCCCATGCCGTAATCCATGTCTGGGGGATAATAAGCTTTCAACCTGGACGGTGCCAAGATGCGACCATCCATGCTGAGAACCACTGGTGAATAAGCTGCTGGGAACGCAGTGTCAGTAACCAGGGGTGACATCATGGAGGTTACCTCCGGTCACTGGGCTCTGTTCCCAGCTGGGCTAAGCCGCGGTGAGATCCAGGGTCACATAAAATTCACATACCAGGAAACATTAGATTAGTTCCAAAAAGGGGGCACTTGTTGGGCATTGCCACTGTTAAGGCACATCTAGATAAGTTACTTGGGGAGTCTAGTTTCCAAAATGGGGTCACTTGTGGGAGTTTTCACTGTTTAGGCACATCAGGGGCTCTCCAAACGTGACATGATGCCCACAGACCATTCCATCAAAGTCTGCATTCTAAAATCTCACTACTTCCCTTCAGAGCCCCGACGCGTGCCCATACAGTGGTTTGCTCCCACATATGGGGTATCAGAGTACTCAGGACATATTGTATAACAACTTTTGGGTCATATTTCTCCTGTTACCCTTGGGAAAATTAAAAATTGGGGACTAAAAGATCATTTTTGTGGGAAAAAATATGATTTTTTATTTTCATGGCTGGGCGTTATAAACTTTACTGAAACACTTGGGGGTTCAAAGTGCTCACCACACATTTAGATAAGTTCCTTGGGGGGGTGTAGTTTTCAAAATAGGGTCACTTGTGGGGGGTTTCCACTGTTTAGGCACATCAGGGGCTCACCAAACGAAACATGGCATCCGATGTCAATTCCAGCCAATTTTGCGTTGAAAAGTCAAACAGTGCTCCTTCCCTTCAGAGCTCTGCCATGCGCCCAAACAGTGGTTTACCTGCACATATAGGATATCAGTGTACTCAGGACAGATTGCACAATAGCGTTTGGGGTCCAATTTCTCCTGTTACCCTTGGTAAAAATATTAAAAATTTGATCTGAATTAAATTTTTGGTGAAAAAAAGTTAAATGTTAATTTCTTTTTAAACATTCCAAAAATTCCTGTGAAGCACCAGAAGGGTTAATAAACTTCTAAAATGTGGTTTCAGCACCTTGATGGGTGCAGTTTTTAGAATTGTGTCACTTTTGGGTATTTTCTATCATATAGACCCCTCAAAGTGACTTCAAATGTGATGTGGTGCCTAAAAAAAATGGTGTTGTAAAAATGAGAAATCGCTGTTTCATTTTTAATCCTTGTAACTTCCTAACAAAAAAAAATTTTGGTTCCAGAATTGTGCTGTTGTAAAGTAGACATGTGGGAAATGCTGATTAGGCCTCTTTCACACGTCAGTGGCTCCGGTACATGTAGTGACAGTTTTCTCACGTAGCGGAGACACTGACACACGTAGACCCATTAAAATGAATGGGTCCATGCACATGTCAACATGTTTTCACGGACCGTGTGTCCCTGTGCAAAATACGCTATGTCCATTTTTCTCTGGCAGCATGGACGCAAAACGTCCCACACACGTGCACACGGAGAACTGTTCACACAGTCCTCCATGCGCACGGACAGCTACAGTAAGTGCTGTCCTCTGCCTGTGGTGCTGAAGCTCTCTGTCATTATTCTCCCTGCTCTGCCGGCAACAGCGAGCAGGGAGAATAAATGAAAAACCTGACGTGGGGTCCCCCTTAATTTTTGAACCAACCCGGCAAAACTAAAAGGTGCGGGCTGCTATTCTCAGGCTGGTAGGGGGCCATGACTATGGGCCCCCCCAGCCTAAAAACAGCAGCCTGCAGCTGCCCAGAAAAGGTGCATCTATTAGATGGGAAAATGAGGGTGCTGAGGTCACTGGAGTTCAGCTGTCAGCAAGCACAGGCTTAGTGACGTCACCCCCAGTCACTGAGCCTGTGCGCGCTGCTTCCATTCATTCCCCAGTAGTTTACAGTCGGAGTGGCTGCATTAGCAGCGCTCCGGCTGTAAACTGATTAACCCCCCCAGCTGAATTTACGCCGTGGGACTTGACTGTACGGTGGACAGGTATAGGATATTGTTGCTTTTTTATTTTATATTTTTTCCAGGAGATCGAGGGCTTCGATAATGGAATAAGAGTGTAATAAAGATTTAAAAACTGTAGTGTAATCTTTCATTAAAATACTTTAAGGCCCCGTCTCACCTAACGACACACCAGCGATCCCGACAACGATATGCACTTGTCAGGATCGCTGGTGTGTCGTTACATGGTCGCTGCTGAGCTGCCAAACAGGCAGCTCAGACAGCGATCAGCACAGCGACACTGCGGGTAACGTCGCTTAGTTACCCGCAGTGTACGTTGGATACCAGCGCCCTGATGCAGGGAGCTGGTAACCAAGGTACACATCGGGTTTCCAGGCTGTGCGGTGCCTGGAAACCCGCTGTGTTCCTTGGTTACCAGCTCCCTGCATCAGGGCGCTGGTATCCAAGGTACACATCGGGTTTCCAGGCACAGCCCCGCACCTAGAAACCCGCTGTGTACCTTGGTTACCAGCGGATCGCTGGTCTCCCGCCTGTCACACACAGCGATGCGTGCTGGCCAGCGGGAGACCAGCGATCAAAAAAATGTCCAGGACATTCAGCGATGATCAGCGATACCCAGCAGGGGGGCTGATCGTCGCTGAATGTCACACACAGCGATATCGCAGGGGAGATTGCTGTTGCGTCACAAAACTAGTGACTCAGCAGCGATCTCGCTAGCGAGATCGCTGTGTGAGATGGGGGCTTTATTCTTATTGTGTGTGTGCTTATTTAACCCTTTATTTACTATAGGATTAGTAATGAATAGGTGTCTTATTGACACCTCTTCATTAGTAAGTCTGGCTTAATGTCACCTTACAATAGAAAGGTGACATTAACCCCTTATTAACACCACTTGCCACCACTACAGGACAAGTGGGAAGAACCCGACAAAGCTCCAGAATAGGCGCATCTAATAGATGCAACTTTTCTGGGCAGCTGCGGGCTGCTGTTTTTAGGCTGGGAGGGGCCCATATTCATGGCCCCTTACCAGCCTGAGAATAGCATCCCGCACCTGTATAGTTTTGCCGGGTTAGTTCAAAACCTAAGGAGGACCCCACGTCAGGTTTTTCATTTATTCTCCCTTCTCGCTGTTGCCGGCAGAGCAGGGAGAATAATGACGGGGAGCTTCAGCACCACAGGCAGGGGACAGCGCTTACTGTAGCCATCCGTGCCATCCATGTGGTCCTAATGCGGCACACATGCAGCACACGTGTGCCACACAGATATACCACATATTTACACAGACAAGGATATCTCCGGTACCATGTTTACCGGTACGGGAAATATCTGGACGTGTGAAACTGACCTTATTAAGTATTTTGTGTGACATATCTGTGTGATTTAAGGGCATGAAAATTCAAATTTGGAAAATTGCAAAATTTTCAAAATGTTCACCAATTTTCCATGTTTTCACAATAAACGCAAGTCAAATTAAAGAAATTTTACCACTATCATGAAGTACAATATGTCACGAGAAAACATTGTCAGAATCACCAGGATCCATGAAAGCGTTCCTTAGTTATTACTGAATAAATGGACAGTGGTCAGAATTGTAAAAATGGGCCCGATCATTAACGTGCAAACCTCCCTCGGGGGTTAAGGGGTTAATGATTACAGACTATATGAACATCTGCAATGGAGGAGCTCTGAATGTGGCCATACAATGGAATGAGGTGACGGAAAAAACACCTTACCCATTATACACATGCACGTTATACTCCGCTGATCGTGCATGTGTTCTGTATAGGGGTATGGCCAGGGCCGTATTTGCCACTAGGCACTCGAGGGCACATGCCTAGGGCGAGACTCTCCGGGGGGGCGGCACCTGAGCAAGAATTTTTTTTTTTCAGGTCAGGGGGTCGGCCCTCCCCTTGCTTCCCTCCCCCCCTCCTCCCCATCATCATACTCACCTCCTCCTGCAGCTCCGAAGGTCCAGCGCCGACATCTTCCTGTACTGAGCGCGGGTCACTGGTAGTACCGCTCATTAAGCTCATGAATATGGATGCCACTCCACTCTCATAGGCGTGGCGTCCATATTCATGAGCTTAATGAGCGGTACTACTAGTGACCGCGCGCTCAGTACAGCAAGATGTCGGGGGCACACTGGACCTTCGGAGCTGCAGGAGGAGGTGAGCAGGGCCGTATTTGCCACTATGCACTCGAGGGCATGTGCCTAGGGCGGGACTCTGCGGGGGGGTGGCACCTGAGCAAGAATTTTTTTTTTATGTCAGGGCGTCGGCCCTCCCCTTGCTTCCTCCCCCCTCCTCCCCATCATCATACTCACCTCCTCCTGCAGCTCCAAAGGTCCAGTACCGACATCTTCCTATACTGAGCGCGCTGTCACTGGTAGTACCGCTCATTAAGCTCATGAATATGGACGCCACTCCACTCTCATAGGCATGGCGTCCATATTCATGAGCTTAATGAGCGGTACTACCAGTGACCGCGCGCTCAGTACAGCAAGATGTCGGCGGTGCGCTGGACCTTCGGAGCTCCAGGAGGAGGTGAGTATGTAAGATGATGGGGGAATGAGCACTGTGGGCTGGGAGGCGGGAAAGAGCGCTGTGGGCTGGGGAGGGGGGAATGAGCACTGTGGGCCGGGGGGGATGAGTGCTGTGGAGTAATGAGCCCTGAGGGAGAATGAGCACAGGGGGGTAATGAGCACTGGGGGGAAAATAAGCACTGGGGGGGTAATGAGCATGGGGGGAGAATGAGCACTGTGGGGGTAATGAGTACAGGGGAGTAATGAGCGCAGGGGAGTAATGAGCACTGGGGGGAGAATGAACGGAGGGGGTAATGAGTACTGGGGAGAATGAGCACAGGGGGGTAATGAGCACTGGGGGGAGAATGAGCAGGGGGAGTAATGAGCACTGGGGGCAGAATGAGCGGAGGGGGTAATGAGCACTGGGGGGAGAATGAGCGCAGAGGGGGTAATGAGCACTGGGGGGAGTAATGAGCACTTGGGGGGTAATGAGCACTGGGGTAGAATGAGCACTGGGGGGTAATGAGTACTGGGGGGAGTAATGAGCACATGGGGAGAATGAGCACTGGGGGTAATGAGCACAGGGGGAGAATGAGCACTGGGGGTAATGAGCACTGTGAGAGTAATGAGCACTGGGGGGGTAATGAGCACTGGGGGTAGAATGAGCACTGGGGGGTAATGAGCACTGGGGGAATAATGAGCGCAGGGGGAGAATGAGCACTGGGGGGTAATGAGCACAGGGGGGAGAATGAGCACTGGGGGGTAATGAGCGCCGGGGGAGAAAGAGCACTGGGGGGAGAATTAGCACTGGGGGGTAATGAGCACTGGGGGGAGTAATGAGCACAGGGGAAGTAATGAGCACTGGGGGAGTAATGAGCGCAGGAGGGAGAATGAGCACAGGGGGAGAATGAGTGCAGGGGGGAGTAATGAGCACTGGGGGAGTAATGACTGCAGGGGAGAATGAGCGTTGGGGGAGTAATGAGCACTGGGGGAGTAATGAGCACTGGGGAGAAAGGAGCACTGGGGGAGTAAGGAGCGCAGGGGGAATAATGAGCACTGGGGGGAGTAATGAGCACTGGGGGAGTAATGAGCACTGGGGGAGTAATGAGTGCAGGGGGGAGTAATAAGCACTGAGGAGAGTAATGAGCACAGTGGGGAGTAATGAGCACTGGGGGGAGTAATGAGCGCAGAGGGGAGCAATGAGCGCAGGGGGAGAATGAGCGCAGGGGGGAGAATGAGCTCTGAGGTGGGGAATGAGCACTGAGGTGGGGAATGAGCGCTGGGGAGAATGAGCGCAGGTCTAATGTAAAAGAGGAGGTTGCACAGAAATGACATCACAAATCTTTTTTTTTGTTAAATAACATCTTTATTTAGCTTTCAAAAACGCATACAAATCCACATGTAAAAATCGCATCAAATACGCACCTGTGTTTTCTGCCAAGAGGTGCGGATTATGTACGGAAACTTCTGCAGACAAATTCTGCAACATGTGCACATACCCTAAGGCCCTGTGCACACTTTGCGTTTCCACTGCGGTTTTTAACGTGCGGAAACGCATCCAACTCGCAGCACAGTGGATTACCAATGTAATCCAATGGGAACCGCAGGTCTGCTGTGCACATGCGGTAAAAAACGCGCGGTTTCGCCGCGCTTTATTTTCCGCAGCATGTCAATTTTTTGTGCGGAACTGCAGCGGTTCGGCGCCCATTGACTTGCATTGAGTCGGGCACTAAAAAATCTAAAAAAGATCTGCGGTTTTGCTGCAGGTGAAACCGCTGTAGTTCGGGAGGAGGGAAGTGTGTGGGCGGTGCGTGGGCGTGTATAGTGTGCGGCGCTATGTGTGTGGGCGGTGCGTGGGCGTGTATAATGTGCGTCGCTATGTGTGTGGGCGGTGCGTGGGCGTGTATAGTGTCCGGCGCTATGTGTGTGGGCATTGATTGTGTGCCGGTGTCTGCGGGATCGGTGTATGTGCGGCGGTGTGCGGGGCTGTGTGCGTGATCGGTGTATGTCCGGGGCTGTGTGCGTGATCGGTGTGTGCGGGGCTATGCCTGCTACAGTGACAGTGACTGACACATTAGCCAATGATGGGACAGTAGTAGTCTCATCATCCGGCTAATGTGCTGAATGTAAAAAAAACAAAAAAAAAAACACACATGACATACAACATATAACATACAATGACATACAGAACATACACATGACATACAACACATACATGGTACAAAAAAAGGCTGCACTCAAGCATACTGAAGCATGACAACATAGAATGTTGTCATGCTTCAGTATGCTTGAGTGCAGCCTTTTTTTGTATCTTTTACATGGGGGTAGCTCCCTTTGGTTTGCACCTAGTTCACATTAGTCTGGAAGTGCCAGTCAGGTTTTTTTGTCTTTTTTTGTCTTTTTTTTGTCTATAAAACACATACATGACATACAGAACATACACATGACATACAACACATGCAATGACATACAACACATAGAGTATATACTCACCTATTCCCCGACGCCATCCATCTGTGTACCGCTCTGCCGCTGGGAGAGAATGACGTCACTACAGTTCATTCTCTCACGGCAATGCTGGGTGAGAAAATTCCCACTCAGCATTGCCATAAAGTGAGACTTTGAACTCAGGTAACCTCAGGGATGCACTGCAGGAGCCATTGTCTCCTGTCAGTGCATCACTGGGAGGCCCTACAGAGCAGTGGCATCACCTGATGTCACTGTTCTATAGGGGAGACCGTCGTGGGACACTCGCTATTAATTGGACTGCGTCAGACAGGGAGTATACGGTTGTTTTATATTTTTACGTTTTATTACAGGAGATCGAGGTCGTCGCTTGGATCTGAGCATATAATAAAGATATGAAAACCATGTTGTGTTTTATTTCATTAAAATAATTTATTCTTGTGCGTGTGTTTTTTAACCCTTTATTAATATAAGATTAATAATGGATAGGCGTCTTATTGACGCCTCTCTATTATTAACCGGGCTTAATATCACCTTACAATAGCAAGGTGATATTAACCCCTTATTCACCCATATCCCACAGCTACAGGGGAGTGGGAAGAGAGGGGCTAAGTGCCGGAATTGGTGCATCGTACAGATGCGCCAATTCTGGGGCGGCTGGGTGCTGGTATTTTAAGCCAGGGGGGGCGCCAATATCCATGGCCCCTTCCTAGGCTATGAATATCAGCCCACAGCTGTCTGCCTAGCCTTTCTGGCTATAAATTATAGGGGGACACAACGTCATTTTTTTTGGGGGGTCCCCCTATTTTAATAGCCAGTGAAGGCTAGCTGCGGGCTGATATTCATAGCCTGGGAAGATCCATGGGTATTAACCCTTCCCAGGCTAGAAATATTGTCCCCGGCTGTGGCTTTCCCCCTCTGGCGCAAAAAATTGCGCAGGAGCCCACGCCATTTTTTTCCTATTTTTTTTATTAACTATATTGCGTTAAGATTTTGTGTGTGTGTACGCGTGTCTTTAACTATTTATGTACCATTTTATCTATCATCTGTCTAGCTACCTATATATCTTTCTGTCTATCTATATATCTATCTTTCTATATATATTTCTAACTATCTATTATCCATCTATCTATGTATTTTCTATCTATCTATCTATCTATCTATCTATCTATCTATCATCTATCATCTATCTATCTATCTATCTATCTATCGGTATCTGTGTGTGTAATGGAGTGTGGGTTGGACAAATTTAAAAGAGGAGGTTGGACAAGAAATGACATCACAAATCTTTTTTTTTTGTTAAACAACATATCTTTATTTAGCTGTAAAAACCGCATACAAAACCGCATGAGAAAAAGCATGAAAAACCGTCAACGCGTCAAAACCGCGCCTGCGTTTTCTCCCAAGAGGTGCGGTTTCGGCGTGGAAAAATCCGCAGGCAAATCCGCAATGTGTGCACAGGCCCTAAGGCTTTGTTTCCACATTCAGGAAACACTGCAGAGAGGACACAGCTCCGTCCAAAGCTTTGCCGGCTTTTGTACGCGCGGTGATTCCGCATGTGTTCCCTGAACCGTGTGGAATCACCACATCCTATACATAGGACGGTGTTATTTATCTTGTGTAGACTGAGCGTCTCCGCGAGATAAATAGACATGCTGCAGTGTAGAAAGACGCTCCACATGTGCATATACACAGGTCTG
>JARQOD010000001.1:18132981-18181503 GCA_033576555.1 Oophaga sylvatica | reverse complement strand
TTTAACCCCTTTTTTGATGTTACACCGTGGGCCTTTTCTTTCAGGGGTTGGTAAGTAAATTTTTTGCTTTTTTATTTTTTTTATTAAGGAAATGGTTTTACAGGAAAATAAAATATGGAAAAAAACTGTGGATTATTTCATTAAACTTTTTTTTATTAAAGTGTGTGTGTTTGATTTTTTTTTCATACAATAGGATTAAAAATTTTGAAGTTGTCTAATTGACAGCTCCAATTTTAAACCCCTCCTTAAGGTCCCTTTCAATAAAAGGTGACGAAGGTAATTTTAACCCATTCCCCACCGTCAGGGCAATGGGAATAACGGCAAAGTGCCAAAAGGGGAATCTAATTAAGATTTGCCCTTTTGGGGTTCGGGGCAGATGTTGTAGCCGGGGGGGGCACAAAAAAATGTCCCCCCCTAGGCTATTATTATCTCCCCCCATCGCTTTTTTTTGTCTGTCTGGTGGGAAAATAGGGGCGGGAGCCCCCCTTTTTTTTTTCAACGAAATTACCCTTTTAAAATTAAACCCCCTAATGTTGAAATTTTAAAAAT
Organism: Oophaga sylvatica; assembly: GCA_033576555.1. Classification (NCBI taxonomy): domain Eukaryota; kingdom Metazoa; phylum Chordata; class Amphibia; order Anura; family Dendrobatidae; genus Oophaga; species Oophaga sylvatica. Next base: position 18,180,954 of record JARQOD010000001.1, on the reverse strand, counting down.
AACTCATTTAATTGTTTCTAAAAAATTATCAAAATACAGGAAAGACAGGTTAAATGTGTGGAAACAATGTATCTTTCATTCGCTTCTGTTTTTTAAAACAAAACCCGGAAAATTAATTTGGGGGTATACATAGTAGAAGTCTAAACTATAAATAATTATATATACATTCACAATGCAGTATATATATAAAATAAGTTTCTAGGTATATATCTTTTTTTTTTGGATTGAAATACTTTCTTTTAGATCCATTATAGCTTTTGGCAATCGTGAGAAAATCTCGCAAGCGGAGAAAATCGGAGTTAAAAGGTAAACACACATCGTTAAATGCTCTTTAGGAAAAGGGGAAGCCAGAAGGATGTTATGTTTGCTTTTTTTGATCCGACAATCGACCGCAAAAAGGGCCCCGTTTTTTGGTTGTGTGTGACTCCACCTTCAATCCGAGGAGCACAAGGACGATGCAGCAGATTTTACTGTCAGCAGTTTTAAACTCCTCTCACACGTTTTTACAGGCCGTACAAAAACCTCCCCCCACCCCCCTTTTTGCGCGTTTTAAAATGTTTGAAGAAGGTGTAAGAATTAGCAGGCGCTCATGATTATTTCTGTTTCTCTTCTTCCTTGGGAATTTTTGTCAGATCATTTTTAAAACCGTCAGGTATGACATATTTTGGTAAATTTTCAGCAAATGCGAAAAATTCGTAAAGAAAAACATTTTTTCAAAATAGAGATTATTTTTTTATTATTATTATTATTTTAGCTTTGATTATATAGCTCTTTGTTTTCCACAGCATTTTTACAGACATCATCACATGCCCCCCATTGGGCCACAGTCAATTTTCCCTATCAGTATGTTTGGGTGTGGGGGAAAAACCAGAACGGGGGGAAAAACCCCAAAAACCTATGGAATAGTTTTTTTTATCAAAAACAAAATGCAAAAAATGAAAAAGAACCTAAATCAATTGTTTTTTTTTTGGGCCCCTTTAACCTTCTTGTCCGTTACACAAAGGCTCCCGACTGTCTATTATAGAAGCGATGCCCCCGGCACCACCACTGCCCCCTGACATTCCCCCCGGAGACGTCACTGACCCTGAGGAGAAACCCCCGGCAGAGAGTCTCCGACTATCTGACTCCACATATTATTTAATCAAACCCCTCAAAAATCAATTTTATATTTTTTTTCACAAAAAGAGGACTTAACTTTCCAGATTTATTTTCTAGTTGTAAAAAACTTGGAGGGTTAAACCAAGAGAACAGTTATGGTTGAGGGTTTCAAGTGATTCCCTTACTCAAAACCCAAAAAAGGGAATGATCCTAAAGTGATAAACAAGACCCCCGGTGGTTTCCCCCCCCGCACCCCGGGAGAAAATCAGTTTAGTTAAAAAACATCAAGATTATCAAAAATGCAAAAAAAAATTTTGCATTTCATTTGAGACAATTTTTATTCCTAATACTAATATTATTAAAATTATTAATGTAAGATTAAATCAGTTTTTTTTTTAATCCCCCTGAATGCCATATACTTACTAAACCCATAATTTTTTGTGAAACCCCCTCTTTGCGATTGCCTACCCTCTGAACTTTTTAACCCCCTTTTAAAAATCTGCAGTACTGTGAGAGTACTGCAAGCTAAGTTCGTATTGTTAGAAACACTTCCAAACTCATTCCACAGTCTGTTAGAATTCTAGAATGTTTCGGCAGAGGCTCCTTCTGTGGTTACAGACATACGAACCTTTCAGCGAGGAATGGAATCTGGGATCACAAACTGGTCTGAAAAAAAAGGGAGTTCCCCCCATGTTTGGGTTCCGGTGAAATTGTTTTTGTCTCAATTGGGGTTCCGGGGTTTTTTTAAAAATTTTGGGGGTCTTCCTCATGTTCTGCTATCAAAAGATTTTTCTGCTTTTATTTTTGTGCTTGCTTTTTTTTTTTTCCCCCGCAGTTCTGGGAGGTCAGGGGCCCCCCGGGGGGGTTGTGTTCCCCCAGTTTATTGGAGCCACGTTTGTTCATTTGCTTTTTTCCTGTTTTTTCAGTGGCTGCGGCTTTTTTTGTTTCACCAGAGAATGATTTTGGTGGTAGAGGTCATGTGTCTCGGGGGTTTTTGCAATCAAAAAATTGGTATTTTTTTTGGGGGGTTTTTTTTCACCTATTTTTCCCCCCTTTTGTGATACCAAAAATTTTCATTTGGGGGCCGGGGGAACTGTTGTTTTTTGGTACGGGGAATAAACAAAAACACAAACACCAAGAGGCGGAACCTATTGGATTGCAGTAACCCAACAAAACCCCACAAAAGGTACCGTGGAGCTTTTTCCAAAATTGATCCCAGATCCTCTCACACCCAAAACAATACCCCCAAAGGGGGAAAGACGAAACCCCTCTCCCCGGGGGCAGACCCCAAAGAAAATAGGAAGCCCCCAAACAACAATGGCGGTAGCAAAAGCAGGCACAGACAGAAAATAGAATGAGCAAAAGCTGGGGCCCAATCTGTCCAGACAGAAAAGTAAGGAAAGTTTCAGGTTTTTAGGATTTTTTGTTTTCCCTTTTTTTTCATTTTTTTTCCTTTTTTTTTCTTGGGTGCGGGGGAGTTTTTTTTTTTTCTCAATGGAGCTTGCACAGTTTCGGGCCCGGGGGGATCAGCTTCCCACTGATTTGGGAGTATTTACCTCCCCTTGCTAGGTTGCCGGTTGGGAAAACTAGAATTCCTTTTTTTTTTTGGTAGCGGGGAACAGAAACAACAGCAGGCCCCCAAACCCTAGTTTTTTGGTAACGAGGGTTTTGCGTTCCTAAACTAACCCCCCAACTAGAGGTAGCCTGGAGGTTCCTACATTGATCCAGTCCTCGTCACAGCCGAGAAAAAACACACCAAAAAGCAGAAAATAAAGCTATTGCCCCGGAGCAGATCCCCAAAAAAAAGAGGAAGCCCCCAAACTAAATGGGTTAGAAAGATGAAAATACAAACATGGAGAAAAAGACTAGAAAAGCGGGGGCCAAAGCTGATAAATAGATGGCAGAAGATTATTTCTAACCCCCAGAAAAAACCCAAAAAAAACCAAAATTTTTCTATTACAAAAATACTGAGACACATGATCTCGCCACCCACAAAACGGTCTCTGTGAACAAAAACAAGCCCTGCGCGAAAAACAGAAAAAGCAAATACAAAAAAAGGGGCGCAGATAAACGTAGGAGCTCAGCCCCAGGAGGGGACCTGGCTGACCCCAAAAAATGCAGAAAACAATGCAAAAAGCAAGCACAAAAAGAAAAGCAAAAAAAATCTTATCTGAAAGCGGGAGCAGGCAAAACTCCAGAAAAATTTCCAAATCCCCCGGCCACAATTGAGAAAGAACATTGATCACCAGCAACCTCAGGGGAAGGGAACCTCCCTTTTACAACCATCGTAAACCCCAGATTCCACTCCTCGCTAAAGGTTCAGAAGTCTTTCCCCAGAGGGGCCCCGCTCAGAACCATCTCAGCACATTCTAACATCCATCCAATTTTTTTTTGGGGGGGTCGGGAAATTTCTGAATTTAAAAAAAAACTGTAATTGTTTTTTCCTTAAACCCAAGTCCCGGGGGAAGCACTCAGCAGGTTCAAATTGCATCTCCCCTGGGGGGCGACCCTCGGATTGGCTTTTTCCCCACACCGGGGGGTCCTTTTTTGAATGATATTGAGTATTTTTCTGGTCTGGGGTTTTTTATGAAAAACCAAATTTCCCCGACAAGCTGAAAAAACCTTGTTGGCATTAAACAAGGTCTTGAAAATGCGATTTTACTTCACAAATTCCAAAGGGGCTTTTTTCCCGCCCAAAAAGGAAGATGATGCTTGGCACCCCTTTTTTGGAAGGGTGACGGGGAATTAAAGGGGTGATGGGGGGACCCCCGCTCCCTCTGGTCTCAATGATTCTTTGACTTTGGGGTATTCAAAGACAACTTTTGCGTGAGGCAGAGGTAGCTGAGATATTTTTCCCCCGGAGCCAGCTTCGGCCCATGCAGTGTGAAAGTGACTTCTGGGACAGCGTCATGGTTTTGAAAGCGCAAGGGTTTTTTTCACTGTTTTGACGCCTCCATGCATTTCATCGGGCCCTAAGCGGGAAGACGTTTTGCACACCGGGGGGGGTTTTTGGGTTTGTTTTCAACTAAATTTCGTTGACTGTTACCCTGATTTGCCCCCCGTCCACTTTTCTGCTCAGGCTCTTTTGATTCAAGAAAATTTTCCCGATGGTTTTGACTTTGCCAAACATTGGGGTTTCCCATGATACCCCGCGGAAGTCTATTCCCCTTTTTGGGATTTTCTACCCCTTTTGGCGGGAATAAACCCCAGTTTTTTTCTCATTTAATGAGGGTTGAACCGATCTTTTGGAGAGTTTTAAATTTCTGGTGCTGTTTAAAAATCATGACATTATTTTTCTAGTTTCCCTGGTTCAGTCTCAAAACCTGTTTTGGATTGAAATCTGTGTCGTGACCAGTTGGGGGGGCCAATGTGTTTGCAACATCCTTTTTTTTTTCCCTCCCCAGTCCAGGAGTTCCTGCTTTTTGACTATTTTTTATGTATTTAGTGAAAGTAAATCTCATCCTTGCCCCCTACAGGAGCTATGATTGCGCTATTTTAATTGTGTCTGGTGGAAATTTTTCCCAAAGGTCCCCCTTTTAACTTGTCTTACCTGATCACGATGCTTGCGATTTTATATCAAGGATTAGGGGGAAAGGGTCATTCAACCATCCTCTTCACCCTTGGGTGCTGGTTTTTTTTTGGGCCCCAAAAAAGGGGGGTTTATTAGGCCCTGTTTTTTTATCGCCTTGAATAAGAACTGTAAGTACAGTACCTTACCCTTGATTTTTCCCGGGGTTTTTTCCGGGGGGAAAAGTGCTTTGGTTTCCAAAATTGACTAAAGGGGGCGTATAACCTTTTCGCATTAAGCTGGGGAGAATAAAGGGCTTTAAAAACCCCAGAGGGGCATTTTGAGTCCCCAGTGATCCCCCTTTGGCTCACAAAAGCTCCTTCTGTTTCCAACCTTCATGAATGATATTTAGGGATTTTGTGAATACATTTCTGATTTTTTTAATTTGGATGAATCTTGATTTTTTCCAATGACTGGGACTCTCATGGAAACATTTTGGGGACTGTTTCCAGATTTTGAGGAGAATGCACTGTATGTAAAGGGATCAAAGGTCTTTTTGGCATACAGAAGGTCCATTTCTGGGATTCATTTTGCCCTCTGTCTGTTATTGAAATGGACCCGGTAAAGGTTCAGGCCATTTTGGGATTGGGTCCAACCTACTTCATTAAAGGCTCTCAGAATTTTTGGGTTTTGCCAATTTTTATCGAAATTTTTATTGGTAATTTCTCTAGTATTGTTAAACCAAGACTGATTTGACCAAAAGGGTTTCTATGTGGTGAATTGGCCCCTGAGGCATATCTGCGTTTCGGAACTTAAGCAGAGATTATTTGCTCCTGTTCTACGGCAGCTTGTGTTTCTCTACCGTTTTCAGGTGGAAGTTGATGCCCTGAAATTGGGGGCAGGTGCGTTTTGTCCAAAGAGATCCAAGACCTCTAAGAGTAACCCTTGTGCCTTTTCTCTCGAAAGTTCTCCAACTGAACGTAATTATGACGGGGGTAATGGAGTTATTGGCCATGAATTTGGGCCTTTGAAGAGTGGGACATTGGCTAGGAGCCAAACATAGGTATTGGTCCTCCGGACCATAAAAAACTGGTTTTCTTGAACCAGCCAAACGACTTAATCCTAACAGGCCAGGGGGGCCTTGTTTTTCCAAACATTTAATTTTGTGGTTTCTTTTTTCCGGGCACTAAGAAGTTAAGGCGGATGCCCTTCGGGATTTCTTTGCGGACTCTCCTGAGCTATCTACCCTATGTTATTTTGAAAGAGGGTGTAGATTTCTGCCTTTTTCGCCCAATTTGAGCGGGGGCTCTGGAAGGGTGTCAGGAGGATAAACCTGCCCGCTGCCCTATTGGGAAATTGCTTGTCCCAGACCGTGGAAGAAGAGTTGATTCTGAGATTCATTGTTCCGCGTTGGCTGGTCATCCCGAATTTTTGGTACCAAGATTGGTGAGTGGGTTCCTTTTGGTGGCCCTACTTTGTCTTTTGACGTCGGGAATTTTGCAGTCCTGTGGGACTTGCTCTCACTCCAAGCCTTGCTCTCGTTTTGTATTTGTTAATGCCATTACCTGTGCTCAGAGGCCAGGGGACCCTATCTCTATGGATTTTATTTCCGACCTCCTGTTTCTCAGAAATGACGTTATCTGGGTAATCTTGATAGGTTTTCCAAGATGATACATCTTGTGCCATTACCTAAGTTACCTTCCTCCTCCGAATTGGGCCTTTGTTCTTCAGCACATGGTTCGGTTACATGGCATCCGGAGACATTGTGTCTGACAGGGATCCGTTTGTTTCCGATTTTGGAGGACATTTTGTTCTAAATTGGTGTTCAATTATTTTTCTCCTCTGCTTTTCATCTCAACAATTGACAAACCGAGGAAACAACCCAACCTTGGAGACTTATTTGAGATGTTTTGTGTCTGCTTATCAGATGAATGGGTCTCTTTTTGTTTTGGCTGATTTTTGTCTTAATAATAGGGCTAGCTCTGCCACCTGATGTTCCTTTTTTCTGCAATTTTGGGTTTCACCCTGTTTTTCTTCGGGAAAGGCGGAGGCTTCTGTCTGTTCGGGTGTTGACTCTGTTGGGAGCGCATGCAGGCAGTTTGGGACCAGGTATGGATATGCCTCTTCAGGAAAGGCCAAAACGGTTTCCAACCGGCATGGGGACTGATAGTCCTCGGTTAAAGTGGGGGATGGTTTGGTTGTCCTCAAAAATATCCCTATGGGGGTTTTGTCCCCAAAAAAGTTTAAAAGCCTAGGTTATTGGGCCTTATAAGTCATGGAGATTTTTAATCCTGTTTCCTTCCGTTTGCTTTTCCAGGGACATTTAAGATCCATAACGTGTTCCACAAGTCCTTATTGAAGGGGTTTGTCGAGCCAGGGTTCTATGGTGCGCCCCTGACCCGTTTTGGTTGAGGGCAATTGGAGTATGTGGTTGAGAAAATATGGATTCCGTTTTTCTAGACAGAAACTCCAGTATTTGGTTAATGGAGAGGTTATGGGAGGAGGGACAATTCTTGGGTTTTGCTTCGGACATCCATGTGGAGACGATCCGTGCCTATCCCGAGCTCATCGATCGACCTGGTTGCCAAGTGAGGGTTCAGTGACCCTCCTCAAAGGGGGGTACTGTTTAATGTGCTAGAGATGGTTTCTGAGCAGAGGCTCCCTTGGTGGTTACGCAGTACTGAACCTTTTCAGCAGAGGAAAAGGCAATCTTGGGTCACAAACGGTCTGAATAAGGGGGTTCCCTTTCATGAAGGTTGCCATGATCAATTGTTCTTTCTCAATTGTGGTTCCGGTTCATTTGAAGCTTGCTGAGTCTTGCCTGCATCTTCTGCTATCAGATAAGATATTTTCTGCTTTTATTTTTTGTGCTTGCTTTTTGCAAATTTTTCCTGCACTTCTGTGGAGGTCAGCCGGTCCCCTCCGGGGGCTTTGCCTCTCTCATTAACTGGAGCCCTGTTGTTTGTTCATTTGCTTTTTCCTGTTTTTCAGTGGCTGCGGCTTATTTTGTTACACCAGAGAACTGATTTAGGTGGTAAGGTCGTGTGATCTCAGGTGTTTTTGCAATCAGAAAGTTGGTATTTTTTAGGGGTTTTTTTTTGGATTGCAGGATTCCTTTCCGTCTTTTCTGAGGACAGATTGGGCCCCACTTTCTCATTCTATTTTCTGTCGTGTCCGTTTCTTCCTTTTACCGCCATTGCGTGTTTTGGGGTTTCCTATTTTCTTTTGGGATCTTCGGGGCAGATGGTTTCGTTCTTTCTGCCTTTGGGTGAGTTTCTTCGGGTGTGACGAGGCGTCTGGGTCAACGGGGAACGCCCCCACGGCTACCTTAGTTGTTGTTTAGTTCGGGTTCTGCAATCAATAGTTTCCCCTCTCTGGTGTATTGCGTTTTGCTTTTCTCCTCATACCAAAACAAACAACAGTAATGTGGTAGGAGGCTCAGAGTGGAGAGGAGATCTGGAATGTTTGTAAAGAGGGATCGCCAGTCACTCACTGTATCTCTACTCAATACTGCAGAGCTATGCCTCATTAAAATGCTTGCATTCCCCCCTCTCATTATTCTGTTAGCTTGATCCTCCCCCACACTGACCGCCAGAAAGAGATCTGGAAGTTGTTTGCTATGTTTCATACTTGCTTCTGTATCTCTACATAGTAGTTGCCGAGATCATTGAGGAGAGGAGATATTTTTTTTTTTTCAATTTACTTTACAATCCATAGCTCTGAAATAAAAAGGAGAAATTAAAAATTAAAAATTTTGTCTTACTAGGTCTGCAGCCACTATTCCAGGTCCTCTTTAAGGAACATAAAAACGCTAACAAATTCTCTTGATTATACTCTTCGTGTCTGGAAAGATTCTTCTGGAAGATCTGGACCAAATGGGAAAGACAAGGTGACAGTCCTTGTCCTCAGACAGGAAAGGTGAGGGTTTTTTTTTGTCCTCGACAGATTTCTGCACTTTTTATTAGTTTATTATCCATCCAAATATGGAAAATGGTACTACTTGCTCAAATGCTCGGGATCTCTATCTCTCACCGAATGGCGTCCTCCTCAACGCGCGTTTCGGCACTTGCCTTTTCGTCATTTTTTCCATATTTGAACGGTTAAATAAACACTTACACTCGGTCTCATCTCTTTCCTTTATTGTTTATTTGATTGTTGTTTGCCCACTTTTTTCACAATTTTTGATAAACTTTATGATTCCAGTAATATTTTTTTCCCCCTATACATTTTGCACAAAGCACTTCATCAATAGGTTTTTTTATTTATTATAAATTTATGACATTTATTTTGAAGAATATGTAGCTGTGATTGGCACGATACCCTTGACCATTTAGAATTTCTTTTTCTCTTTTGGCCAGATTATGTACATTTTGAATGTGCGTCCTTGTTTTTAATTTATTTTGTATGTAACATTTAATGTGCGTCCTTGTTTTTAATTATTTTTTTGTAACATGTGGTTGTTTCCTTGTTGTTCCTGTATTTTTATTACCATATTTTTGTTTTATTCATATTGGAGTAGGGCCCGCTCTTTTCCTTTGTTCTTATTTCAGTACCGGGGAGAAAGGAGCTTTATGGGAGATTGAATTTTGCTAGCGGGGGGATCAGAAGCTTCAATCCTGGAAGTAAAGAGACATCCTGAAAAAACGTTTCACATATAATTTCTCCCTTTCCCTCTTTATTTCCGACCTAAACCAAAATCTCCTCTGGTTGTCACCTCATATGTAGGGAGCCAAACATCACATTGGGTCTGCAAGTGCTGAATAAAGGTGTTTACCTGCGGTCCCCCACCATCACTGCCATTCGTACAGGCCACTTAGTGTCAGAACATAATAATATCAGGGGGGGAATTTACATCCATAAAATATAACTGTAAAAATGTATGCTGCATTTTATAAATAATGAAAACACACAATGTGATTCGCCCCAAAGATCATCGTTGTCTCTACACTCATGTAAGAGGTGCCGGACTTAGTCCTGGCTATATTGCTGTCATTATTTACCTTGTTAAGATTGACATGTTTGTGTCATTATATGTAACATGTACATATTTTTTGTGGCCATATGGCATTATATAGATCATTTGGTTTGTTAGTACAAAATAATGGACAAATTGTCACGGGACAGTGATAGAAATACAGGGACGAGGAACCTGGGCCCCTGAACTGCCCCTAAGGCTAAGGAAGGGACCTTGCTTTTCTAACTGGGGGTACCTTGAAGGTAGTGAGGCCAAAGCCACCGACCTGTCCCTGTCTCCTGTTTAGCCCTGAGCTAAACCCACCTTCCCCTCCCCAGGGTGAGACAGGGAATATTGGAATAACCACCAAAATAACAAAAGGAAAGCAGAAACCAGGGGTTTTAAAAAACAAATAATAACACTTAGCTTTCTCTGCTGCAAGCAGCGCCAGCAAGTAAGGCACCCAAAAAGGGAAACAGCAAATCACCACTGTGCTCGCAACCCTTACTCCAGCTTGGTTGGTCTCCAAAAGGTCAATATCACCAACAGTCAGCTGAGCCCACATTACCTTATAAAGGGTGGGAATGGTCACCACCTTCCTCTGTCAAGTCAGCAGCAATTAATTTCACCACGGGGCCCCCGGGGGAAAAGACTGACTTAACCCCGATGGCTGAAAGGAAAAGGTTTCAGTTACAAAAAAGATCTGCCCAGATCCAAAAGTGAATCGGACAACACAGATGGGGGCGCGGAGACATTTAGATGAGAGCCTTTAGGAGGGCACTGGAGGGTTAACTAAAGGGACAGGGGAATAGTGGTAGGGGGCTAAGCAGGGGGAATTTCCTGGTTAAAAAAGTCTGTCAGGTTGCCTCATGGTACAGATGGAGACAAATTTTCCCGATATTTGCTGACAGAAACAGGTAGTGAAACAGAGTCCCTCAGCCTCCTAGAAATGAGGAAGTGTACTGCCTACAGCAGCAGCCATGAAGAGTCACTGTAGAGCCAATACTTGAGACTGGAAGCTAAGTAGGAGAGCCTCTGAGTCAAGTCAGCCTGCATCAAGAAGCTGAAGTGACACTTAAGCCAGTCTGTTGGAGAAGTCAGCATGTATCTGGAAGCCGTCAAGCCAGGGAGGTGTGAGTGAGTCCCTGTGGAAGTGACAGCCAGAGTGTGGAAGCTGACCAAGTATTCAAGTGGGCCAAGGAGAGAGTGCACGGACAAGGATTGTCAGAAGGGGGTGAATGACCTAATAGGTGATTCCCTTTGTGGGCTGATGTCGGTTGCAGGAAGAGAGGTCGAAGTGCCGTATTCACCGGGTTCCTTGTTCCGTTGTCATTGTGTGGTCCACCCGTGTGTTACTGAAGAAGTTGTGTGCTGCTGTAGAAGATGTTTCGTTGGTACCATGTTGAGAGCCCTAAAGGATCGTGGATGTGCTGTGTCCTGAGGAAAATAAAGTTGAACTGTTTAAGTTTATCCAGCCTCTGGCTCTAATTCTTTGAATACCAGGAAGAGCGATCAAGTACTAGGAATGAAGCAGCCTCCAGCACAGTGAGTAATGGAGTGGCTGATGAGGCTACCCCCTGACTCCCGTATTTTTACACTCATACCACAATACAGTCATATTTAGGTCTCATTCACACTTGTCTATCTCAGTATTTTGTAGTCCATTTAAAAACAACAAAACTTAGAAGTGGGAGGAGACTTTGTGTTGTATGGCTATATTGATAAACTAAAAATAACAGAAAAAAACATAATCGATAATGCATTGTATAAAGGGATAAACCTAAGATGATATTAATGTAAGAAATATTTACAAATACATTAGGAGCTCCTAATATGTTTCTGATAAAAATCAGGACACACTGATGGTCATGATCTCGGATATGATCGGGACTAGATCTCTTTGTAGGAAATCCCTGATTGCAGTAAGATCCAGATCACTGATCGCTTGGGAAGTGGCCTGGGTGATAGTCGTGGCAAGGGGCTGCTGTTCTTCCATGCCCTGGCACACATAAATAAAAGATAATGTGTGTCTGCATGTGGTTTGTGTATAGTGCAAAAACACTCACGGTTGGGTTGGAGATTCCTCTGGTCCTGCGATCCCGGATCCAGATCCCACACACATTCAATGACAGACTAGTTTCTTTTTTCAAAAACTCAACTTAGCATAAGGTGATTAATTGCAGATACAGCAGAGTACGTGTCCATTTGTTCATCCGAGCTCCCCCTTCACTTTCTGGCACCACAGGCCCTGGAGACACTCTTTCCTCCCCTGTAGCTACCATGCTTTCGTCCCACACTTCGACACAGTTCCTATCCGGCTTCTCCTTATGGAAGGTGAAAAAGGCATCCACTTTCCTGCCTGATTTGGGGTCGTAGGCCCTGGATATCCTTGGAAGACCCGCTGAAGTTAGTAATGATCACCCGCATGCTGCTTCCTTTGATGCCCCATACTCTTTAGTTTATCCAGCCACTTGGCTTAATCTGCTTACTTCTGATCTCACTTTCTCTCCAAATAACTAACAAACCTAACTTTTTTGTAGTACCATGCCCGCCACTGTACTAACCAAATCCTATCCTAATCTATGAACCTTATGCTTATTTCCTAATTGTTTACCCTAAGGTTACTTTCACACATCAGTTTTTTTGCCGTCAGGCACGTTCCGGCTTTTATTTACAAAAACGGATCCTTTTTTTTTATACCGCCGGATGCGTTTTTTTTTCATTGACTTTCATTTGCCTCTGATCGTGCCCGCGTGTCCTTCTGTTTCATTTGTTTTTTTTCCGAATCCGTCATAAATTTCCATCTTGGGGCCGGACAAAACGGCCAGAGGAACGTTTTTTTGTTTCGCGCAAAAAAGGACGGCGCCTGAAGCGGCGCATCAGGCTACTTGGCACAATAGAAGTCTATGTGGCCTCCGGAGTGCGTTTTCTTCCTCAGCGCATGCCTGGATACAATCTCTCTCTCTCTCCTCGTTCCAGGCATGCTCCACCTGCATTTCTCAGGGTTTAAAAATTCTGGACAGATCCGGCTAAAAACCGGATCCATCGCATCAGTTTTTTCCCATCTTTGCTGGATCCGTCTTTTTACAAATTGAATGGATTGTGCCTGACAGCAAAAAACTGATGTGTGAAATTTGCCTAACACCTTATCTTATCATAATTATAATCACATTATGACAAAACAAGGTACACTTAACCAACATTTTCAACTGTGCGTACGTTGTCATTAGGGGGAGAGTCGCATGACAGCTCCTGTCACACCCTTACACGCTGACACACGGCACAATTTACATGTCTCCTGCTTTACATCTCTGCTCTCAGGGACGTCTCCTCCAGTGATTACAGCTGGTATATAGGAGACATTGTGCAGGTGACATCTCTATAGTCTGCGGCCATCAGTCCAGGGGGATGACGATGGGTTTACAGGGAGTTGTGCTGGGTGTAATTCTTCTTCTCATCCATGGTGAGAGGTCCATGAGATGATGGACAGGACAGTAGTAGAGAGCAGCACAATGAGGCGACATTAACACTAAAAACTTATAATAAAGGATAGCGGAAACCATTGCAATACCCAGAATAAGGTGACATTCAAAAATTCATATATCGGTATATAGGCATGCGGACAATGCAGGAAAACTGCAAAAGCCATGCAAAACAAACAAATTGTGGCAGCCATAAGATCCCATAAAAAATATCAACTTTATTAATTCACAAATTAAAATACAAACTACAAAAGGTGAGTGGTTCAAGTAGGGGCAGATACATATAGAGGGGTCAACTATACACGCCATAAGGGAGGTGGCTTTAACCCATTATTAACCCATTCGCCACCGCTACAGGGCAATGGGAATAGATGGGCAAAGTGCCAGAAAGGGCGAATCTAATTATAGATTTGCCTTTTCTGGGTGGCTGGGGGCAGATGTTTAGAAGCCATGGGGGCACAAAATAAATGCACCCTCCCTAGGCTATTATTATCTGCCCCCACTCGCTGGCTTTGTCTGTCTGGTGAGAAAATAGGGCGGGAGTCCACGCATTTTTTGTCAACGAATTTACACCTTTCATTAATCCCTACAGGTGTGAAATTTTGCACACATACATCATGTAATTGTTTGTGCAAATCAGATATCAAACTACATGAAAAGACATGGTTAACTCTATGTAAAACCAAGTGTCATTTCATGTTGGGTCTGTAATTTCACAAAAAGCCGGCAATTGAATTAGCGGCATATTACAGTATGTAAGAAGTCTATGTATATAAAATATATGTATATATAATGTAAAAATGACATATATTATATATATATATGTATTCTATGTGTGTATATGTATTGTTTCCATTCTTTATTAAAGCTGTCAGTGTGATTTTACAGTATAGCCGGGGAAGAATTAGCGGCTATTATACTATGTAGAAGTGTATGACCTTATTTATATATATATATATTATATATATTAATATATATATATATATAATATAATATATATATATATATATTATATATATATATATATAATTATTTGCTTTCTGTGTACATTTTTTTTTACAATGTGATTTTTTACATGACTTTGTACATAGAGATAACTGCTCTATGTAAAACGACATGTTAAAATCGCATTGCATATAGATGGAAAATGATGGAAAACGGATGGAGCAATTAAAAATCACATGACAATTGCTATATTCGGACCGTTTTTTCCATCCAGAAAACGGACCGTTTTTTTTTTTTTTCACAAATGGGTATGAGCCCTTACACAGAGGATCAAGCTTAACCATCATAGTGGCAGCACGTTTACCTGTTAACAGCCCAGGTATACAGCATGTGTTTACTAACTCTCCTTCACCGGCCGCAGCGCACTTTCAGCTGTACCCATGCCCCAGCCTGGCAGGATCAGCATTTCTTCACTAGCGCTCTCGGCTCTGGCTACACGTTTCCTCTCCGGGCCACTTTGCCTGCGCTGTCTCAGGGTTCCCCACATCTACACCTCCTTGTGCTCTCATTAGAGTTGAGCTCTCCTTCTGTCTGTTCCACTTCCCAGGATCCAGCATCTTCCAGCTGTATTCAGTTTGCCATTTTATTCTGTTACTTTCACGGCCTGATACCTCAGCAATCTTCCTACATCACACACTAGTATGCGGATCACTTCCTTTCTCCTCTAGATCTAACCATTTACTTCTGACTCCTCCAGCGAGGAAGTGACTCTCCTCTTACTCCCAAAACCTCCTTCCACCTGCAGGACTGACTGTAACTCACCTGTGCCCTGCACCTACACTGACACTTCTCCAACACTAGGGGGCAGCAGCAGCCCGTACAGCTCTGTCTATATTCAGTGCTGCACCAATCATCTGTATGTGAGTGACTGATACTGAGGAATAACAGCGAGGATCATGTGTATGACGCACCTGTAATTGTACAGACCACGAGAAACCGTCCAGGTTATCCAGTATTCTGCACATATGACAAGTGTCATCTTCATGGCAGAATCTGCAGAGATGTGAGTAGATAGAAGAAGCTCTTCTCCTTTCACTTTGTTCTTCTGCTTTCTTCATAACATAGTGTGTGTTGTTTTATAATAAAAAGTTACATAATTCGCCCTAATATTTTTAGTGTCGGCCTCTTACAGTTCTCAAGATCTCCGCTTTGCTGTCATTTCATAGTTCACCTTCTGCAGATAAATAAATGTCCCGTTATGTGATGGACACATCTGAGATGCAAATCAACGCTGTTAATTTTTCTGGACAAATTATCCTTTTGTTTGGTTCCATCCAAAATACACTTTCCCTAATGTGATGTCCTTTATCCCAAAAATAAATGTTGACCTCGGGGTTAAAGTGTTTTCCCCATATCAGAGAACATGGTGTAATAGGTGTCCTCTCTGGGACAGGCCGACATCAGCGGAGCCGCCGGTGACTGATGGACGCAGGAACATAAGAAGCGTTAGCGGGAATGGATGAGTGACCCAGGAAGAGAGAACTGGAGGATAGATCCTCCCTGCGCTGCACCGTCCCTCCACCCTCTCACTACAAGGTCTATTGGCCTCATAATGGCGGCTCCATACAGCGCTGTACGTCCATTGCTATAGATCCTCTATGTGGGGCTCATCTATGTGTCCAAATATCCGTCTTTCCTTATTTCTTATAGTTTTATTATTACATTCACTGATAATGAAAGCTAATTCACGAGCCTCTATTCCCATAACGCCACATTGTGCTGTTCCTCTGTTATTCCTCCTGGAAATGAGCGGACGAGGAGAATGATATCTATTGGATCTCCTCCCTGCACATTCACCAGCTGGTACTGATCCAACATGGAGCGAAATACACTGATCAGGAAACTTCTCCATGTAGAATATTACTGATGAGATGGGTTAGATTGTTACCTGTGATGTCTGTGGACAGGATTAAACCCACCATTATTTATATCACTGATCATCAGCCCATGACAGCAGCAGATGATGTAATCTCGTATAATCCGGTGATTTGCCTGTTTCCTGTTACATAATCTCAGACGATTTTCCCTGTAGATTTCTTGTGATATAAATAAGACATGAGACCAATGATCGGTGTCTGTGAGCGTCCAGAGCAATGACGATGGTTCCCCTGAGATCTCTGCTCTGTGTGCTGTATCTGTACATACAAGGTAATGTCCGGTTTGAGGTTATACTATGTGGGTAGAGGAGAGTATACAGGACACAGCTGTATACATGTAGTAAGAGGAGAAGGAGCACACGTCATTATATCACTGATTGTCACCATTATCTCTTCTCTTCTGCTCCCAGTTTTCCTGTGGAGAGATTGTGATGATCAGACTCCGGATTATCTGTCGGTGTCACCGGGAGACACAGTCACCGTCTCATGTAAATCAAGTCAAAGTGTCTATTACAGTGGAGTATCAAAAAGATCTCCTATCCTGGTACCAACAGAAGCCCGGGCAGCCTCCAAAACTTCTCATATATTTCGCAAACAATCGAGAATCTGGAATCCAGAGAGATTCACTGGATCTGGATCTGGAACTACTTTCACTCTTACAATCCGAGGAGCGACAGAGGACGATGCAGCAGATATTACTGTCAGCAGGGTGCACAGCTTCCTCTCACACAGTGATACAGAGCCGTACAAAAACCTCCTCCCCATCCCCATTATGTCGCTGAAATTACAATGTTGTGTAGATGAAGGTGCAGAGAATTAGCAGAGCGCTCAGTGATTATTTCTGTCTTCTCTTCTTCCTCTGGGAATAGATTATTTCTGTACAGATCATTGTATAAACCAGTCAGGTATAAACCAGCGCTGACATAATGATCACAGACTATATGAACATCTGCAGCGGAGGAGAATCTCTGAATGTGGCCGTACATCGGAGCGAGCTGATGGATACACAGCTTCCCCTTCGGTTCTCCTCCCACAGAGAATTCATTGTATAAAAGTAATAAAACATTTATAATTATACGTTCGGTATTGCTGTAATCACTTTCCCGCAAAATGAAGCTGACATTTTATTTCTATAGCACATGAAGAGCAGAAAAGGGAAAGGTGAAACACTGATGTCAGACACTTTAATAAGTCGCAATATTCTCACAGAACTCGGAAGTTGTGACATTTGGTGGTTACAGTTCAGTCTCGGCAGTGACGCCAAAATGTTGGGATCATAGAATGAGCTATGTCCACCCATCAAAGTCAAGAAAAGAGAGTCAAGAAATATTCTCCAGTCACTTCAGACCATTTTTGGTGTCGGCACATGACAATAAAGAGATGCGACTATTTCTTTAGGGGACGAGTACGTCTTAATGAATCAGGTGAATCGTACTCCAGCGAGTCATTAACACTGATGAGCACAAGACCGGTCATAATGTATCACCACATAGTGTCCTTCACATTAGTGAAGCGATGGCCGGGGAACCTCCACGGTGCAGGGAGACTACGGTACACAAGATGAGGTGCAAACAACAAAGGGTAAATTTATTGGAAGGCAAGGAATGAAGTGGATAAGGAACGTGCCAAACAGGGGTATGCGATGGCAAAACATAATTTACAAGAGTTTGCATTATTTAGCTGGGCCGCCAAATAGCACGGTGCTCCAACTATTACAGGATCAATATATATATACAGTGCAGACCAAAAGTTTGGACACACCTTATTCAAAGATTTTTCTGTATTTTCATGACTATGAAAATTGTAGAATCACACTGAAGGCATCAAAACTATGAATTATCAAATGTGGAATTATACATTACACTTTACAAAAAAAGTGTGAAACAACTGAAAATATGTCTTATATTCTAGGTTCTTCAAAGTAGCCACCTTTTGCTTTGATTACTGCTTTGCACGCAGAAAAAGGTGAACGGATGGACTCTACATGCCTGGTTTCCCACCGTGAAGCATGGAGGAGGTGGTGTGATGGTGTGGGGGTGCTTTGCTGGTGACACTGTTGGGGATTTATTCAAAATTGAAGCGGTGAGCGGTCCAGCTCACCCCAAACCATCTCGATTGGGTTCAGGTCTGGTGACTGTGGAGGCCAGGTCATCTGGCGTAGCACCCCATCACCCCCCTTCTTGGTCAAATAGCCCTTACACAGCCTGGAGGTGTGTTTGGGGTCATTGTCCTGTTGAAAAATAAATTATGGTCCACCTAAACGCAAACCGGATGGAATAGCATGCCGCTGCAAGATGCTGTGGTAGCCATGCTGGTTCAGTATGCCTTCAATTTTGAATAAATCCCCAACAGTGTCACCAGCAAAGCACCCCCACACCATCACACCACCTCCTCCATGGTTCACGGCGGGAACCAGGCATGTAGAATCCATCCGTTCACCTTTCTATGTGCAAAGCAGTAATCAAAGCAAAAGGTGGCTACTTTGAAGAACCTAGAATATTAGACATATTTTCAGTTGTTTCACACTTTTTTGTAAAGTGTAATGTATAATTCCACATGTGTTAATTCATAGTTTTGATGCCTTCAGTGTGATTCTACCATTTTCATAGTCATGAAAATACAGAAAAATCGTTGAATGAGAAGGTGTGTCCAAACTTTTGGTCTGGACTGTATATATCACATATGCAAAACCACACAATAAACAAAGAATGAGGCTACTCTATGTATAACCTCCCTGGCCTCTACTAAACAGGTCACACAGCTGCCGTGTTCTGTCTGTTGAAGCCTACACTGGAACAAACTCACGGTAATGTTGGGGACTCAGGTCCAGTCCGGGGCCCCAACAGTCTTGAACGGTGGTGCGCACGTCTGTCTGGCAGATCCGTGAAATGTGGTCTTCTCCTTGCTTCAGGGTCCTGGAGGTGCTCCTGGAAACTGTAAATCCTTTTCTCTGTCTCTTCGTGGCTTCTCAAAATAGCACAGGACAGCCACCTTTGCTACACCCAAAGAGTCTGTTCAATCTTACAAGTTCACTAAGTCTCAGGCTGTGCGACCTTTTTACACAGCTCTATGCACAGCAGCTCTCAGCAACAGCTCCTAGCTCACACGCTCTCAACGGTTTCAACTGCTCCTCTCCTCAGCTCGGGCGGTTCATTAACACAGTCCTTTACAGGGGGATCAGATCATTCCAGAACACCAGTGTCACGCTGTATAGCAGATATATATATGTGATGTCAGTAATCTATATCAAAAGGGCAACATACTATATAACATGCCATAGATATATGATAACATACATTTTACCTGACAGAATGTCCAGAGGGTCAAAACGGAATCCGTTATACGCTGTCTCCGGCTAGAGGGTGACCGGGGTCTAAGCTGACCCTAAACTGGGGTCCTAACTAATCCCTCAACCTGGAGGTACTGTTAAAGGTACAGAGGTCCAGGCCACCAGCGTAAACCCTGTCTCCTATCAATCCCTGCCAACTGTATTCTAGTCCTAAGAAGGACCCTGAATACCACCAAAGGGAATGAACAGGTAACGGTTAATGAACAGAAAGACATACAAGAAAGACAAGAAATAAAGTAAATAAAGTCTTACATACAACACTCACACACAGTAGGAACACCTTAGGTCTCAGAGATAAACTATAAGCTGTAAGAGTAAAACAACTAAGGAGCTCTTAGCTTAAGTATTCCCAGAACCGATCCAGTCTGCTAAACTATATGAATGCTTTCACCGGCATCCAACACCCAGACTGGCAGGAATATAAAGGAAACTAATTAGAACATAATCCAAAGCAGCCGGGCGAGGCTGGACCTAGTCTTAGCAAAGAGCTAGGTAAAATTAACTCTCTCATAACCAAACACAAAGAAACAGCAGCTCAGCTGTGAGAAGTCAGAATGTGCAATCGCGACGATCTTCGTGGCGATGCACCATGACAGTACCCCCCCTTCTACGAAGGGCCTCCGGACCCTCATGACCAGGTCTGTCCGGGTAAATTGTGTGAAAGGTCCGAACCAATCGATCTGCGTTATCATCAGACGCAGGGACCCACGTCCTCTCCTCAGGACCATACCCCTACAATGAACTTCCACGTTATCATTGACTACCACTGAAGGAGGAGGTAGAGGTGACGGTATGACTGGTGCCACATACTTTTTAAGTAATGACTTGTGAAACACATTATGAATTTTAAACGTAGGAGGGAGGTCCAGACGAAATGCCACAGGATTAATTATGGAACTGATCCTGTATGGCCCGATGAATCTGGGACCCAACCTCCAGGAGGGAACTTTAAGTTTTATATTCCTGGTAGACAACCACACCAAATCGTTCACCCTCAGATCTAGACCAGAAACTCTCCTCCTATCAGCCATCCGTTTGTAAGGGTTCTCCGTAACCTTCAGTCTTAAGCGATCTGGAACTATCAGTCTCCCTGGAAGTCCCACAGGGGGTCCCCCTGAGCCCCCAATACCTCCCCCTCAAGCTCAGAGCATACAGCTGACACTACAACTCCCTCCTGAGGAATAGGAACCGGATCATCCGTCTTCCCGACCCCTGGGAAAGTACGAGATAAGGCATCAGGAAGCAACTTTATTGAGAAGTCATATGTGCGATGAGGAGGTAACTCTTTACACCCCTCCTCTGAGAACTTCTCCCAAAAGTCCTCCAGAAAAGGAGGCAAAGTCCTAGGCACAACCGCACCGATGACCGTGCTCATGCAGTTATTCTTGCAAAATTCACCCCACTGGCTTATCTTTCTGGATTGCCAATCAATCACTGGGTTATGTTTAGCCAACCAAGGAAGTCCCAACACAATAGGAGCAGGCAGACCCTCCAACACATAACAAGACAATTGCTCTTTATGTATTGCCCCTACTCGAAGATCTATGTTATGAACAGCTTGTACCAAGCTACCTTGACCAAGAGGTCTAGAATCAATAGAGAGTATAGGGACCGGTTTGGCCAATACACTCAGTTGCATACCATGCACCTGGGCAAACCGAGTGTCCACCAGATTAGCCCCGGACCCACTATCAAGAAAAACAGAAATCCTCTCAGTTCTAGTACCAATCACCACCTCCGCAGGCACGAGAAACTGAGAGGGATTTGGGGACGAAATACACACTCCCAGGTTAACTCCTTGGTTCAAAGAGGTCCGGGATGGACACCCCCCAACAAAATGTCCCTCTCTCCCGCAAAAGAAACACCTTCTAGTCTTGCGGCGCACCGCTGATTCCCTCCTACAAAATGATGTCCCTCCCAACTGCATGGGTTCCTCAGAACAGACCAGGGGAACCTCAGTATAAGGAACTTTAGTAGTAGGTGGAGTCATCACGGGGGGCGGAGTTACCTCGCGTCTTCCCCGAAGACGTCTATCAATGCGAATAGCGAGGGCCATAGCAGCCTCCAGTGATGGAGGAGAATCATACTGAGCCAACACATCTTTTAATTTGTCAGACAACCCTTGACAAAACTGGCTCCTAAGAGCGGGGTCATTCCACTGAGTATCTGTTGCCCATCTACGGAACTCAGAAGAATATTCCTCCGCTGGACGATTTCCTTGCCGTATTTTACGTAACCTTGTTTCAGCAAGGGAGACTCGATCCGGATCATCATATACCAGACCCAGGGCAGTAAAAAATCGATCCACTGACTGGAGATCTGGGGAGCCTGGAGGAATAGAGAACGCCCAAGATTGAGGATCCCCTTGTAAGAGCGAGATAACAATTCCCACCCTCTGCTCTTCACTCCCAGATGACCGAGGCCGCAGCCGAAAGTACAATTTACATGCCTCCCGGAAAGTAAAAAAATTTGTCCCGCCCACCAGTGAACCTGTCCGGGAGAGCAACCTTAGGTTCAGATCTGGTTTGCTCCGGGGGGGACAAAACCTTGGACTTAATGTCTGCCAACTCCATGGACAATCCCTGCAACTGCCGGGCCAGCTGGGCTACTGGATCCATGACAGCTGGGGAGAATCTTTAGTATGGGCCGGTGAAAATGTCACGCTGTATAGCAGATATATATATGTGATGTCAGTAATCTATATCAAAAGGGCAACATACTATATAACATGCGCATAGATATATGATAACATACATTTTACCTGACAGAATGTCCAGAGGGTCAAAACGGAATCCGTTATACGCTGTCTCCGGCTAGAGGGTGACCGGGGTCTAAGCTGACCCTAAACTGGGGTCCTAACTAATCCCTCAACCTGGAGGTACTGTTAAAGGTACAGAGGTCCAGGCCACCAGCGTAAACCCTGTCTCCTATCAATCCCTGCCAACTGTATTCTAGTCCTAAGAAGGACCCTGAATACCACCAAAGGGAATGACCAGGTAACGGTTAATGAACAGAAAGACATACAAGAAAGATAAGAAATAAAGTAAATAAAGTCTTACATACAACACTCACACACAGTAGGAACACCTTAGGTCTCAGAGATAAACTATAAGCTGTAAGAGTAAAACAACTAAGGAGCTCTTAGCTTAAGTATTCCCAGAACCGATCCAGTCTGCTAAACTATATGAATGCTTTCACCGGCATCCAACACCCAGACTGGCAGGAATATAAAGGAAACTAATTAGAACATAATCCAAAGCAGCCGGGCGAGGCTGGACCTAGTCTTAGCAAAGAGCTAGGTAAAATTAACTCTCTCATAACCAAACACAAAGAAACAGCAGCTCAGCTGTGAGAAGTCAGAATGTGCAATCGCGACGATCTTCGTGGCGATGCACCCATGACAACCAGACAAGGGGGTGCTGTCTCTTAATGTTGCAACATGTTTCTTACTGTCCATAACAGCACCACCCACTTACATGCCTCCCTACTTAATGATGGTCATCCTCAGCCATAACAGTATCAAGGTCACAGTGTAATGAAGGAACGTGCAATTCGGTAACAACACCTATAGCGGAGACAACAAAGTCGGAAAAACAGACAGAGTACACTGTTCTACGTATCGGACTGTTGGAATCCCTGCAGTAGACCTCTGGGATCTTCGAAGCTCTTGGCTATCAGGCAAGGCTTGACTATCTTCCAGAGGAAGACTTGCTGCAGGAGTCATAGTGAGCTCTTGTCGGGTCTCGTCCTCAATTGGCGGTAGTGGTACATCCATGGGATTACCATCTCTGTATGGCTGAGGACCCCCTGCTGTGTCAGGGATGGTCCAACTCTCATCATCGATTTCACCATCAGGCATGACAGATTCAGGAAGTGCAGTAGCGCTTTCAGGCAGCAATGGCACAGAACAGACCTCAGACCGGCAGGGCCGCAGCGTATTTCTGTGAAGTACCCTAGGGGCAGATGCCCCACTTTCAATCTGCACCTTGTAGACCGGGCCGTCAGCATACACTCGTTTGATTACACTGTAAGGCTGTACTTTCATCTCTCTTAGTTTTACCTTGGGCCATTTCTCTCTGACTAATATTCGGTCCCCGGGTTGGAGCGGTATCTCTTGAGTCGGTTTACAGCCCGTATGTTCTTTTTCCTGCAGCTGCTGACCCGCCAACCGCTGTATCGTTTGTAATCGTTGCCGATGCTCTTTCACCCATGAAGTGACAGTTCGCTCCATCAGCTACTCTGGCTGTTCCAAATTTAGCTCAATGATCTCTCGCCCAGCTCTTCCAAACAGCAGTAGATATGGGGTGTAACCCGTGGTGGAGTGGACCCGATTATTATAGGTCCAGACCAACTCTTAGCCTCCTCGAACGTTCTCAGCATTTGAAGTAGGGTTCGGTTGAAGCATTTACATGCTCTATTGCCTTGAAGACCGCTCGATGCCATAAATACTGTACAGTTCTTGCATCACCTTGAGTGGAGTGGATGCGCTTTGGGCACCCATACTTCCGGATGAAGTCTTGACAGATGTCCCGTGCCGCCGACTCAGCAGTCTGATCTCTAGTCCGGGTGACTACTGCGAACTTGGAGAAATGATCGGTCATCACCAAACAGTACTGTAGCCCCCTGGCCGAGTGTCCCACGAGGAGAAAGTCAATCATTATTATTATTATTTATTTATATAGCACCATTAATTCCATTGTGCTGTACATGAGAAGGGGTTACATACAAAGTTATAGACATCGTTTACAGTAAACAAATTTACAATGACAGACTGGTACAGAGGGGAGAGGACCCTGTCCTCGCGGACTTACATTCTACGACTTCTAATGGTTCCTTAGTTTTGTATGGTCTGGATGGGTGCCCTTTGTTCGGTACTCTTAATGAGGTCACATACTCGACATTGCCGGCAAACCTCTTCCACCGCAGACTCCAACCGGGGGCAGTACACGTTATGCTGTAACCATTGGAAAGTCTTTGTGAGCCCGAAGTGAGCTCCAAATTCGTGGGCTTCTTTTGCTACTTCTTGAGCCATTTTTCCTGGGATGACCACCTGCCACCTCTTCATGGCTTCTCAAACTTTACAGGACAGCCACGTTTGATACACCCGAATAGTCTGTTCAATCTCACAAGTCCACTAAGTCTCAGGCTGTGCGACCTTTTTACACAGCTCCATGCACAGCAGCTCTCAGCAACAGCTCCCAGCTCACACGCTCTCAACGGTTTCACCTGCTCCTCTCCTCTGCCTCGTGTGGCTCATTAACACAGTCCTTTACAGGGGGAGCAGATCATTCCATCACACCAGACAAGGGGGTGCTGTCTCTTAAAGTTGCAGCGTGTTTCTTACTGTCCATAACAACACCACATCCTTACATTCAGGGCCGCCATCAGGGCATGACAACCCTTACCGATGTATGGGGCCCGGTGATTAGGGGGGCCCGCCGCCCGAGCACGCAGGTCCACGCTCGGGCCCGGGGGCCCCCAACATTTTGAGGCTCCCCCTGCACCTCAAGGGGCCCCCAGCTAGCGGCACATCACGCAGCCACTATGGGGGCCCCTGTGTGGCAGGGGGGCCCGCCTGCCCCAGTGCCGACTCCCCCTGCCGCTGCATTGAACTATACCGGCGTCCGCCAGTACAGTTCAAAGCAATGATGGAGGAGAGCGTCGGCTGACGCTCCCTCTCCCATCATTCCCCGCTCTGTCTCTGACACAGCGCGTTCACTGTGTGCCGGGCAGAGCAGGAGACAGGAGCCGGCAGCAGCTCTGGCACGAGGATGAGGTGAGGAGTATTTTTTTTTATAAATCTGTCCTGCTGTGGGGCCATTCCTGGGGGGAGGAGAGATGAGGGCTGTAAAATGTGGGCCCTGCTATATACTATGTGGGCCCTGCTGTATACTATGGGGGCCCTGCTATATACAATGTGGGCCCTGCTGTATACTCTTGGGGCCCTGCT
This sequence comes from Oophaga sylvatica, assembly GCA_033576555.1. Taxonomy (NCBI): domain Eukaryota; kingdom Metazoa; phylum Chordata; class Amphibia; order Anura; family Dendrobatidae; genus Oophaga; species Oophaga sylvatica. Next base: position 18,155,731 of record JARQOD010000001.1, on the reverse strand, counting down.
ATATACAATGTGGGTCCTGCTATATACTATGTGGGCCCTGCTGTATACTATGGGGGCCCTGCTATATACAATGTGGGTCCTGCTATATACTATGTGGGCCCTGCTGTATACTATGGGGGCCCTGCTATATACAATGTGGGCCCTGCTATATACTATGTGGGCCCTGCTGTATACTATGGGGGCCCTGCTATATACAATGTGGGTCCTGCTATATACTATGGGGGCCCTGCTATATGCAATGTGGGCCATGCTGTATACTATGGGGGCCCTGCTATATACAATGTGGGCCCTGCTATATACTATGTGGGCCCTGCTGTATACTATGGGGGCCCTGCCATATACAATGGGGGCCCTGCTGTATATTATGGGGGCCCTGCTATATACAATGTGGGCCCTGCTATATACTATGTGGGCCCTGCTGTATACTGTGGGGGCCCTGCCATATACAATGGGGGCCCTGCTGTATACTATGGGGGCCCTGCTATATACAATGTGGGCCCTGCTGTACACTATGTGGGCCCTGCTATATACAATGTGGGCCCTACTGTATACTATGTGGGCCCTGCTATATACAATGTGGGCCATGCTGTATACTATGGGGGCCCTGCTATATACAATGTGGGCCCTGCTGTACACTATGTGGGCCCTGCTATATACAATGTGGGCCCTCCTGTATACTATGGGGGCCCTGCTATATACAATGTGGGCCCTACTATATACTATGTGGACTCTGCTCTATACTATGTGGGCCCTGTTGTACAATGTGGGCCCTGCTATATACTATGTGGGCAGCACTCTATACTATGTGGGCCCTGTTGTATACTATGTGGGCCCTGCTATATACCATGTGGGCCCTGCTGTACACTATGTGGGCCCTGATATATACTATGTGGGCCCTGCTATATACTATGTGGGCCCTGCTGTACACTATGTGGGCCCTGCTGTAAACTATGTGGGCCCTGCTGTACACTATGTGGGCCCTGCTGTATACTATGTGGGCCACGCTGTACACTATGTGGGCTGTGTTATATACTATGGGGGGATATATTATGTTTTTATAGGGTGGCTGTGTTATATACTTTGTGGCTGTGTTATATACTTTGTGGCTGTGTTATATACTATGGGAGGCTACGTTATATTCCTTTGGGGAGGCAGGCTGTATGATATTCTATTCGGGGATACATTATATTCTATGGGGGGCTGTATTATATTTATTATATTCTATGAGGGGTGATTGCATCATACTCTGAGGTGGCTACATTGTATTCTATGGGGGGCTAGATTATATTGTATGGGGGCTTCATTATACTTTATGAGGGGGCTACATTATATTCTATGGGGGCTGCATTATACTATATGAGTAGGGCTACATTGTATTTTATGGAGGGGCTACATTATACTATATAAGGGGGCTCAATTATATTCTATGGGGGTTTAGATTATACTCTGTGGGGTGGTTGCATTATACTCTGTGGGGTGGCTGCATTATGCTCTGTGGGGTGGCTGCATTATGCTCTATAGGGTGACTGCATTATACTATGGGAAGTGAATTGTACTACATGGATGACTATGGTGGTGCATTATACTATATGGAGCACTATGAGGAGTGTATTATACTATATGGATGACTGAGTGTATTTTAATATATTGAGGGCTATTAGGAGTGTAGTATACTATATGGAGGACTATGGATACATTATATTATATGGAGGACTATGTGGTGTGCACTTTACAATATGGAGGACTGTGGTGCACATTATAATATATGGAGGACTATGGGGTGTATTATGCTAAGCAAGCAAAATGCTGCATATTCATCGAGTGATTGGTGTTAGGCTAAGTGCACACAGGAATGTTTGCAGAATTTTCCTGAGCAAAAACTGACTTTTTCCGCGGTAAACTTTCTAGGTCAATAATATAGCGGGGAAAAAGGCTAGAATTCCGCAAAATTAATGAACATGTTGGTTCTTTTTCCGAGATGCGTTTTTTTTCGCGGAAAAAAACGCACCATGTGCACAAAAATTGCGGAATTCATTCTAAATGATAGGATGCTTAATTCATGCGTGTTTGACGTGTTTTTTCCCGCAAAAAAATGCAAATAATCCTGAACGTGTGCGCATAGCCTGAATTTGTCATTGGTGAGGGCATGGTGCAGAAGTGAAGTTTTTCCATGAAAGGAAGGAGGGATTTTGGAAGGTTTGCATGGTGGAGGAGGAGCTAGGGTGGATGCGGAACTGGGGTGTGGAGCTCTCAAGGGGGGCCCCATAAATTTTGCCAGTATGGGGCCCCGAAATTCCTAGTGGCAGCCCTACTTACATTAGTGTTACCCACTTACTGTCCAGACACAGTAGTGATGTCCGATCATCGCCCCCACACAGTAGTGACTCCTCCTTAGTTAGTTCCCTACTCAAAATGATTGACATCTAGTGCCATGGAGCATTGCACTTACACAAGCCGTCCTGCAGATGTCACTGTTCAGGATTATGACATTTAATGCTCCATATTGCCATCTGGTGGATGAGATAAGTAGTGCGTCACATGATATTGTGGATGGAAAATGCAGCCTGACATGTAAGAACAGCAGATAATACTTATCATGGGGTGACTCCGCTCTGCGCTTCACCTGTTCATATGCAGAAATTATTTCTATACATTTATATACATATACACACAACACAATTCTAAATATTTTTATATACATTGTGAGACAGTGAAGGAATATGTGTTGAATGAGGTGTATATTTCACCTAAGTACTTTGCTGACTGGTATGAGCGAAATGTGTGGCTTTGTAAACCTGGTGATAAAGAAAGGTCACTACACCTGCCATTCAGTACACGCTTGCAGCTCAGACCTGAATCCACTCAGGTGTTGATTAGGAAGCCAGAAGTAGGTGCTTGGGAGCACAGTCAGAGAGCTCGCTTAGTCTGGACAAGGAGTCCAGGCACAAGAAGGAGTCTCCAGGAGAGTATGAGCTGTCTCAGTCTGGGTGCTCGATGTACCCCGGACACAGGAGTAGTCTCTGTGAGAATCCATGCGGATAGCTGCTGAATAGGAGGGAAGCTCTCTCAAGTCTGGACGTTGAAGGTGCCTTCAGACACAAGGAGGAGACTCTGTGAAACTCCACGCTGGTAAATGCTGAACATATGTGTTGTTTTGGGCACAGGCTGTTAGAGCCTGGACCCGGATAGAAAGGGAAATCTATCTAAGTGTAGTAAGTGGCTGGACAAGCCCAGGCTTTATGTTTATGATTTGGTTTTGATTATGTTCTGTTTGCTGTGGACTTTAATAAAACTGGTTGCGGCCAGTTTTTAACAGAACTACTGTCTGTGAATGGTCTCTTTATGCCACTCCGTCTCCCAAGACGGCGATCCCAGATCTATATCCCCTGAAAAGCTTACAATTGGTGCTGGAATGTGCGTGCAGCACAGTGGGAGAGACAGCAATAAAAGGTGAAGTCTGTTGAAGCAGCAGCAGAGAGAAAAAAAAAAGTGTGTCAGAGAAAAAAAAAAAAAAAAGAGGAAACGTCTGTTGGAGCAGTCTTAAAGAGACAGTGGCCCTAATAGAGTTTGCAGAAAAAAAAAAGTGTCTGCACAGCAAGGCTGAATTTTCTGTGGAAAAGACTGTGGAGTGTGTATGTCTTGAGTGAAGACTGCCGTTGTTGAGACAGAGAAGTCTGACAGCATGGATGACAGCATGGAGGCGCTGTTTGAACAAATGGCGCAAGTTAATGTGCAACATAAGACTGCCGTGGTTGAGACAGATAAGTCCGGCAGTATGGAGGAGCTCGTTGAGTACCTGGTCCAGGCCCAGCGGAGCATGCAGCAGAGCATGGAGCGGCAGCGCCTGCAGCACCAGCAGCGCATGCAGCAGGCCCAGCAGCAATTCCTGCAGCAGCAGCAGGAGAATAACCGGTTGTTTTTTGAGCAGGTTGCAGCACTACAAAAGACTTGCAGCGCATTGTCCCAAAGTAATGTTGCAAAGTCACCTGCATTGTCCGCTGTAAAGAAGGCGGTAAGACGGTCCCTGAAAAAGATGACACCTCGTGATGATGTGGAGGTATATCTCACTAGGTTTGAGGGACTGGCAGAGAAGGAGAATCTGCCCCTATCTGAATGGGCCATGATGGTCGCACCCTATCTGATTGGAGAACCCCAAAGGGCCTATGCTGACCTGAGCGAGCAGGACAGCCAAGACTATGCCAAGCTGAAAGCGGAGATTCTTACCCGGCTGGGTGTTACGGTGACAGCCCGTGCTAGGGGAGTTCATGACTGGAGATGCAGTTGGGAGTCTGCAGTCAGCAAACCTGATTATGGAGTTGAAAAGGTGATAGTGGACCGCTACACCCAAGCACGTCCTCCTGAGGTACAGCCAGAGGTCGGACAAGGAGACCACCAGGACGCCAATCGTCTGGTCAGCCTGATGGAGAGGGCCTTCGCCACCAAGGACTGCCTCCGTGACCAGCCGTCTGAGAGGTCGTCACTTCGGAGTTCCTGGACGCCGAACTCTCCCGGTAAGAGCGTTCCAGCTGTTGGGGTCGTGTGGGTGGGAGAGTGTGATGGACAGTGTTGGAGATGTCGTGAAATTGCAGCCAACTGTCCAATAGAGGGGGAGCCTATGTGTTGTGATGTTGGCGGATCCCTCTCTCCCTGCGCAGAGCCTGTGTGTGTGTCCACCTCAGCCGAAGAGACTGGACCACAGGGGTCCCCGGTGGTTGTAAATGACTGCCCAGCACAGGCCCTCTTGGACTCAGAGAGTCCAGTGACTTCCGTATGTGACAGCCTGATTGATAGGGACTTCTTCCCTGATAAGCACCTGAGTATGGTGTGCATCCATGGAGACACCAAAGTCTACCCAGAGACTGCCGTGGACTTGGTCCCCAAACTCGGGGAGGTTTCATATGAAGTGGCGGTAGTGAAGAACCTGGTGCAACCCGTTATATTGGGTAATGACTTTCCCCGATCTAAGGATCTCTGGGGGAAAAATGTTTCTGATGGACAGTGTGATGAAGCTCCTACTGAGGGTGCGCAGTCCCGAGGGGCGGAACACAATGCTAGTGGGCCGTTAAACTTATATGATGATGATGATAATCATGATAATGATGCTGATAATGATGATGATGATGATGATCATGATAATGATGCTGATACTGATAATGATGATGATTATGATAGTGATGATGCTACTGATCCTAATCATGATAATGATATTGATAATGATGATGACTGTGATAGAGATGAAATTCCTTTGCAGGTGATGTTGGGAGACGAGGATGGTGATTCTCGGGAACCGAGTGTCCCTGACTTACCTGTGTCCTGTGACAATTTTGAGAGTGAACAATGGCGAGACCCCACTCTTAAAACGGCACAGGAAAATATAATTGTTCTAAATGAGGTTTCCCAAGAGCCTGGCTCTGAGGAGAGGTTTCCTCATGTTGCCATAAACACTCACCTGTTGTATAGGGACACTGAAGTCCAGGGAGAGGTCGTGAGCCAGCTCCTAGTACCTGAGCTATATGGAAGTATAGTGCTGGGGTTGTCACATAGTCACATACTTGAGGGACCACCTGAGGGAAACCAGGGACCAGATGGTGAAGTTAATGTTGTGGATGACATGTTAACTAAGGTTCCAGATCAAGATGTGAATGAGAATGAATTGTATAACCCTGACAGTGAGCAGGATGTGAATGAAAATGAATTGTATAACCCTGACAGTGAGCAGGATGTGAATGAAAATGAAGTGTATAACCCTGAAAGTGAGCCAGATGTGGCTGAGAAAAAGGGGTCAGACAGTAGTAGTGATAGTGAATCATCTGATGACAATAAAGCAACCAGTGCAAATGAGGAAGGCATGGTAGCAGAGGAGGTTGAGAGTCCTGAGAAGAAAGCTGATGCTGACCTTACAGCCGGACAGAAGATGGCATCTGAAGATGTTTTACAGTTGGCCGGTTCCCTGGCGAAGACTAAGGTGAAAGGAGGAGAGCTGAGCTTTAAAGGCAGGACTCTGAAACTGAACACAGCACAAGTGGATGCTGTTGAAGATGAGAAGTTATCAATGTGTGGTGTGGATCTGCATCATGCCAAGGACTCTGAGGGTGATGCTGCAGAGGTGGAAAAAGCCATGGAAGTGGTAGACACCAAACCAGATGCCTCACCAGAAGCTGAGGTCTCAAGTGAAGCTGTGAGGAACAAGACTAAAGATGTGGGGACTGACTCTGCCCCGGAATCTGTTTCTGCCGGAGACAGCGGCGTGGACGGTGTACTGTCCGGATCCGTGGCTGCAACTCGCGAAGCTCGGGCCGGAAGTTCGGCGCCCGGTGCTCCATCGGTGTTCCCGAGCGACACAAAGGATCTGGATAAATCCCAAGATGAGATTTTGAGACATCAGGTTGGCCTTGGTGAGCTCAAGCGCATTTTCATGGAGTCTACACCTGAACCACGTCCCAGTGAGTGGGAGGGGCGATGTGTCGCTCCGTTGCCGCTGCAGACACACAGGAGCTCAGATGGGATGCAGAACGTGGTGGAAGAGAAGACTGATGGTAGGGCTTCTGAGCATGTCCTACCAGAAGAGCCTGTACAAGAAGAGGATGAAGTATGTGTACCGAAAAAGAAAAACGATCAGCTCCCTCTACAGTGCCAATCGTTTGAACAGTGTGGCTCAAAATGGTCAGAGACCATGACAGAGGCGCTTAAGTTCTGTGAAATAGAATTTATGAATCAACTGATATTTAAGAAAGTAGATGTGCTAAAAAAGGTTCAGGGGGAATTAGAGAAAGCTGAAAAAACCCCTATACCTCCTGTGACAGTTGGTGACACAGGGTCAGTGCCCCAAAAACAGGAGGTACGAAAGTTTCTGAGGAAGAATCAGCAGAGGTGTTCTGACGTGCCTGGTCGTACTTCTCTGGTGAGGCACTATACCGAGACTGAGGCTGGCACTAAGGTCAAGCTGAAACCGTGCAGGACACCCGAGGCCCGCAGAGAGCATAGGCCTGGGAGGGTACAGCGTAGTGCGGTTGCTTTAGGTGAAGATACAGATGACAATGGTGAAGATGAACTTGGTGTTGGCCATAACTGGTCCGGAGTTCACTGTCTCTTTAGGATTGTTGACCAGCCCTCCGGTCTGGATGACCAGCCCTCCGGTCTGGAGAAGAGGGGGGGGATATGTGAGACAGTGAAGGAATATGTGTTGAATGAGGTGTATATTTCACCTAAGTACTTTGCTGACTGGTATGAGCGAAATGTGTGGCTTTGTAAACCTGGTGATAAAGAAAGGTCACTACACCTGCCATTCAGTACACGCTTGCAGCTCAGACCTGAATCCACTCAGGTGTTGATTAGGAAGCCAGAAGTAGGTGCTTGGGAGCACAGTCAGAGAGCTCGCTTAGTCTGGACAAGGAGTCCAGGCACAAGAAGGAGTCTCCAGGAGAGTATGAGCTGTCTCAGTCTGGGTGCTCGATGTACCCCGGACACAGGAGTAGTCTCTGTGAGAATCCATGCGGATAGCTGCTGAATAGGAGGGGAGCTCTCTCAAGTCTGGACGTTGAAGGTGCCTTCAGACACAAGGAGGAGACTCTGTGAAACTCCACGCTGGTAAATGCTGAACATATGTGTTGTTTTGGGCACAGGCTGTTAGAGCCTGGACCCGGATAGAAAGGGAAATCTATCTAAGTGTAGTAAGTGGCTGGACAAGCCCAGGCTTTATGTTTATGATTTGGTTTTGATTATGTTCTGTTTGCTGTGGACTTTAATAAAACTGGTTGCGGCCAGTTTTTAACAGAACTACTGTCTGTGAATGGTCTCTTTATGCCACTCCGTCTCCCCAAGACGGCGATCCCAGAGCTATATCCCCTGAAAAGCTTACAACATATGTTATTTTACACAAATGAGAAATCGCTGGTCTACTAGGAACCATTTTAGCTTCCTAACAAAAAATGATGTTTCAAAAATTATACTGATGTGAAGTAGACATGTGGGAAATGTTATTTAACTATTTTGTGTGACATCACTCTCTGATTTAAAATAAGGGCATAAAATAACATTTTGATAATTGCTACATTTTCTAAACTTTCATCAAATTTCTGATATTTCACACTATAAACACAAGTCATAGCTAAGAAATGTTACCACTATCATGAAGTACAATATGTCACGAAAAAAAATCATTTTGAGAATCAGTGGGATCCATTGAAGTGTTTCAGATTTATAACCTCATAAAGTGACACTGGTCAGAAATGTAAAATCTGTCCTGGTCATAAAGGTGAAAACAGTCTCAGGGGTGAAGAGGTAAAATAATTTTTTTCAGCAATTTGTCTAACAAAAGCCTTTAGGGGTGAGAAAACACAGGAATAGATTATCCAGAGGGTAATGGCCTCAACTTAATGATAATGTGACTAAAACTTGACTGTTACTGTAATTAATTAATATGGTGTAACAGATAAAGATTGTGATACCTCAGGAGTTCGTGCTGTGCAGCATTTCTTTCAGACTCCTCTCTGGGATCTCACTCTCCTAGAGCTAATATATCTCCTACCTGGATTAATGGCTGCAGTCCACTAGCCAGGACGGCTTTTCTCAGGACAGTTATAGATGTCAGTTGCAAAACTGCTAGAGGGGATTAAAATTCACTTATCGCCTCCCCGACATGTTTCGCCATTACTGGCTTCATCAGAGATAATAATGATTTCCATCACTCTTTTCTCATTGTCCTTGTGTCATCACTGGTTCATCCCGACAATCCCACTCTTTCCTCCTCCCGCCTCTCTTTGATCTGACACTTTTCTTTAGGTTCATTTTATTTTACATATGAAACTAAATGTGTTTTCATAGAATCATAGAATGGTAGAGTTGGAAGGGACCTCCTGGGGCATCTGGTCCAACCCCCTGCTCAAAGCAGGATTCTCTAAATCATCCCAGACAGATGTCTGTCCAGCCTCTGTTTGAAGACTTCCATTGAAGGAGAACTCACCACCTCTCGAGGCAGCCTGTTCCACTCATTGATCACCCTAACTGTCAAAAAGTTTTTTCTAATATCTAATCTGTGTCTCCTCCCATTCAGTTTCATCCCATTGTCTTTCCTTGTGCAAATGAGAATAAAGATGATCCTTCTACAATGTGACAGCCCTTGAGATATTTGTAGACAGCTATTAAGTCTCCTCTCAGTCTTCTTTTTTGCAAGCTAAACATTCCCAAATCCTGCAAGCTTTCCTCATAGGACATGGTTTGCAGACCGGTCACCATTCTGGTGGCTCTTCTCTGAACTTGCTCCAGTTTTATGTGTTATATTCATGTACTACAGATGTCCTTGATAAAGACTATTTATTGGCCGAAATGCTGGATGGGACCTGTCTTTCCTTTCTTGCCACATTCAAATAAAAAATATATATTTGCAGCAAAATGTACTTGTGAGGACACAACAATTTATCTTCATTATCCAGACATCTATTTTCAGCAAGACAGGAGGAATAGACACTTATCTATATGATAACTTTTGAACTGTGTGTTTCTTTCTTGTTGATGTAGTATCTGAAATGTTGACTCCTCTTTCATGCAGGGTCATTGAACAATGATGTTTGCGATATGTTGATTACACATTGTCCAGGCCAGCCAGTTTAGAGATTGCAAAATAGAGAAAGAAAAACTATGCAAAAATATTACATAATCAAACAATATGAGTTTGTCTTATCTCCATTCTTTCCCTTTACCTGTGAATAATGAAGGACAGTTGTTAATTATAAAAAGAGGTTACACGCCTCTGTAATATGAGGAGAAAGATATTCAGCCAAGACATCCAAAGAACCCGAGACTTTCTACAGGACAGCAGCCAACACATCATTGCTCCATCACGAGGGACACAAATTTGTCATTCTACAGGATGCCGGGTTACAGGACCTTGTCCCCAGATGGAGAAATACATATCGGCTCCATTGACCAATGCTGAACCATGGATATGTTTGTGAAAGCCAGAAATGAGGCCCACCGGTCGCCTGGCTCCATGGAGATGTTCGGAGAAGCCAGGTTGTGACCCTCTGGTCAATTGACCTTGTACCTGAGTGGACTGTCATCTTCCTAAGCTTGTCGTTACCTCCTCTCTGTACGTGCCACAGGAGGGGTAGTCGGCCCTGGAAGCTGTGAAGTAGCTGCTGCTCTTATCCCGGCGAGGGTGAGACTTTGTCATGTGCACCATCTTGGGTAACTTGCTCGGACAGTTGTATGTGTTATCTGCCTTTTGTGGTTCAATAAAGTATTTCTATACTGTTTTACCCTCACCCTGTGCTGTCTGAGTAGTGTTATGCCCACAGTGAAATGAGAGAGGGCGTTCAGTGGGGTAATCCCTGGTCTATACGGTTTTGGCTAGCAGACTAGTAGCTCTCTGAACCCCCGTGTCTCCATGGTGCTGAGGTCTTTGTTACACTACATCGCACTATATAACTTTCTCTAACTGGACCCCTGGTAGGGGGTTTTGGGGGTCCGGCAGGTGCAGGAGCCCCCGATGACTTCTCCTCAGGTCTCTAGTAGATTTCCTCACTTAATCCTGACTGTATCTATAACAGATATTTGGAGAGATCAGTGATGTGTATGTGATCGTATACAAGGACGTCACTTACAGGTTATTCCTAACTTATATGTAATCAGTGAAGACGCCGCACAGATATCAGGTCCTACAATACCGCGATCCTGATGACTGGTGGATTCTCTCAGGCGGTTTATAGAGAGTAAGGGCGAATTCTGCTGATTATAGAAACAGACATTTATTTCCTCTTAATACAGAACAATATTTCAGGAATATTTATATAAGCGATGTATCAGAGCTAAACATGATCATAAAAACCTATAACCATGGAAATTACAATTAATTACTAAAAAACTATTTTTTTTCTTAGATTTCATACAAGTGACATTAATTCTCATCTAGGAAGAGACGCCGCCGAGCTCCGGTCTCTATTACACACCAGTAACCGTCACATTATAACCACAGAATTTACATGTCCCCAGTATTTCCATACACAGTCTCTGGGGGTCTCCTGTGTCCCCCGTCACTCTCTATATAGATCTCATTGTACAGATTGTCTCATCTCATAGTTTCTATCTGACGCTCCAGACACATCAGGATGGTTTCTCGCAGTTATCTGCTGGCTGTGATCTTCATTTCTATTCAGGGTGAGAGATTCGGATCCTTCCATGATTGTGTGTAGAGAAATCTCTACAATGGATCCATCATCAGATCAGGATTTCTAGGAAGATCCGGACATTTATCAGTAATGAATATGTCTCTTCTAATCCTCAGGATCCTGTGGAGAGATTGTGATGACCCAGACTCCAGATTATATCTCTGTGTCCCCCAGAGATACAGTCACCATCTCATGTACGTCTAGCTCTAATACAGGGAATGTTATAGCCTGGTACCAGCAGAAATCAGGAGAACGACCAAAGCTTCTTATCTATTCTGCAACCTACCGATATACAGGAGTCCCAGACCGGTTCTCTGGTGTTAGTGATGGATCTCCTTATACTAGTTAGAAATTAACAATCCGAGGAGCGACAGAGGACGATGCAGCAGATTATTACTGTCAGCAGTGGGCACAGTATCCTCTCACACAGTGATACAGAGCCGTACAAAAACCTCCTCCTCATCCCCCATTATGTCGCTGTATTACAATGTTGTGTAGATGAAGGTGCAGAGAATTAGCAGAGCGCTCAGTGATTATTTCTGTCTTCTCTTCTTCCTCTGGGAATAGATTATTTCTGTACAGATCATTGTATAAATCAGTCAGGTATAAACCAGCGCTGACATAATGATCACAGACTCAGTGGCGTAGCAACTGTTTGTGGCGCCCGGGGCGGCAAATTTTAGGCCACACCCCTAGCCACACCCATTTCACTGGTCACACCCATATCCACGCCCTGACCACACCCACTTAGCACTGCTGATCACACTGTTTCATAAACAATAATTATAAACACATACCTCTCAACCGTCCCGGTTTCAGCGGGACAGTCCCGATTTCGGGACCCTGTCCGCTGTCCCGGCCAGGCGGTTTACTTTCCGCATTAGAATCGTACATACGGAAACCCCGGGGACCTCCCACACATTCTGGCAGCCACAAGTCACGTTCCATCGCTGACCTCATTTCCCCAGGATGTGGGGATCTCACCAGCTATGAGGCGCTCCATTCAATACCCGGCTCTCACTGAGCGAGACAGGCAGGATCTGGGGATCTCTTCATCTGTTGAACAGATCCCATGTTGAGATCCCCACATCCTGCTTGTCTCGCTCAGTGAGAGTCGGGTACTATATACAGCGCTCCATACAATACCCGGCTCTCACTCCAACAGATCCAGCGGCTCGATGCGTCGCCGTTCTGAAGACTCTCCCGAGAACGAGTTACAGTACCTGTTGCTGTAAGCTGACCGCCAGAAATGAGGTCAGCGGTCATTTCCAGCGTTCAGCTGACTTACAGCACGTCACCTCCGGTGGAACGTGACATGTGGCTGCCAGAACGTGTGGGAGGTCCCCGGGTTTCCGCATGTACTATTCTAATGCGGGAAAGTAAACCTCCCGGCCAGGACAGCGGGACAGGGACCCAGCCCTACACAGATAACAGCATTCGCTCCGTCCCCACGCAGACCCATGCACATAATGGCACCCCTCTTTCCCCCCTGCAGCCCCCAAGCACACAGATCCCGCAAGTAACAGGACCCTTGTACATGCGCGGCCCCGCTCTTTGTGGCCCTGTACACACATGGCTCCGCTCCACACACCTCACACGCACAAGGCTCCGCTCCGTACACCTCGTACACACATGGCTTCGCTCCGTACACCTCGTACACACACGGCTTTGCTCCGTACACCTCGTACACACACGGCTCCGCTCCGTACACCTCGTACACACGGCTCCGCTCCGTACACCTCGTACACACACGGCTTCGCTCCGTACACCTCGTACACACACGACTTCGCTCCGTACACCTCGTACACACACGCCTTTGCTCCGTACACCTCGTACACACACGGCTCCACTCCGTACACCTCCGCTCCGTACACCTCGTACACACACGGCTTTGCTCCATACACCTCGTACACACACGGCTCCGCTCCGTACACCTCGTACACACGGCTCCGCTCCGTACACCTCGTACACACACGGCTTCGCTCCGTACACCTCGTACACACACGGCTTCGCTCTGTACACCTCGTACACACGGCTCCGCTCCGTACACCTCGTACACATGGCTCCGCTCCGTACACCTCGTACACACACGGCTCCGCTCCGTACACCTCGTACACACACGGCTCCGCTCCGTACACCTTGTACACACGGCTCCGCTCCGTACACCTCGTACACACACGGCTTCGCTCCGTACACCTCGTACACACACGGCTCCACTCCGTACACCTCGTACACACACGGCTTCGCTCCGTACACCTCGTACACACGGCTCTGCTCCGTACACCTCGTACACACGGCTCCGCTCCGTACACCTCGTACACACGGCTCCGCTCCATACACCTCGTACACACACGGCTCCGCTCCGTACACCTCGTACACACATGGCTTCGCTCCGTACACCTCATACACACGGCTCCGCTCCGTACACCTAGTACACACGGCTCCGCTCTGTACACCTCGTACACACGGCTCCGCTCCGTACACCTCATGCACACACAGCTCAGCTACATCCACACTGTAAACCCCTTATGATCCCACATATAAACTTACCATCATCCATGACGACCAGTACAGCAGCAGCTTCCTGCACACAGGGGCCTGATCATGTGACACCTAACTCCTCCCCTCCTGTGACCTCATCACAGGTCCTGCTAGCATCTTTACAAAGCACAGCACAGCAATGGTAAATGCTGGCTGTGCGAAGTTGGGAGGGCAAGGAAGGGTGCGCCGCCCCCACACACAGGTGCCGCCCCCACACACAGGTGCCGCCTGGGGCGGACCGCCCCCCCCGCTCCCCCTACGCTACGCCACTGCACAGACTATATGAACATCTGCAGCGGAGGAGAATCTCTGAATGTGGCCGTACATCGGAGCGAGCTGACGGATACACAGCTTCCCCTTCGGTTCTCCTCCCACAGAGTATTCATTGCATAAAAGTAATAAAACATTTATAAATTACTAGTGATGAACCCGTTCTACGCCCAGGTGGCAAGCATTTTTATAGGTACATGGTCTCCTATTCTGGTATGTGCTGCCCCCCTCCTATCTTGGTATGCATCACACCCCTCATCCCTATCCTGGTATGTATGGTCCCCTCACCCCCACCCAAATCTACTATGCATGGCACCTCATTCCTCATCCTGGTATGCATGGTCCCCTCATCTCCCAATCCAGGTATGCATGGTACCCCTTCATCCCTATCCTGGTATGCATGTTACCTGCTCATCCATATCCTGGTATTCATGGTTCCCTCACCCCCCAATCCTGGTATGCATGGTCCCCTCACCCCCCAATCCTGGTATGCATGGTTCCCTCACCCCCCATTCCTGATGTGCATGGTCCCCTCACCGACCTATCCTGATGTGCATGGTCCCCTCACCCCCCAATCCTGATGTGCATGGCCCCCTTACCCCCCAATCTTGACGTGCATGGTCTCGTCACCCCATCCTGTTGAGCATGGTCCCCTCACCCCCCAATCCTGATGTGCATGGTCTCACCCCCCAATCTTGATGTGCATGATCCCCTCACCCCCAATCCTGATATGCATGGTACCCTCACCCCCAATCCTGATGTGCATGGTCCTCTCACCACCCATCCTGGTATGCATGGTCCCCTCACCACCCTATCCTGGTATGCATGGTCCCCTCACCCCCCAATCCTGATATGCATGGTCCCCTCACCCCCCAATCCTGATATGCATGGTCCCATTACCCCCCAATCCTGATGTGCATGGTCCCCTCACCCCCCCAATCCTGATGTGCATGGTTCCCTCACCCCCTATCCTGGTATGCATGGTCCTCTCACCCCCTATCCTGGTGTGCATGGTCCCCTCACCCCCCAATCCTGATGTGCATGGTCCCCTGGCAAGCATTTTTAAAGGTATATGGTCTCCCATGCTGGTATGTGCTGCCCCCCTCCAATCCTGGTATGCATGGTACCCCTCATCCCTATGCTGGTATGTATGGTTCCCTCACCCCCACCCAAATCTGGTATGCATGGCACCCCATTCCTCATCCTGGTATGCATGGACCCTCATCACCCAATCCTGGTATGCATGGTACCCCCTCATCCCTATCCTGGTATGCATGGTACCTGCTCATCCATATCCTGGTATTCATGGTTCCCTCACTCCCCAATCCCGGTATGCATGGTCCCCTCACCTCCCCAATCCCGGTATGCATGGTCCCCTCACCCACCAATCCTGGTATGCATGGTCACCTCCCGCCCAATCCTGGAATGCATGGTCCCCTCACCCCCAATTCTGGTATGAATGGTCCCCTCACCCCCCAATCCTGATGTGCATGGTCCCTCTCACCCCCCAATCCTGATGTGCATGGTCCCCTCACCCCACAATCCTGATGTGCATGGTCCCCTCACCCCCCACTCCTGATGTGCATGGTCCCCTCACCCCCCAATCCTGATGTGCATGGTCCCCTCACCCCCCAATCCTGATGTGCATGGTCCCCTCACCCCCCAATCCTGATGTGCATAGTCCGCTCACCCCCCAAACCTGATGTGCATGGTTCCCTCACCCCCAATCCTGATGTGCATGGTCCCCTCACCCCCAATCCTGATGTGCATGGTTCCCTCACCCCCAATCCTGATGTGCATGGTCCCCTCACTCCCCAATCCTGATGTGCATGGTCCCCTCACTCCCCAATCCTGATGTGCATGGTCCCCTCACCCCCAATCCTGATGTGCATGGTCCCCTCACCCCCAATCCTGATGTGTATGGTCCCTTCACCTCCCAATCCTGATGTGCATGGTCCCCTCACCCCCCAATCCTGATGTGCATGGTCCCCTCACCCCTCAATCCTGATGTGCATGGTCCCCTCACCCCCCAATCCTGATGTGCATGGTCCCCTCACCCCCAATCCTGATGTGTATGGTCCCCTCACCCCTGATGTGCATGGTCTGCTCACCCCCAACCCTGATGTGCATAGTCCCCTCACCCCCAAACCTGATGTGCATGGTCCCCTCACCCCTCACCCCTGATGTGCATGGTCCGCTCACCCCCAACCCTGATGTGCATGGTCCCCTCACCCCCCAATCCTGATGTGCATTGTCCCCTCACCCCCCAAACCTGATGTGCATGGTCCCCTCACCCCCCCAATCCTGATGTGCATGGTCCCCTCACCCCCTATCCTGGTATGCATGGTCCTCTCACCCCCTATCCTGGTGTGCATGGTCCCCTCATCCCCAATTCTGATGTGCATGGTCCCCTGGCAAGCATTTTTAAAGGTATATGGTCTCCCATGCTGGTATGTGCTGCCCCCTCCTATCCTGGTATGCATGGTACCCCTCATCCCTATGCTGTTATGTATGGTCCCCTCACTCCCACCCAAATCTGGTATGCATGGCACCCCATTCCTCATCCTGGTATGCATGGACCCCTCATCACCCAATCCTGGTATGCATGGTACCCCCTCATCCCTTCCTGGTATGCATGGTACCTGCTCATCCATATCCTGGTATTCATGGTTCCCTCACCCTCCAATCCGGTATGCATGGTCCCCTCACCTCCCCAATCCCGGTATGCACGGTCCCCTCACCCACCAATCCTAGTATGCATGGTCACCTCCCGCCCAATCCTGGAATGCATGGTCCCTCACCCCCAATTCTGGTATGAATGGTTCCCTCACCCCCAATCCTGATGTGCATGGTCCCCTCACCCCCAATCCTGATGTGCATGGTCCCCCACCCCCAATCCTGATGTGCATGGTCCCCTCACCCCCCAATCCTGATGTGCATGGTCCCCTCACCCCCCAATCCTGATGTGCATGGTCCCCTCACCCCCCAATCCTGATGTGCATGGTGCCCTCACCCCCCAATCCTGATGTGCATGGTCCCCTCACCCCCCAATCCTGATGTGCATAGTCCGCTCACCCCGCAACCCTGATGTGCATGGTTCCCTCACCCCCAATCCTGATGTGCATGGCCCCTCACCCCCAATCCTGATGTGCATGGTTCCCTCACCCCAATCCTGATATGCATGGTCCCCTCACCCCCCAATCCTGATGTGCATGGTCCCTCACCCCCAATCCTTATGTGCATGGTCCCCTCAACCCCCAATCCTATTGTGCATGGTCCCTCACCCCCAATCCTGATGTGCATGGTCCCCTCACCCCCCAATCCTGATGTGCATAGTCCGCTCACCCCGCAACCTGATGTGCATGGTTCCCTCACCCCCAATCCTGATGTGCATGGCCCCCTCACCCCCCAATCCTGATGTGCATGGTTCCCTCACCCGCATCCTGATATGCATGGCCCCCTACCCCCCAATCCTGATGTGCATGGTCCCCTCACCCCTCAATCCTGATGTGCATGGTCCCTCACCCCCAATCCTGATGTGCATGGTCCCCTCACCCCCAATCCTGATGTGTATGGTCCCCTCACCCCCCAACCCTGATGTGCATGGACCCCTCACCCCCAATCCTGATGTGCATGGTCCCCTCACCCCCAATTCTGATGTGCATGGTCCCCTCACCCCCAATCCTGATGTGCATGGTCCCCTCACCCCAATCCTGATGTGTATGGTCCCCTCACCCCTGATGTGCATGGTCCGCTCACCCCCCAACCCTGATGTGCATAGTCCCCTCACCCCCAAACCTGATGTGCATGTTCCCCTCTCCCCCCAATCCTGATGTGCATGGTTCCCTCACCCCCAATCCTGATGTGCATGGTCCCCTAACCCCCAATCCTGATGTGCATGGTCCCCTCACCCCCAATCCTGATGTGTATGGTCCCCTCACCCTCCAACCCTGATGTGCATGGACCCCTCACCCCCCAATCCTGATGTGCATGGTCCCCTCACCTCCCAATCCTGATGTGCATGGTCCCCTCACCCCCCAATCCTGATGTGCATGGTCCCCTCACCCCCAATCTTGATGTGTATGGTCCCCTCACCCCTGATGTGCATGGTCGCCTCACCCCCAACCCTGATGTGCATAGTCCCCTCACCCCCAAACCTGATGTGCATGGTCCCCTCACCCCCCAACCCTGATGTGCATGGTCCCCTCACCCCCCAAAAAAAACATTTATACTCACCTTTCATCCCTGTGCTCCAGCGCTGTTCCGTTCTGCTGGACGCCGGGGGAGGAGAGCGGCGCCGGAGTACGCGCACGCCCATACCGCGCTGTCTGGCGCCATATTGCTGAGGACACACTGTAAATGTGTCTTCAGCAAAATGGCGCCGGATAGCGCTATTGCGCATGCGCGATCCGACGCGCACTCCTGGTCTCCTGCCCCGGGAGAATAGAAGCGCCGCGGCAATGCTCCTCCCGGTCAGGTAAGTATGTATGGCGCCGGAGATCGCGGTATGCATCCAGTATGCATACCGAGATCTCCAGCGCCATACAGAGTACTCACCGCTCTGGATGCCTCACTCTGTCTGGAGCCAGACTGCGCAGGCGTGTCGCGCTTGCGCAGTCTGTAAAGGCTTCAGACAAAGTGACGCTCCCACCGTTATATTATAGATATGTTCGATATTGCTATAATCACTTTCCTGCAGAATGAAGCTGACATTTTATTTCTATAGCACATGAAGAGCAGAAAAGGGAAAGGTGAAAACACTGATGTCAGACACTTTAATAAGTCGCAATATTCTCACAGAACTCGGAAGTTGTGACATTTGGTGGTTACAGTCCAGTCTCGGCAGTGACGCCAAAATGTTGGGATCATAGAATGAGCTATGTCCACCCATCAAAGTCAAGAAAAGAGAGTCAAGAAATATTCTCCAGTCACTTCTGACCATTTTTGGTGTTGGCACATGACAATTAATAGATGCGACTATTTCTTTATGGGATGAGTACGTCTTAATGAATTAGGTGAATCGTACTCCAGCGAGTCATTAACACTGATGAGCACAAGACCGGTCAGAATGTATCACCACATAGTGTCCTTCACAATAGTGTCACCCACTTACTGTCCAGACACAGCAGTGATGTCCGATCATCGCCCCCACACAGCAGTGACTCCTCCTTAGCTAATTCACTACTCAAAATGATTGACATCTAGTGCCATGGAACATTGCACTTACACAAGCCGTCCTGCAGATGTCGCTGTTTAGAGATTACATATCAAAAACTGACCGGCACATCCAAACTTAGATTCAGTGTGAACAGGTGCTAAACCTAGAGTCACCAACTCATATACATACAAGAAGAAAAGGTAGCACACTGTAGCGCTATAGCTTGCAAACACGAAATATGAAAAATATGAAAAATGAATTACATCATTACCTTAGAAATATGAAAAATTGAGAAGTCTTAGCGCATAAGATGGCCAAATTATGTGAACCTGATAGCCACGTCAAGGCTCTTCTCGTATATCAGGTCCCTAACTAATGCCTATCCTCGCTATAGAAAAGTCTGTCTGCATGGGAACCTATGAATCCTCTTTTCAGACTAAAATCTACATCTCTGTGGAGGGGTGATGAACCTGCTGTAATTAAAAGGCCTGTGACCACCAGGTGGAGTGCTCAGGCAGAAGGTAAATTAATACATATCAAAAAACTGACCGGCACATCCAAACTTAGATTCAGTGTGAACAGGTGCTAAACCTAGAGTCACCAACTCATATACATACAAGAAGAAAAGGTAGCACACTGTAGCGCTATAGCTTGCAAACACGAAATATGAAAAATATGAAAAATGAATTACATCATTACCTTAGAAATATGAAAAATTGAGAAGTCTTAGCGCATAAGATGGCCAAATTATGTGAACCTGATAGCCACGTCAAGGCTCTTCTCGTATATCAGGTCCCTAACTAATGCCTATCCTCGCTATAGAAAAGTCTGTCTGCATGGGAACCTATGAATCCTCTTTTCAGACTAAAATCTACATCTCTGTGGAGGGGTGATGAACCTGCTGTAATTAAAAGGCCTGTGGACCACCAGGTGGAGTGCTCAGGCAGAAGGTAAATGAATACATATCAAAAAACTGACCGGCACATCCAAACTTAGATTCAGTGTGAACAGGTGCTAAACCTAGAGTCACCAACTCATATACATACAAGAAGAAAAGGTAGCACACTGTAGCGCTATAGCTTGCAAACACGAAATATGAAAAATATGAAAAATGAATTACAATCATTACCTTAGAAATATGAAAAATTGAGAAGTCTTAGCGCATAAGATGGCCAAATTATGTGAACCTGATAGCCACGTCAAGGCTCTTCTCGTATATCAGGTCCCTAACTAATGCCTATCCTCGCTATAGAAAAGTCTGTCTGCATGGGAACCTATGAATCCTCTTTTCAGACTAAAATCTACATCTCTGTGGAGGGGTGATGAACCTGCTGTAATTAAAAGGCCTGTGACCACCAGGTGGAGTGCTCAGGCAGAAGGTAAATGAATACATATCAAAAAACTGACCGGCACATCCAAACTTAGATTCAGTGTGAACAGGTGCTAAACCTAGAGTCACCAACTCATATACATACAAGAAGAAAAGGTAGCACACTGTAGCGCTATAGCTTGCAAACACGAAATATGAAAAATATGAAAAATGAATTACATCATTACCTTAGAAATATGAAAATTGAGAAGTCTTAGCGCATAAGATGGCCAAAATTATGTGAACCTGATAGCCACGTCAAGGCTCTTCTCGTATATCAGGTCCCTAACTAATGCCTATCCTCGCTATAGAAAAGTCTGTCTGCATGGGAACCTATGAATCCTCTTTTCAGACTAAAATCTACATCTCTGTGGAGGGGTGATGAACCTGCTGTAATTAAAAGGCCTGTGACCACCAGGTGGAGTGCTCAGGCAGAAGGTAAATGAATACATATCAAAAAACTGACCGGCACATCCAAACTTAGATTCAGTGTGAACAGGTGCTAAACCTAGAGTCACCAACTCATATACATACAAGAAGAAAAGGTAGCACACTGTAGCGCTATAGCTTGCAAACATGAAATATGAAAAATATGAAAAATGAATTACATCATTACCTTAGAAATATGAAAAATTGAGAAGTCTTAGCGCATAAGATGGCCAAATTATGTGAACCTGATAGCCACGTCAAGGCTCTTCTCGTATATCAGGTCCCTAACTATGCTATCCTCGCTATAGAAAAGTCTGTCTGCATGGGAACCTATGAATCCTCTTTTCAGACTAAAATCTACATCTCTGTGGAGGGGTGATGAACCTGCTGTAATTAAAAGGCCTGTGACCACCAGGTGGAGTGCTCAGGCAGAAGGTAAATGAATACATATCAAAAAACTGACCGGCACATCCAAACTTAGATTCAGTGTGAACAGGTGCTAAACCTAGAGTCACCAACTCATATACATACAAGAAGAAAAGGTAGCACACTGTAGCGCTATAGCTTGCAAACACGAAATATGAAAAATATGAAAAATGAATTACATCATTACCTTAGAAATATGAAAAATTGAGAAGTCTTAGCGCATAAGATGGCCAAATTATGTGAACCTGATAGCCACGTCAAGGCTCTTCTCGTATATCAGGTCCCTAACTAATGCCTATCCTCGCTATAGAAAAGTCTGTCTGCATGGGAACCCATGAATCCTCTTTTCAGACTAAAATCTACATCTCTGTGGAGGGTGATGAACCTGCTGTAATTAAAAGGCCTGTGACCACCAGGTGGAGTGCTCAGGCAGAAGGTAAATTAATACATATCAAAAAACTGACCGGCACATCCAAACTTAGATTCAGTGTGAACAGGTGCTAAACCTAGAGTCACCAACTCATATACATACAAGAAGAAAAGGTAGCACACTGTAGCGCTATAGCTTGCAAACACGAAATATGAAAAATATGAAAAATGAATTACATCATTACCTTAGAAATATGAAAATTGAGAAGTCTTAGCGCATAAGATGGCCAAATTATGTGAACCTGATAGCCACGTCAAGGCTCTTCTCGTATATCAGGTCCCTAACTAATGCCTATCCTCGCTATAGAAAAGTCTGTCTGCATGGGAACCTATGAATCCTCTTTTCAGACTAAAATCTACATCTCTGTGGAGGGGTGATGAACCTGCTGTAATTAAAAGGCCTGTGACCACCAGGTGGAGTGCTCAGGCAGAAGGTAAATGAATACATATCAAAAAACTGACCGGCACATCCAAACTTAGATTCAGTGTGAACAGGTGCTAAACCTAGAGTCACCAACTCATATACATACAAGAAGAAAAGGTAGCACACTGTAGCGCTATAGCTTGCAAACACGAAATATGAAAAATATGAAAAATGAATTACATCATACCTTAGAAATATGAAAAATTGAGAAGTCTTAGCGCATAGATGGCCAAATTATGTGAACCTGATAGCCACGTCAAGGCTCTTCTCGTATATCAGGTCCCTAACTAATGCCTATCCTCGCTATAGAAAAGTCTGTCTGCATGGGAACCTATGAATCCTCTTTTCAGACTAAATCTACATCTCTGTGGAGGGTGTTGAACCTGCTGTAATTAAAAGGCCTGTGACCACCAGGTGGAGTGCTCAGGCAGAAGGTAAATGAATACATATCAAAAAACTGACCGGACATCCAACTTAGATTCAGTGTGAACAGGTGCTAACCTAGAGTCACCAACTCATATACATACAAAAGAAAAGGT